>JAJJMB010002379.1:2907802-2952876 GCA_023531105.1 Papaver atlanticum | reverse complement strand
AATCTGTATGGACTAACTCCAATATACTTTTAAGAGAATCAACTAGACAGTCAGACTCAATCTTAATAAAAAGTATATCAAAGAGTTATATCTTAATTTCTCGATTCAATCCTTACTCAAGCAAATAGAAATCTGCGAGTCTAATTGAATACAAGAGAAATTAAATTGAACGGTACTAAAGACTAATGTTCAAGTATCAATCAATTTCAATCAACAACCAAAGGTCGGATTTCCCAATTGATTGATGCAACACACAACCTGTGATATTTCAATTATATAACTAAATATAATGCGGAAAAGAAATAACACAGACACCAGAAGTTTTGTTAACTAGGAAACCGCAATTGCAGAAAAACCCTGGGACCTAGTCCAGATTGAACACACACTGTATTAAGCTGCTACATACACTAGCCTACTACAAACTAACTTCGGTCTGGACTGTAGTTGAACCCCAATCAATCTCACACTGATCCAAGGTAAAATTGCGCTCCTTACGTCTCTGATCCCAGCATGATACTACACACTTGATTCCCTTAGCTGATCTCACCCACAACTAAGAGTTGCTACGACTCAAAGTCGAAGACTTTAATAAACAAATATGTATCACACAGAAAAGTCTACAGGAATAGATAAATCTGTCTCCCACATAAATACCTACGAGTTTTGTTTTGTCTTTTGATAAATCAAGGTGAACAGGAACCAATCGATAACCCGGAATTATATTCCCGAAGAACAGCTTAGAATTATCAATCACCTCACAATAATCTTAATCGACTAGCGAAACAAGATAGTGTGGAATCACAAACGATGAGACGAAGATGTTTGTGATTACTTTTCTATCTTGCCTATTGGAGAAATTAATCTCGAGCCAATTTTACAATTGTACTCAATACGATAGAAACAGCAAGATCAGATCACGCAACTACAGAGAAAATAGTTGGGTCTGGCTTCACAATCCCAATGAAGTCTTCAAGTCGTTAACCTACAGGGTCTCGGTAGAAACCTAAGGTTAAAGGAGAATCGACTCTATCTTATACAACTAGTATCACACAGGAGGTGTGGGGATTACTTTTCCCAGTTGCTAGAGTTCTCCTTTATATAGTCTCCAAATCAAGGTTTGCAATCTAAGTTACCTTGGTAACAAAGCATTCAATATTTACTGTTAGATGAAAACCTGATTAGATTCAAGCTAATATCTTTCAACCGTTAGATCGAACTTAACTTGTTATACATACATTAAGTATACGTCATTTAGGTTTGTGTAACCATACCTAAACGTGTACAAGTCGTTTGTTCAACAATAGTTAACCAAATGGTTAGCCATATGAGCACTTTCATATCAACCTTATTCATCTTCACCATAACTAGTTCAAATGACTCAAATGAACTAGTTCAAGAGTTGTTCAATTGCTTATATCTCATAGAAGTATACAAGATGTAATCGAAGAAAAATTGGTTTTTATTCACTCGAATCGATTCATGAACTTTATAGCCACGGTTTGCAAATATGCATTCCTTAGTTTATATAAATTTAAGTTCACGAATAAACCAATTTTAGAAAGTAACACACTTATGTATGCGTACTTAAGTAACCGGATTTTAGTTTTGTTTGGTTTTCAAACTCAGCAGAAATTCACGGACGTGAACTTTTCGCCAGTATGCGTACGGGTACGTGTACTTAGGTAACCGGATGGGTTGGTGTTGATTTCCAAACTCAGCAGAAATTCACGGACGTGAACTTCCGCCAGTATGCATACGGGTACGCATACTTACCCATTCTCCATCAACCATTTTGTATACACACAAGTATGCATATATTTGGTTCCCGGTTTTGGACTTATACACTAATGTGCGAACACACTATATATGCTTATATCAAAAAATGGTTACATATTCTAAACTCTTTATTTCAATCATTGAAACATTCTTTGAGGATGTTAAATAGAGGTTATTCACACACTATTTTTCATCAAGCGATTTTGAAGATATTGAAACAATCAACATGACTTTCGTCACGAGTAAAGATGAACTTGGTCAAAACGAAAGCTTACCAACACATATTTCGAGAGCGAGATAAACTCGACTTGAAATAGAAAATTGTATAATCGAAGTCTATATAGTAATACGACTTTTGTCTCAAGATAGGAGATAGAGTAGACAGACTTTTTGAGTGATAGATAAGTTCAAGTCTCCACATAACTTTTAGTCGATGAAATTCCACCAGTTCCTTGAGTAGTTCTTTGTATTTGTATGATGAACGCCGTGGAGTCTAGAGCTCAACTACACTTTCTATCCTTGTCCGAGACTTAGCTATAAGTAGACTAGAAATCAAGACTTATAGTTTTGCCAACTAAACTTGACAACAAGCTTGAGATAGCAACGCTTGCGAGTTCGACCGAGCAGTGCTCTAATAGATACCACTTGTAATGACCCATCCCTCCACCAATACTGTCCCCACTTATCTACTGCAGTTATCCGACGGTGTGGGGTTTTCAATGGGCACCGCTGCGGTTATCCAGCAACAGCTTCCTGGGATATCACATCTCTGGATTACTCCTTCCTGAGCAGGCTTAACTGCAAAGTTTTCTGCCAACTCTGAAGCCAATTTTGCTGAAAAATCCTCGGTGTTAAGAAATGACAAACTTGTAAACAATTGTGTCTTGTATACTTCTATGAGAATATAAACAATTGAACAACTCTATGAGTAACATAATTAGATTCATGTGATTATCATTTGATCTAAAAGTGTTAGCTGAATGTGGTTAATACAAAAGTGTTCATATGGATAACTTCGGTTAACTATTTTTGAGCCAACTCAATATACACGTTTAGGTACGGTTACCCATATCTAAATGAAGGTATATTTCATTTGTGTGTAACAAGCTAAGACTATCCAACAGTGGAGTTTGATTGCTTAATTTCTAAGCAGACTTAGTTTGAATTTTAAATCAGGAGTTCATCTAACGGTGAATATTGAATGCTTTGTTACTAAGCTATCTTAGCTTTGATTGTAAGCAAACCTGATTTGAAAGACTATATAAGAGGGAACTCTAGCAACTGGAAAACCTAATCCCGATACTTTCCTGTGTCCTAGTTGCGTACTAGAGTTGATTCTCCTTTAACCTAGTTTTTTCCAAAACCATATTAGGTTAACAACTTGAATACTTCATTAGGGATTCGTGAAGCCAGATCCAACTATTTTCTCTATAGTTGCGTATTCTGATCTTATATGTTCTATCGTGTTGAGTACTATCTTCTCTTAGATTTGCTCGAGATTTATTAACTACTTTGGGTAAGATATAAAAAGTAGTCACAAAGTTCCTCGTCTCAGACTTTGTGATTCCGCAGTAACTTCTTGTACTACCATATAATTAAGTTATTGTATGATGACTAATATTTCTAGGCTAATCTTCGGGAGTATAAGACCGGATTATTAGTTGGTTCTTGTTCACCTTGATTTATCATAAGACCTAACAAAACTTCATAGGTACTTCTGTGGGAGACAGATTTATCTATCAGAATAGACTTATCTGTGTGAGAAAGATTTGTTTATAAGTCTTCGACTTTGGGTCATAGCAACTCTTAGTTGTGGGTGAGATCATCTAACTGAATAAAGTGCACAGAATCCGTCGTGGTTCTAAAGGTATAATGAATGCGACTTTACCTTAATCGGTCTGAGACTTGGTTAGGGCTCAACTACATTCAAGTCCGAAGTTAACTTGTAGTAGGCTAGTGTCTGTAGCGGCTTAGTACAGTGTGGTGTTCAAATCTGGACTAGGTTTCGGGGTTTTTGCTGTATTTGCGGTTTCCTCGTTAACAAAATTTCTGGTGTTTGTGTTATTTCTTTTCCGCATTATATTTGTTTATATAATTGAAAATTTACAGGTTGTGCATAGTTTAATCAGTTGATAAATCATACCTTGTTTGTTGGATATAACTTGATTGACACTTAGACATTAGTCTTTGGTACCGTCCAAGTTATTTGTCTTATCAATCAGGCTCACGGATTTCTATCTGTTCGATTTTTCGATTGCATTAAGAAATGGAGATAAATCTCTTTGATATATCTATTGATAGAGCTCACTTTTAAGTTGGTGCTCTCGGAATTATATTGGAGTTAGTCCATACAGATTGGCGAATGAATTATTGGGTGTGGTTGTTATACCCTGCTTTTTTATCTGTGTTATTTCTTTTCCACATAAAATTTGTTTATATAATTGAAATATCACAGGTTGTGCGTAGTTCAATCATTTGATAAATCCGACCTTGTTTGTTGGATATCACTTGATTGACACTTGGGCATTGGTCTTTGGTACCGTCCAAGTTATTTCTCATATCAATCAGGATCACGGATTTCTATCCGTTCGATTTGCTGATTGTGTTGAGAAATAGAGATAAAGCTATTTAATATATCTCTTGATTGAGATCGCTGTTAAGTTGGTGCTCTCGGAAATATATTGGAGTTAAGTCCATACAGATTGTCGAATGAATTATTGGGTGTGGTTGTTATACCCCCGCTTTTTCAGTTACTATTACAGGTTCAAACGTTAGAAGAGCAGATTGAACTGACATTCATGTAAGGTTTCACAGAGTGAGTACTAAAACCGATTGGTTTAGACATACGAATGTCAGTTACACCTTTGAGTATTAAATCTAAAGTGTGTTGAAGTTGACCAATATAATTGTCATTCAACCTTAATTTGCACTTCCATCGAACATGTCCTTTTGAATTATAAAAGAGACACACTTTCTGATCACCAGAGTGATTAGATGGAATAGTGTTGATGGTGGTTTTAAGTTATGGGCTAAAATTGTAAAACCCTGTATTTAATGCGCTGTCATCCTACGAAGGTATAAAAGCCATTTGAAAGTAATGAGTGAATAAACCTCTTCGCTCACAGATGTATTGAGCAATTCAATATATTTGTGTGTGTATATATATATAATTCACTCAGAATGGTGCCTACAGCAGCAACCCCAAATATTCGATGAATTTTATTTTCCACCGACATTATTCCCTAATGCATTGACCTGCCTGGTATTTTCCTATGCTATGTTTCCAGCCGAACTCTCAATATTGGCATGACATGACGGTTAATGTTCACTTGCAGCAGAGTAGCATGAATCTCCCGAAATGTCAATATTGAGACTTGCATGAAAAACACTCACGTAGGCTACACCACTCTCTGACAAAGAGATCGGCGTGTCGACACACTTTTAAAGTTAGCTCGATCGACACATTTTAAATTCCTTAAGGAAAATCTAGACTATCAATGTCAGTCTTAAAAAACGATCACGGCTACACGATTTGGCCACACAATTCAACAAGCCTAGCCTACTCCTAGCAGAACTAGGCGATCATCATGATGACCACCAGCGGGCCCACTAACATCCCAACCGGTCGGAATCCATGTAGTTCACCCGCAACACCCTCAAACGTTAGGCAAAACATAAGTGATCGTGCTGTTAAAAAAGAGCTCAAACGAGCCAAGACCGACCATAACGATCTCAAATTCATTACATCCGTCCAACTTAGCTAGCCTAGTTGGACGGTCTAGATCTTCCCTCGGATGATCAAAAGGGTACTGGCGTGTTCACCGACGACCAAACTACATTCTTGGTCAATCGACTTTCCCACGGCAAACCAAAAACGCGTTGAATCGCTCGCCCAAAGTAGGGTGATCGCAACCTAAATTTAATAAACGGCGTTATGCAACTGCCGCAAATCGATCGTGTCCGTCCATCTTCGCCAGCTTGGTCGAACAGCTTAGATCGGATTCTAGATGGACAACAACGTGGTACTGAGATCACCGGCCACCCCTCTTCCATGAGGAGCGATCGGCCAAGCCACGACTTGCTCATGTGGCCTTCGAATGATCACCCAAAATAGGCTAGTCGCACTGTTTGCATAATCCAACGGTAGCTATCAACTGTCGCAAATCTCAGCCACTCAACTTGGCTAGCCAATTTAACCGGACCAGATCTAATCTGGATCGACCGATAGGATGTTAGAATGGCCACCAGCTGCCACTCTCTCATAGGGACCGACCGGTCAACCCATGGGATGCGCGCATGGCTCCTACCAACTCCCTGAAAATGGCTGTTCATGCTTCTTTTAAGACATTAAGATATGCGACTAACTAAGACTATCTTTAAAATGACAATGCTTTATACGTATAAACGATGATACATAAATATTTATTCCACGAACAATTTTATTATTTGACCTAAGAAGCACTATGTGCTGCTTTTAGCAGCAAGTCTCATGACTTGACCCATTTTCTCGAGACATCAAACATGTCACAAACTGGGGATGCTCACTTGGGTATTGGTCTGGCGGTTTTCAGCGTGCGGCGTGCAACGCGCCCATTACGAGAAAGTGTTAGGAAAGGACGAACGGTTAACAGTAATGTGAGTAATGGGTTAAAGTGTGACTAGTTTTCCCTCATAATAGAAACGTGGTGATCACCCTTTTAAACAACCCCACTTTTCCACTGCTTAATCACCTCCACTTCCTACGAGATCAGGGTGTGCTCGAACATGACTTGTATAAATAGGATTTCAACCTATTTCAAAAAGAAGGGTTATTAACACAAGTATCCAGAAAACACTAAGAACTGATAGCTTACGTTCTGTAAGCCAGTTCCACATTCTGATACAAGTCATAAAACAGCCACACCTTCATAATTCAATATTCTGATCTCAAACACCTTCTTCGCTTCCCTCCCTAAGATCAACCCTTCTCCTTCACTTTGTGACCGAATTGAATCTGGAACGACCATTTCTTGGTTTAGGCCAAAGTCTTACAGATTGATCTCTCGAATCTAAAAGTACTCCAGTACAGTGCATTTTTTTAGGGTTTGAATTCTTTTCTCATCAACACACCCAAATTTACCAAAAACAGCAGAATCAGTTTTTACCCCAAAACAACTGGGGACCACAGTGGGAGATTAATCTCTCGGTTGCAAGATCAATTTTCAATTTCATTTCAATTTTCTCAATCTCATGGGGGTAGATATTAGATCTAATAACCAAAATTCACTTCAATTACCAATTCCAACTTTCCCTTTTATGACGTATCTAGGTCAGTCAAACTCTTCCAAAATCACGAATGCTCGAAATCCAATCATCATGGAAAATATGACAAAAATACTGGAGCATGTTATCGCGAATCAGGCCAATATTGTTAAGCTGCAAAATGAGATGTTTTGTCTCTTAAAGAGTGTGGCAAACAAGTTGTGGCAAGAGTTAGCAAATATTTGCTCGGGAGACGCCACCAATTTTAGAAGTGACACAAAAAATGTTGAGTCTTTATCTGAAGTCTGTGCCTCCATCAATGATGATGCAGATAGAATACGTAGCCACATCGGACATGAGCCGAAAAGAAACAATCAACAAAATCCATCCAACAACAAAGGGCCGAGACAGTTTCACAAGGAAAGGGACTCGCCAGGAGTGTCACCATACCTACAAGATAAGGGTAAGGATCCGGCTTATGAAGCTTTGCTGGAAAATCTGTATCTCAAGACCCTCACAGAAGTTCAGAGAGTTGTTCAACAATCCATAACCACGACTGCTCTGACTTTACTAAACAGAGAAGCACTTGAAGAAGGGGAAATTTACCAGGGCCTTCATGAAGACAAGAACTGCGATGACGAACGGTGCTCAGTTCAACCACCTCATAGTGTTATTGTCACTGATGCAGAGCCCTCGAGAAAAGTTGCACTTCAGCAAAACCTCCAAACTACACACTCGCGCCTTAAATCCACTCTCGAAACGGGCTTCGTATCAAGGACCACAGGAGTTCTCACGAAAACAACCACTAGCGCGAGAAAAAATAGACTCAGGGTATCCGCGCTTCGCATTTACAATAAAGAAAGTTCTGGAGTTGCTTGAAGGTTGGGTACGAGACGGGGTAGTTCAACTACCTCCTGTGTGGCGCTCGCCAACTGATCGAGAAATGACAGATTTGAGGTATTGCCACTACCACAGGTTCATCCATCATCCTACCAGTGAATGTAAAAGCCTGAAGTGCACTGTCCAGGAAAAGATTAACTCTGACACATGCAGTCACAAAACAAATTGGGTGGAGACTTCTCATTATTGAGAGGCGCGTCATAACCTGGATTCGAAGCAATTATCCAAGAAAGCCAGTTTTGTTACCGAGTCTCGTGAACAAGTAAGTTTCCAACAATACAATTATTTTGAAATTCACTGGGGACTTGATGCATGCGTCCGCTCATGTTGAGAATAGAGCCGATAATACGATTATTCTAAAATATCATATTACTCTAGTATTTCCCCTTTTCATGTAACATTCACAATTTCTCCAAAAGAGGTTGCGCTATTTGCATTCCAACTTGTCAGTTCATCCAAATATTATCACTTCCAGAAAATTACTCACAAAATCATTCTAAGAGTAAATCAAATCAAAAAAAAAAAAAAAAAAAATCTTCTCAGAGCAATCACCTACTAGTTCATAACCAGAAAATCAAAACCATAAAAGAGGCGTCTTTTGCCTTTTCAAAAAAAAAAAAGAGCCCAAGAGGAGAAAATTCATGAAGTAAAAGCATTTAAGGGAAATTGTCCAACAATGGATCATTCTTCTTGGCGAAAGCGTCCTTCATATTTTGGAGAGTAGCCTGCTTCAACTTCAACTCCTGGGATAACTTCTCAACTTATGTTTCATGTTGGTTGATAAAATCCGCTGAAGGGACTTCAGTCATTTCAGTCTGCAGCTTTTGGATTTTGGAAAATCCTTCACAGAACCAGGAAGCGTTAAACTCAAAGTTCACAAACATGTCTCGGTGGAAATCCCAGTTTTGAACTATGTCCTTAGAAACGGCGCACCCAGTCGCGCTTCACATGTCACGAATGGAAGATAGAGCTTTTTCGACACGTTTAACCAATAATAAACGACTCTTAATCTTCTTGGTCGTGTCAATGTTCCCGTGCTTCTTCTATATTTTGGTATACAACTCCGCATACTTAGCCGGCACGCTGAATCCTCCAACCAGCACGTGGTCTGAGAATGGGACATCAAAAGGGGGATCGAAAGTGGCCCCACCAACGACATGCACAACTAATGCCGTATCATTCCCGAGAGGTTCTTTGGAGGCAATAACACCTACATCTGTAGATACGGCATCTCTATTCTCATAAGAAGAAGCAGTGATATTCCCTGCATCGTCATCCATCTCCACTTCAAGATTGTTCTCTATAGCGGTCTCCTCCTACAATATCACTGGTTATTGTTTGTTTCACATCAAAGAATGAATCATTTTTTCAGAAAATGTGTAGAAGACGTACTAGTTCATCTTCCGGCTCGCTAGGAGAGTTAGATTCTTTACTACGCGTAGAAGTACTTCCTTCATCACTTCCGGGTTCTGAACCATCCTCGTCTTCATCTTCGAGAGACTCAGTATCGCCGGATTTCTCTTCTAGAGACGCCATGTTGTGACTACGTGCGAGTCTAGCAAAAGCGTTCTCATTCCGAAAACCCTGATTTTAAAGAAGGAAGATTTTTAGTGAGGATGCCTCGAAATAATTAAAATCGGTTGGTTAAGAGAAATCACGTATGTACCTGCATATTGGAAGAATTAAAAATTACCGGAGCTATTGAAGTCGTTCGAATATCGCCAGCACGCGTCTTCGACCTCACCTCTTTCTCCTAGGGACTGGCCCTAGTCCGTTTTCCCGAAGGAAGCGGCTTCAACAGCTTATGTTGTTTCAAAGTCTCAGAAGAATGCTTGTCGCGCGGAACTGTCACAACTTCTTCCACGAAATTCTGAAAAGAAGAGATCTTCTCTCCAGAATTCTTTGTATTTATCAGTCGCCACTGGTTTTCTTCCTAGGAGCAAGAATGGTAGGCTTTTCTTTGTTGTGAAGACACTAGCATCGAAAACAGATGGCAAGATATCCACCTAAGGCATTGGCGGGCGATAAAACGGGATTCCCTGATAAAATCCCATATGACGAGCGTCCCTGTCAATGTTATACGGAACTGTAGTAAAGGATTCATTAAAGAAAGATGGAATATATCCCGGTGTACAGCTTCGCATAAATATGGTCTCTCCAAAACTCATATCCTCTCCATCGGTGTGCAACACTACATCAGGAACGACGACAAAGGTTTTTGGTTGGACCACAGAAGAATGAACCGGTGCCCACGGGCGAAAATCAATGGCATGCACGCTGTCGAAAAAATCAATAAGATTCAACCCAGGCTTTGGACGCCTCTTCTGCCAACGGAGTATTCTGAAACCTCCATACAGACTAGAGAACGAAGTTGCAGGGATAGGAGCATAGACTTTAAAGTGCTCCTATAAGCATGCTTGAAGAAAAGCGATGTGAACATGCTACTCCACCTTCATGTATCCGATGGAAGCATGCATGTCCGCTGCCAGAGAATCCAGATGAGAGTACAAAGACCCAAGGAACAAACCTCCTAAAGGAAGGACTACGCCTTTCGCCAGCTTAATAGCAAACGTAACAAGATTCCGTCTTATAATCTTCTTACCAGAGCTATCATCAAAAATATATTTGGACAACCACAAGGATAAAAAAAAAGCAACGCTGAGTTCATCATCCAACACTTGGCCCGCTTTCGGTTTCATAGGAAACCATTCAGACACCCACCAAGTATAGAAACATTTCTCATCATTTTCCTTATGATTATACCCTTCCGCTTTCTCAACTAGAGTGACGAACATCACCTCTTATTCATCGGAAAACTCAAAATCAAGATTCCCTGCAACTGGAAGGTTCAACAAAACAGCTACGCTCTCTAAAGTGATAGTCATTTCGCCCCATCTACATATGGACGTATGGGTGGAGGGACACCATCGAGAAATGAAAGTGATCAAACCTGCGGCGTCTTTCCTAATGCGAAGTGTTGCAGATGCCTTGACAGCTTCAATGACCTGTGCCTTAATCAGGTTATCTTTGATACGCTCATTGCCTAACATATGCCTCATCCATCCTTCATAAGAGCGCAGCGGATTATGGAAAATTTTGAAATCAATAGGAGAAGCTGGATACTCTTTCTTTTGAAGACAGAACCTCATCACACGCACCGGAGAAACTGATGGAGCGACCTCTTCATTCTATGAACCCGTAAGGAGGGTTATTATGACCAGGATGAGTCTTAATGTTCGGATAAGGCACAACAAAGAGCTCATCATCTATGTTTGGCATATCTTTGGAATTGATAGCACTTCTCAGCTTAGCGGCAGAAATATTTCCAGGTGACATCTTAACGAGAATTCCTTACGTTCACTTTCAAATAACATCAATGAACAAAATAAAGAAGGGTTACTACTTCGAGAAGAACCATACATACAAGTTTTATCAAAATTTGTTATAGTCACTAATGTTCGAATTCACATGAGGAGACATGGAGATAAATGTGCTAACAACAAAAATTTCTACTAGAGGGTTTTCTCTTAGCCGCAATATGTCACATTCACAACCAAGAGGACTGGGGACTTACGCCCACATCCGGGTCGAATAGGGTCTTCTCCCGCTAAATTTTTTTTGCCGTGGGTAGTTGATGTCGTTTTATAGTTATAGTGGTAAAAAGGTTCGTTGCTCGAACTTGTGAAGGATTTTTGAAAATTAAATAAAATTGTTTCAATAATAATGAGAAAATACCGAGACTCTGGATTCCACCATCGACCAATTAATTGATAAACTCTAATCAATATTCATGCAATATTCTTCTTTAAAGTGATTCTAATATTTGCCTCTAATAGATTTTTGAAGTAATAATTGTAAGCACGAAGCATGAAACATCAAAAGTATTAAAACTAAGCATGTCCCATCAAAACACTTCACAACTACTCAATAAAAACCAATTTTTCTTTTAAGTTCTATGCAAATAATCATGTAAAATAATTGCAATAAATAATTAAAATAAGATTATACCACTTTTCATGGAACAATGGCTTCCTCCGTTGCCTCGGCTAAGGGGTTTAGCTCCTCATATTAATCACTTGCTCAAAATACATATTTGGTGTTCAAAAGTTGATTAAAAGAGTGAAAAGTGCTAAGCAGCGGATTCTGTAGTTACTGAAGGTCTAAAACAGAAGTCCGAGTTGTTGCTGAAGAGCTTCTGTGACTGAAGGAAGATGCGACCGTACCTCGTTGTCACTGAAAATAAGTCTGCCTCTGCGACTGACTCTGAGGGTCTAATGTTCTTCGTCTTCTTCTTCTCAGCAGCAGCAGGAAAGTTTCTGAACTCGACTCTGTTGATTTTTTTCTCGCTTCTCTATAGCTCTAAACTTCTCCAAACTCCCCCAAATTGTTAGTCTCCCTAAATATGACTCGAATCAACCTATATATAGCCTCCAAACACAAAATCTCTCGAGTTAATCCATACATATTCTCGGGGGTTTTTTCCTCAAGTTACGGGATTTTTCTTCCCTCTTTACGCTTCAACTTGGTTTCCAAACTCTCTTAAACTCTCCCAGGACTGAATAAGGACTCCATACACTCCTATCTTGCCGTAAACTCTTCACAAATTCTTTTGTAAACCGAAAATAACTCAAATTGTGAATTCTCCCTGTTTTGCTCCAACACGGATTTCCATCCCTGTTTAATCGATTCTACAGCTCATACCATACTTGTTTATCCTTAACAGAGTTAACCCAACGAAAATCAGCCATTGAATCGCCTTAAAAATCATCCAAAATTCGAACAGAAAATTCTGTTTTCTGTAAATTGTTTTCCAGCCAAAATCTGTTTTGAAAATTTAAGAAGAAATGTGACCTCCCCCTATCCAGTGCCGGTCTGTCCTTAGCAAGTGTCCTCCCAGGAGCCTTTAGCAACTTTTCGAGCCAATTTTGCCGTAAAAGCCTATTTCTCCAAAAACACCTACAAAGGGATAAAATAACAAAATTAGTACAAAAATGGGTTCTAACAATTTATACAATAGAGATGAAAATAGACACATAAATGCGTCTATCAGTAGTATACCCACAGCCAAAACCAAAAGTTAGGTTTTTACAAAGAGAGAGCAGTAACACTCACCTCTAACTCTCCTGCTTGTCTCGCTGCTATGTCTCCTAATTCCCGTTGATCACTCCGTTACTAATGCTGCTGGTGCTCACTCCAACGCTATCAACAAAAAGGACTCACTCAGAATTGAATGGAATTTCGAAACTAAGAAAGCATCCCATGCAAGAATTCATAAAAAAAGAAGAGAAAGGGAGGCATCAAAGTACGTACCTGAACACCGAATCGTTGTCGTCGCTCCTGCTAATCGACTCTCGATCAACGCACCTTGCTAATACAACCTCCAATGTTGAACCACCAAAGCTGTTGAGAACTGGAGTTATTAGAAGGCATCAAACCTGCAACGAGATAAAAAAAAGGGGGTAACAACGGAAGCAAGACGTGCTTACCTCCTGTTGGTGATAACACGCCCGGTAACCAAACTGTTGGCAGCAATGGACGAAGGGGGTGAACACAGAAGTATAGATGGGAAGCAAAGGGGGGCGACGTCCCCTTTTATACTAAACACGCTTGCCAGATCCAAGAAGGGAAGAGTCCCCTTTTCGATGGAATACCCGTAGGGAGTTGGAAGCCGTTCGTCCGTATGGAAACCCTAGTTGTATTGCTATTCCCGTTGCTGCTAGCTATTGGAATTCGAGTGGAGGAGGGTCTTCACTTAATTGGGATCGGCCGGTCCCACAACTGCCACGTTTGTACCTCATTGTTCGATCGGCAACATGCTAATAGCCAGCCATGAAATCCTGCTTCTGGATTAAACTAAAAACCTGCCGGGTAACATCTATCATCTTTCTCATTAAATTTATTTTACGTATATCACTATCTATTGCTTACCTCGCAACAATGTCACTGTTACGTGCTAAGAAGGGGACTTAATGTTGATGGTGGTTTTCAGTTCAGGGATAAAATTGTAAAACCCTGTATTTAATGCGCTGTCATCCTGCGAAAGAATAAAAGCCATTTGAAAGTAATGAGTGCATAAACCTCTTCGCTTACAGATGTATTGAGCAATTCAATATATTTGTATATATATATATAATTCACTCAGAATGGTGCCTACAACAGCAACCCCAAATATTCTATGAATTTTATTTTCCACCGGCATTATTCACTAATGCATTGACCTGCCTGGTATTTTCCTATGCTATGTTCCCAGCCGAATTCTCAATGTGGCATGACATGACGGTTAATGTTCACTCGCAGCAGAGTAGCATGAATCTACCGAAGTGTCAATATTGAGACTTGCATGAAAAACACCCATGTAGGCTACACCACTCTCTGACAAAGAGATCGGCGTGTCGACACACTTTTAAAGTTAGCTCGATCGACGCGTTTTAAATTCCTTAAGGAAAATCTAGACTATCCATGTAAGTCTTAAAAAACGTTCACGGCCACACGATTTGGCCACGCAATTCAACAAGCCTAGCCTACTCCTAGCAGAACTAGGCGATCATCATGATGACTACCGGTGGGCCCACTAACATCCCAACCGGTCGGAATCCATGTAGTTCACCCGCAACACCCTCAAATGTTAGGCAGAACATGGGTGATCGCGCTGTTAAAAAAGAGCTAAAACGAGCCAAGACCGACCATAACGGTCTCAAATTCATCACATCCGTCCAACTTAGCTAGCCTAGTTGGACGGTCTAGATCTTCCATCGGATGATCAAAAGGGTACTTGGCGTGTTCACCGGTGACCCAACTACATTCTTGGTCAATCGACTTGCCCACGGCAAACCAGAAGCGCGGTTAATCGCTCTCCCAAAGTAGGGTGATCGCGCGATTCTTAAAAAAAAAAACCTAAATTGAATAAACGGCGTTATGCAACTGCCGCAAATCGATCGTGTCCGTCTATCTTCTCCAGCTTGGTCGAACAGCTTAGATCGGATTCTAGATGGACAACAGCGTGGCACTGAGATCACGGCCACCCCTCTTCCATGATGAGCGATCGGTAAAGCCACGGCTTGCTCATGTGGCCTCCGAACGATCACCCAAAAGAGGCTAGTCACACTGTTTGCATAATCCAACGACAGCCATCAACTGTCGCAAATAAGCCACTCAACTTGGCTAGCCAATTTAACCGGCCCAGATCTAATCTGGATTGACCGATAGGATGTTAGAATGGCCACCAGCTGCCACTCTCTCATAGGCTGGTCATGCTCCTTTTAAGACATTAAGATCTGCGACTAACTAAGACGACCTTTAAAACAACAATGCTTTATACGTATAAACGATGCTTCATAAATATTGATTCCACGAACAATTTTATTATTTGACCTAAGAAGCACTATGTGCTGCTTTTAGCGGCAAGTCTCACGACTTGACCCATTTACTCGAGACATCAAATATGTCACAAACTGGGGGATGCTCACTGGGGTATTGGTCTGGCGGTTTACAGCGTGCGACATGCAACGCGCCCATTACGAGAAAGTGTCAGGAAAGGACGGACGGTTAACAGTAATGAGAGTTGTGGGTGAAAGTGTGACAAGTTTTCCCTCGTAATGTAAACGTGGTGATCACCACTTTTACACAACCCCACTTCTCCACTGCTAAATCACCTCCACTTCCTACGAGATCAGAGTGTGCTCGAACATGACTTGTATAAATAGGATTTCAACCTATTTCAAAAGGAAGGGTTATTAATACAAGTATCCATAAAATACCAAGAACTGATAGCTTACGTTCTGTAAGCCAGTTCCACATTCTGATACAAGTCATAAAACAACCACACCTTCATAATTCAACATTCTGATCTCAAACACCTTCTTCGCTTCCCTCCCTAAGATCAACTCTTCTCATTCACTTTGTGACCGAATTGAATCTGGAACGGCCATTTCTTGGTTTAGGCCAGAGTCTTACAGATTGATCTTTCGAATCTAAAAGTACTCCCGTGCAGTGCATTTGTTAAGGGTTTGAATTCGTTTCTCATCAACACACCCAAATTTACCAAAAACAGCAGAATCAGTTTTTACCCCAAAACAAATAGGTTTAACAACATCTTTAGAAGATTTTTTCCTTCCGTGAGATGTGGTGATTCTTGATCAGGGGAAGTAACAAGCACATCTTTATCAATATGAAGGGTTTGTCGTTTAACTTCCGAAGCTGATTTCATCAGAGAAACATGATTACAAGTCGTCACGTTTTCTAACATCTCAAATGTCTCAGAAGCAATTGGTGTAGTAGACTCCTTAGAAAAAACTTTACATCGAATAAGAGATTTACTCAATAGATGTTTAATTTTTAAAGAATTCTCCTCAAGTTTGGCATCGAGTAAAGTTTTTGATAAACTTACTTCGGCTTTTTATTTACGAAGAATCTTTAACTGAGAGTCACGATCATTAACCATACCAATAAGCGTATTGACCTTGTGTTTCAGCATGTTGATCTTAGCAGACTGGATTCTAACTTGTATTAGAATCACTGCACTTTCTTTGGTTTCTCCCTTTCTACTTCAAAGTCATACTCGTCAGTAAGATAAAAAGGATAACACTTATCAATATTAGTCTGTTTCATGGGAACAATATGTTCATCTATATCTCAGTCATACAAGTTTTTCTCTTTAATAGATTCCATAGAAACAAAAATTGTATTTCTGGTGATGCGTTTGTCAGAGATAACACTTTTGTCCATAGAGTCAGATTGCTATAAACACAGACTTACGAGGTCTTAGCGTGTTTGCCTGCTCTGATACCAATTGAAAAGGCGGGGGTATAACAACCACACCCAATAATTCGTTCATCAATCTGTATGGACTAAACTCCAATATAATTCCGAGAGCACCAACGTAAAAGTGAGACTCAATCAGGAAATATATCAAAGAGCTTTATCTCTTTTTTTCAATACAATCAACAAATCGTACAAATACAAATCCGTGAGCCTGATTGATATGAGAAATAACTTGGACGGTACCAAATACCAATGCCCAAGTGTCAATCAAGTTATATCCAACAAATAAGGGCGGATTTATCAACTGATTGAACTACGCACAACATGTAAATTTTCAATTATATGAAAAAATATAATGCGGAAAAGAAATAACACAGACACCAGAAGTTTCATTAACGAGGAAATCGCAAATGCAGTAAAAACCCCGGAACCTAGTCCAGATTTGAACACCACACTGTATTAAGCCGGCTACAGACACTAGCCTACTACAAGTTAACTTCGGACTGGAATGTAGTTGAGCCCTAGCCAAGTCTCACACCGATTAAGGTACAGTCACGTTCCTTACGCCTCTAGAATGATGACGGATTCTATGCACTTGATTCCCTTAAATGATTTCACCCACAACTAAGAGTTACTACGACCCAAAGTCGAAGACTTACAAACAAATATGTCTCCCACAGATATGTATATCCTTTATTCTTTTTGTTTCTTCTTTTGATACAAGATCAAGGTGAACAGGAACCAACTAATAATCTGATCTTATACTCCCGAAGAGCATCCTAGAAATATCAGTCACCTCACATTAACCTAACTGATTAACAGAAGAAGTTATTGCGGAATCACAAGAGTCTGAGACGAAGAACTACTGTGATTACTTTTTATATCTTACCTATCAGAGATAAATCTCGAGTAAATCTTAGAGAAGATAAAACTCAATACGTTAGAAAAGTAAGATCAGAATAAGCAACTATAGAGAAAATAGTTGGATCTGGCTTCACGAATCCCAAATGAAGTCTTCAAGTCGTTAACTTAATAATGGTTTTGGAAAAACCTAGGTTAAAGGAGAATCGACTCTAGTTTGCAACTTGGACACAGGAAAGTGTCGGGATTAGGTTTTCCAGTTGCAAGAGTTTTCCCTTATATAGCTTTTCAAATCAGGGTTGCTTACAATCAAAGCTAAGATAGCTTAGTACCAAAGCATTCAATATTCACCGTACCTAAACGTGGATTGTCTTAGCTTGTTACACACAAATGAAATATACTTATATTTAGATATGGGTAACCGTACCTAAATGTGTATATTGGCTTGGCTCAATAACAGTTAACCAAAGTTAACCATATGAACATTTTGGTCTTAGCCGTATTCATCTAACACTTCTAGATCAAATATGATGATCAATCAATCATGATAGATAATCAAATGAATCTAATTGTGTTTCAAATCGAGTTGTTCAATTGTTCACTATCTCATAGAAATATTCATGAACTAATTGAAACAAAATCGGATTGATTCGTAATCGTACAAAGTACTTATACAAGAATAAGCCACGGTTTCCAAAGTTAATTTGCATTCCTTAAATCATAAATGTTTTATTTCATGAGTATGAGAATCATACATAACCGATTTTAGAACTTAACCACTGTGTTCGCAAAATGGGTACGCGAACAGCAGCTCCGTACCTTGGCCTAGTCAAGCCATTCGCAAACCGGGTTCGCGAACAACCATTCCGGACCCAACTCAGGTAAACCATTTCGCATACTAGGTACGCAAACAAGAGTTCAGGACCTTCTTAGGTAAATCTATTCGCATACTAGGTACACAAACAAGAGTTCCGGACCTGAATCATCACAATACAGTTCGCATACTGCATATGCATACCGTGTTGTATCCATACATGGTTAATCGTTTTAAACTCTCATTTCAATCATTGAAACATCCTTAGAAGATGACAATGGTAATCTCACACATACCATTAGCTTCAAGTAATTTTCAAGTGATCGAATGATCAATACGAAACTTCCCAAGCTAACATCTCAGACAAATCATATAAGATGTTCAAGGTAATTTTCACATGATCATCTTTTGACATAATATTTAGTTTCTAACAAATAAATTGTCTCCAACTAAACTCGTCAAGGATACGATGAACATAGCGAAAGCAAAAAGATTCCAACACATATTTCGAGAAATAGATAAGCAAGATAAACAGAGCTCGAAATATAAAATGTGTATAATGTAAAATTCTATATAGCTATACGACTTAGTCTCATTAGAAGATAGAATATAATAGACTTCTGAGTGATAGATAAGTTTTAGTCTCCACATACCTTTTGTTGATGAAGTTCTTCCAAGCTCCTCAGTAGATCTTCTTCTTCAATTGATGAACGTCGTGAAGTCTAAAGCTCAACTACACATTCTATCCTAATCCGAGACATAACTATAAGTAGACTAGAAATCAAGTATATAGTTTTGATCAACTAAACTTGCATACAAGCTTGAGATAGCAACGCTTGCGAGTTCGACCAAGCAGTGCTCTAACACAGTGTTTTATCCATCATGTTTCAATAATGGCTTATGTGCGGAGTGAATTTAGCCTTGTTGGCAGTGCGCTATAAATACCCAAATATAAAAATTCAAGCTAATAAGCTAAACACAAAGGAAATAAAGATAAAACTTGCATTCTTACAAGAGAAGACAACTCGAGATTCTTGATCATATAATTCTCATGAAGATATTAAGGTTTTGTTACATAAACAAAACAATATGGCTGAAAACGAACTTTTAATAACAGTTTTGCAGCAGAATACAGTAATCTATTCTATCAGAAACCGTAGCTAAAGGGAAGTTTCGGGTATATAATATCTACAAGGTTTACTTGGATTTGGGAACTTTTATGATGGTTTGGAGGAGTGCTTTCCAAGTTTATGGTTTCCTAATTAAGGTATGATACTATTCTTAGGAGTTTTCTAAAACTTCGAGAGCAATGATGTAAGTACTGTATATGAGGGATTATATGGTGATGATGCAAAATTTATGTGAGAAGAGAGACTTATGGTGAGAGCGGGTATGAGAGAAAATAAGGATATATAGGGTTCATATATGAGAAGCTAGAATTCATTATGTTCTTCATGTACTTGTATAAATCCAAAGCAACCATGGTGATGGAGATTTATATAAAAAGAACAAAGGAAGTAGTGAGCTCTTCGTAATATGTCTTGTTGTTTCTAAGTCGTTTATCGCTAATGGGTTATATAACTATTTAATTATAAGTGTGCCGATGTAATGACTTTTTATGATAATGAAAGATCCTTGCGGTGGTTTTAATCATGGATGTAGCCTACAAAGGGCAGGTGAACACGTAATCTTTTTGTTGTGTGTGATTGTCTATTATCGGATACGTTGTATTCATGTATTATCAATCATGCTAATCTAAAGATCTAAGTAAAGGATTTGAGATAAGTTATCTAAAGTAGGATGTATTATGGAGTTTACTTCTATGAAAACATGCCGGTTCGAGATGGATGTAACCTCGGTGTGCTAATTGGAGTATAAATGATATCTTTGGGTTGTAAGACTTGGATAAAACTGTACGAGTAAGTGAATTGCTAGAAATGGTGTTTAGGTTATAGAAAACATTCATAGGCATCGTATCATTTCAGCTGGTATTGATCCAAATAACTTTCTCAGACTAGCAAGGGGTGAAGATGTATGCGTATGGATGTCTGACTACAAAGGAGTTTTCTCTGTTAGTTCGGCCAGGGAACTGATCAAGTCACGTTATGATAGCTTCTAGGGAGCAAGTATAATCTGGGAGAAGTTTATTCATCCCATCCTTGATGCCCAAAATTGGAAAATACTAAGAGGCGCTTGTGCAACTTATGACCAGGTACGTGAAAGGTTTAAATGGAGTTGGCTACTAAATGTTATGTGTGCTCTGCTGCGGAAGAATCGCTTGACCATGTTATTTGGCATTGTAATTTCGCTGCTAAAGCTTGGTCTTGGCTTGCTGATATATTTGCTTTATTTCCACATCCTAATCTGGTTATTTCTTACAAAACGGCTAAGGGTCGAAGTAAAATGATAAAGGACTTATAGTTTTTGTCAATTCTAGTGGTCTGGTCTGAATTATGGTATACTAGAATCAAAATGGTGTTAGAAAACAAGAAACCAAACTTCTTTTTTTTTTTTAACAAAAGAGTTCTTCATCTTACTCAAGATTATTCTTTGCGTTTAAAGGATAATATGAGGAACAAGTGTGATGATATTCATATTAATTCTAAACTACTTCAGGGTACAACATAGAAGAGTTAAGCATTATGAGCCATTCAAGTGTTTTTGGATGCCACCATAGAAGGGAGAGTTACTTCTTTGTATTGATGGGACGGCTAGAGGAAATCTAGGTACTGCAGGAGCTGGGGTTTTGCTAGAGATACTAATTGTATTGTTCTTGGTGTGATATCTATGAGTCTGGGAAAAACTACGAAGTATCTTGCTGAGATTTGTGGACTTGTAGTGGGCCTAGAATGGGCAGTGAAATGGGGAGTGAGAAGAATTCTGATCCAGAAAGATTCTATGAGTATTGTGGAGGTCTTATATAAGTCATCGATACCTTGGTTTGTAAAACCATGTTGGATGGATCTTCGAGAAAACTATGATTCCATTTGTTTCCAACATATCTTTAGATAAGCCAATTATATAGCATACACAATGGCTATGAGAGGATGTTCACTTGGAGATGGTGAAGGGATGAATTGTGCGGGGAAGTCGTATTTTCTTGATTCTGTTGAACTCCCTTATGTTTCTTATTTTAGATTTAGATAGGTTATAAGTTTTTGGAGTTGTTGTGACCACTTTTCGTGTAAACTATTTTCTAAATATTGTTATTCATTAATATAACTTTTTCACTTATCAAAAAAAAAAAAAAAATCGGTTTCCCATTACAAGCATGGGAATTAAGTTATACCAATGTTCGAGCGTATTTTTAATGGTTGGTTTGTCTTAAAGCCTTACAATACAAGTAGTAGGATTTTAAGATACATATGAAATATGAAATTCATATTCTACTTTTTTTTCACGAACCCTAAAGAAACAAAAAATGGAGAAGTCTTTTGTTATGGTTTGCTCAGAGTCTTGTGACACGAACTCTTGTCTTTGACTGCGGATATCCTTTGTACGGGTATTTCTGATGTTGATAATGTTGACACAAAGATTGTTGTTCCTTAAATTGTTGGTACAAATATTGTTGATGCTATTTGGTATTGATGTCGATGTCTATTGACGAAGTATAACGTATGTTCAAGTTCTGAGGGTATAATCGAATTTTTTCATGTGTAACTGACAATTTTTAGACTGCTCTTCTTCATTGTTTTCCTCGTGTTTTTATATTTCTTCGACCATTATTCAAAATGACCGGATAACTTATTGTTGTTATTTCTCCCAGTGTGGATGTTGATGTTGGTGGTTATACTTCTTCCAGAGAGTTTTGTTTTTCTCTGTATCCTCCAGAATCTCAAATTCTTTCTTACTTAGTGATATATCCTTCCCTTATTTTTCTTTTAGATTAGAAAGGACTTATGATCTAGTCGTTGTTGTTTTCTTTGTGTGATGACCCTTCTGTTGGTAGATTCTCACCCAGGTGCAAGAGATGTTTTTCGTACGTGTTGCAAAGCAATACTATGGAGCGTCTTTGTTTGGCGTGGATGCTAGAACTCTGTGGTGTTTATCGATCTCTTGTTCATGCTACTATTCTTTTGTAACATTAACGTTGTATATTTTGTCCCTTCGTAGACTCTAGTTGTTTTAAGTTCTCCATCCTTTTTTTTGTTGCACCTGCTTATATTGATGAATATATATAAAATTATATATTTTTATTATCACTTTATTTATTTGTCAAGTTTTTCTTTACTATCCCACTAGGTGTTGTTGACTATTAGGCGCTCTGGCCTTTATCTTTTTCATGGTCCTATTTCGAACGATGTCTGGTCGGTAATTGGTTCTTGCAAAATATTGGTCGGGCAGACTCCATGTCACTTGAAATAAAGTCACCAGCAAATTTTTTATCTCGACATGTCCAAAGTAAGTACCCTCTTAAAGCTTTCGCATCAGTCGGGAACGGTTCTCTTTTTTATTCTTCCATATACCTTTTTTTTATTCTGCCCAATTCTTCCGAGAGGGGTATCCCCCTCTAACTCGTAGAGGTGCTTGGTATAGTTAGCAACATCACCATTTTGCCCGTTCATAGATTCCTCATACGTCCCCATATTTCTGGACTAACGGATGCATAATAGTATAAATTATGATCATGATCATGTTTTTGATTCATTGTATTGGGTTATTGGAGATGACCAGGTTAATGTCGCGAAAACTTTTGAATGTAAAAAAAAAAGTTCTAGAAGATTTGTAGTTAGTAACGAAAATGACGAGGGTGTTCTTTGACTTCCCTCCTTTGATGCTAACAATGTGTTTCTATTTTGTTGCTAAGTGAGTGCTCAAACGTTGCTAATCTGGTTACGTTTGAATGGATGATAATAAACTTACCCCTCTCTAGGCGTGATGGATCGTCACAGAGGAAACTTGCTAAATAAATTATTCTTCGGGAGAAAACATGCTAAATAAATTATTCTTTTTTCTGAACGTGTTGGTCATGGAGGAAACATGCCAAATGAATATTAATAATAAGTTTACTCTTATCCGAATGTGTTAATTTGTCAAAGAGTAAACATGCTGAATGAATACTAATAATAAGTTTATTTTTCTTGAACGGGTGATAATCTTTTATCTAAAGCTAAAAATTCGTTATTTTTCATAAAGATTGTGTATTACTAAAACAATTGCATATGTGAGATATTTGTAAACCAAGTTTATGAGTTTAGAGTATCGGTATCCATTCTGCTTCCTTGTTGGTTCTGTCTTTATTTCGTTAATCAATAACCTGATGGTTAATACTTGTTCGATTATTAGGTGAGTTAGCTTCATCAATCGTCTAACCATGGCGTCGGCTTCAATTACGGTTTGTTGCTCTACCTCCAAGTTACCTTTTTTAACTTGATCGTATCTCTGGTACTTTTTAGACCTGATTATTGTTACATTTGTGTATTCTTGCTCATTTGCTAAATTTATTGTTGTTTCTTTATCTCCGTAAGTGTCCAATTAGTTTCTTAATTGGTTATTTTTTGGTCTGACAATGATACATGTATTTTTTTAAAGCATTGCTCGGTTGATCCCTCCAAGCATTGGTATGTCAATGTTGGTTGTGATATTTTAGTATCAAAACTCAAAAGTCGCTTGATTAGATTACTAGGGTCAACTTCGTTAGGTTAGACTAGAAAATCTAAAAATGTTGATACATGTAATTATTATACTAAAGACTTGAAGATTCTGAAGACGTATCGACATCAATGAAGACATCATTCTTCTAGTTGAGGTTAGTAATACAAGACTTGACTTGTTTGCATGTCTATATCGTTATTTTCAAGTCGTTTAGATTGAAAACATAACATGGGAAGTTATATACATGAAACTCTAGTATTAGAGACTTCAACATCTTATTATGATCACAATGTCAAGAAAGAATGTTAGAGCATAGCTCGGTTGAACCCACCAAGCGTTGGTATGTCAAGTTTGGTTGTCATATTTTAGTGAATCAAAACTCAATTAAAGAGTCGCTTGATTATGTAACTAGAGACAACTTCGTGTAGGTTAGACTAGAAAGAATTAGGATTATGAGACATACAAGTATTACTCGAAGACTTGAAGAATGTGAAGAAGTAAAAAGCTACAACGACGACATCATCCTTCCTCTTGATGTTAGTAATATTTTGACTTGAACTGTTTCATTCCTAACGTATCTTTCAAGTCGTGCTATATTGAAAACATAACTGCGAAGCTGTGAATAATTATACTCTAGTAGTGAGACATGATCAATTGATCATAGTGTTAAGGAATTAGAATACGAAGTATAACGCTTATCTTTTGAAGTTCGTATATAAGACATCAACATAATCGTATGAATGCTATTGTGATTATGTGCATGGGCCAGGTGAAGATTTCATCCTAGGAAACAATGTTTACATTTGTTTAAAGGAAGTACATTCATGAACTTGTTTTATAAATCGAAAGGGAAATTGCTCGGCTTATTGGTATTGTTATTCATTGCATATCTTTGGATTACCAATATGTGTGAGTTAGTAGAACCGATCATAACTTGTTATGTATCTTGGTAAAACTAGTCACAGTGCCTGACTTATGTATTGGTATGAATTTTATCAGTGTAACCGATCCTAAGTAATCACCTAAGATGGTATGATCGATATTTGTAATTGGTGTAACCGATCCTGGTAATTGGTATGACCAATCACAAAAGAATATGTGTAATCGATCCTTGTAATTGGCGTAACCGGTCCTGGTAATTGGTGTAACCGATCCTAGTGACTTGTGTAACCAATCACAAGTAATACCATGAGAATATGGTAACCGGTCCTGGTAACTAATGTAACCGGTCCCAGTAACCATATTAAGGTAGAAACGATCCTTGTGTTTGGTAGAACCGTAAACCCATGATTAGTGTATTGATATTTGATCAATCACGTAGTTGTTCTTGGAATACAGATGAACCAATTCTAAACTTGTTTGGAAGTGTGGTATAATCGATTCCAAGATTGTAAATATGAAAAAGGATTTACAAAGAAAAATATGTCGACATACTTTGAACATGTTCAGTAACTCTTATCTTTTATTGTTCAAAGATATTCCTTAATTACTCAAGGAGATCCCGGACCGAAATAAATTCAGAATCTTTTAATTAAGGTTGTTAGTTTTATATGCTTTTAATTACCAGCAATTAAATGCATATCTATGGAAAATAAAAATTGGTAATGTGCATTTACTAATTGGAGATTTTCTAGTGAGATTTCGGAAATATTGGACAAAGCATTTCCAGGAATTATGAAAACCGATTTGGGCATTTATTGCATATCTTAAGAATATTCGGTTTTGGAAATTCCTTGGTGTCCAAACATCCTTGGTCTATAAATACCCAAGTTTGCATTTCGAGCAAACTATCCTAAGAGCCATGCAAACTTCATCTTTTTGTTGTTTCTGGTGGAGCCGTCTATTCGGAGAGGAACGTACCCTAATTAGGCGAAATCTCTTACGACCGCTCGTTTAAAGCTTATGTGGGATCAAGAAGCGATCTACGAGTACCGTTGGTGGGAAACTAGATAATTGCGGTTTATTTTAGTTTTCGATTGATTTGATTGACCGGCCATGTCCTAGCCATGACCTGTCTCGCACCTTATAATCCATTATTTTCATCTTATTATTATTTCCTTCGTCTCATGAAATTCCTAGTTTTTCATATTTTCTTAAATATTGCTCAAACCATCAAAAAGACAAAAAGTCAAATGGTCACATGACTGACTAGGCTACTCACGGAAAATATTAAAATATTATTATTTTAATATTTTCAAAATATCGATCGCACGAGCAAAGTTCTACTTGCTCATTCGAGCAAAATTGAGAGTTTCAGTCAAGATCAAACTCTTCTGAAAATCCAAAATATTGCTCGAACGCGCGTCAGAAAATACCAATATTCTCAGGACTGAGACACGGACACTATGGTGACACGGGAATGCTACCTTGACCGACCAAGGTCGTCCCTTAGGCTTGCAAAGAGCCGGTCCCACGCTCTTTCATAATTTTGACTTAATTAATCTTCTACGGTTCATAATCGGGTTCAAACTCTTTCCAACCAACTTGGAACTTGTTCAAACGACCGCCAGCTATTCCCACGACCACCAAGGGCCGGTTTTATACCCCTTGGTCAGTCCCTTACCTCTCCATAATTAGGTTTTATTGCCTAATGCTCAGACGAGCACTATTTCAATAAAATGATTAAACCAGCATTTAATCATCCTTTCACCAACTGGTCAAGGACTTTGGTGCATGCTCACTCGAGCATCTGGTCGCTACATGGTCGGCCATCATCCCATGTAGCCGGTCCCTCTCTCACTCAGTGATTGATTTTCAGTAAATCATTATTTGATCAGCAATCGATCAAAATTAGGGTTTTGAACTGAATGCTCTGCAAATCATAATTATGAGCAAGTTCAAGCACTAATAATTTTATATTGATCCAGCAATCAACATATTGATTAATTATATAATATTCGGTCCAGTTGCCAATATTTTTAATTAATATTTTATTTGGTCATGCTACCAAGTTCGAACGAGCAATATTCGCTCAGACGAGCAATACTTGCTCACGCTATCAATATCGATTCAACTATCAATATTCAGTAATCCATTAAACGAGCAATATTTGTGTAGCGCCCCCAAAGCTAGCAGCTGACTAATCTAAGAGATCAACTAAATAAATAGGAACTAAGGATCTAAATCATATACTTAAGCACTCAATTAAGAAATCTTCTACAAAACTTAACCCAAAAACTAGCCCCGCTCTGAAATATATATATACAAGAACTCATCTCAAATGATACATATACAATAGTTATTTGGTTTACAAATAGAATATACAACATAATAAACATAACAGGAGTTAACCAACTAACAGACTCAATTCCTCGAAGCTTTCGCTGCGCAACTCTGATATGTCTCTGAAACTGAAAGTGGGAATGGGTGAGCACATCATCCCTAAAAGGGGTTCCCAGTGGAAATAACAACTAACTTTCGAGTAATCATTAATATGATTTGAAGACAATGCAGGTTTTATTGAAAGTCGATAATACACGGAAAGACAGTAAAACATATTGTAGAAACTTTTCCAAAGCAATTTAAAAGAACAATAAGCATCCATAAAGAACAGTAAACATCCATGTATGAGATCTGTGTTGCCCGCACATAAAGGAAGAATAGGTGTATCGCCTTAGCCATAGATAATATTGCGGTGTATCGCCCTAGCCATAGAATACTGGATATAAAGGAAGAATAATATTGCGGTGCATCGCCCTAGCCATTGAATACTGGATATAGCGTGGGAACACATCTCATACCACAAAGATATGCATGAATTTCACAATATAAAGATTTGTAAAACCATAATGAATCCAAAAGAGTTCGTTATCGATTCCCACCTCTTCTGATGACAAGCCTCGCCTACCTCGAGATCCATGATCCACTGGTTCATCCTTGAATCGATCGTTGTTAATAAAGATCAACTGTTAATCATACAAGCACTCTAAGAGTTTAGCCAAAAGGCTCACACAAGGCTCATAACATAATTTCACACAAGTTCCAGTTATAAGTTAAGTAAACTATTTAATGGTTCTAATCTCATTTATTGTTTTTACACCTTTCATTTTCTACTTTAACTCATCTAAGGGTTTACTAATCCAATTAGGTTGGTTCTCTAGTCCATTTGATAGGTCTTATGAATATCTACAACTTTGTAGAAGAAGCCGGAAGCTAATCTAGACCATAAGTGGTCCAAAAACTCGAATTAAGGTTTCTATCACTAAGCCCAAGCCCGTTGGGCCTGACTCTGTCCGACCCATTAACCTATTTGACTGACCCATTGGGTCGACCCACTACCTACTTGGTCTGACTTGTCTGAGTCATATAACTGACTCATCTTACTCGCTGGCTCACCGAGTCGACTCAGACAATTTAACAAACACATGACAAGCATATAACTACTTGTACACAGCACAAGCACCAATGTTTCGGGGTCTATAAATTTCTCAATTTTTATCCAAATGAAGATACTAATGTCTAGTTAGAAAGATGACAGTTTCCTATACAACTTTGTAGTTACGACCGGAAGCTAATTCCGACTAGAACATACCTAACGGAGTCCATTTAACCGCTTAGTCACCGCTGTTTCCATATTTTCAGATATAACGGGTGAACTTCAAAAATTCATATCTAATTCCCTACTTAACCAAATCATGCAAACTCAGTCCCTATAGAAAGGTGAGAGAATCATATACAAGTATAATATATTAAGAACCACTAATTTACACTTTGAGTAAATCAAAATCATGCGAGAAACAAGGGCAGAGATACTTAATATACACATAAAATAACATAACTAATTATATGAATGGTTCTACTCTACTTTCAGTATCTAATGCAAACCCAGTTCACTATAAACATACTAAAATTGATCAGAAAGGTTACCTTGCTATAAAAGACTTGTTTCACATCATCCTCATAATACTCTTTTTCTTTATTTCATCATAAACACTCTTTTCTTCTATTCTCCAACTTCCTCCATCCATGCTATATTCACTTTGATTATCATCCATTAACTTGGATAAACCAAAAATCAGTACCACCTTCACATTCAAGATGATCGCACGGAACCAACCAACCATCAATTCATTCACTTCCCATAACTACATATTCATCACTAGCCTATTCCTTGTCAAACTAAAAAAACCCTTTTCCTTTCAAGTTTCCTAAGAAATCTTCTCCTCTATAATCTTTTCCTCCCAACTATATACTCATTCTCACCACCTCTCTGTTTTGTTCCCAAACTCACACTACCACCTTATCCTTCACTCTTTCAAAACAAGGAAATATCAACACCTCCTACTCTTCACGTGAACATGACTCCCTCCATAATTTATTTAATTTGATTTCATAATATTTAAAATAGTTACACCTGATTTACACCTTTTGAGCTTTAATATTAGGAACCAATAGGAGATACTATGGGATAACCTTTTACTAACTATAGGTACACTCAAATTGGAAAGGTCCGTCAAACGGTAAAATTTCGTCGGTCAACGCCGGTTGACTTTTGTCAAACATCTACATCCAAATTTCCGAGTGTGATATCTTCTTCGTCCGGTATCCGATTTGCGCGTTCTTGTAGTCCATTTCGCATAAATTTCCTAGATCTATCTAGTGGTACTAATTTCGTATCTAGATCGTTGTTAGATTAATGTTTATTAATTAAAATCTACATTAACTAATCGAGTCATTAGCGGCTAAATCGTCTCTTGATCTTCTCTTGACCGGTCTAATAGCGTTGACGAGCTTGAGGGTCCTTACAATTTGCTCAGACTGGACTAATAATATTATTCAACTATCGATGTTCAATAATTCGTTAATCGAGCAATATTCGCTCAGACGAGCAATATTTGCTCTGGCTATCAATATTCATCACGTTGATTCAATTACCAACACGCATTCAAGAACTATACATATGTACCATCAGACATGTTCAATCCATGAATCATAGAGCATTCATCAATCATGCTCGACTCAACAACATTTAGACTCATTGTTTAATCAAGTTAACAACTGACTAATTAAATACACGTCTTCCTTGCAGACTCCACAATCATGAGACATCAATCATGTCACATGGGGGGATATTAATTAGGGTTTTGGTCTGGAGGCCTACGACACGTGTGTTCATCCACGATGATAAATGTGAGTAAGTCGTGCAAGCAGTTGAGGAAGTTAGCAAAGTAGTGGGTGGACAATCAACCAAATGTCCGCACGACCTGGAACTGGTTTAACCACGATTTCCCACTTCCACACTCTTTCATTCGAGCAACAATCACACTTACTGGAGATCAATGTGTCTATATTCTGGCAATATAAATAAGTTTTCTGAATCCACAATTGAACAAGAACAGACAACGCTCGTCTAACCAAGAATTCTCATCAACTCTCAACAGAGCAGAATTCAGTCAATCATTCAGAACTTGTTCGAACCCAGCAGTTCATTTGCAGAAACCTACAAAACATTCACAATCCTTGATCATCATTGATCTCACACACTTCTCAGCTTCCCTCCTATAAATCGACCCCCTTCCCTCTTTGTGACCGAATTGACTTTGGAACGGCCATTGTCTTGGTTTAGGTCAGAGTCCTACAGATTGATCTATTGAACTCAAAGCACTCCCGTGCAGTGCATCTGTTTGAGGTTAAGCAGTTTGTTCGGTCGAGGAGTCCCGTCCGCATAGTCGTTTCTTCACTTTCCCAAAAAACCAGCAAATCGTTTAGCCCCATCAACAACGTCCCATGCCGCATATCTAGAAATCGTAAAAGAGTTCACAATGCTACCGATAATATCAGTTCGGGTGCCTAAGCATATATCTCATACCACATACTCAGGAATTCCAGAAGAATTTGTTAGCGCAAGATCATAAGTGCATGTCCTATACCACAATACTCAGGAGTTCAGGGATTCACAGTGGTAAATCCAACAATTGGGCAAGGATCATCGAATGTGACAATCAATTTTTAATGTAGTATTGTGAGGACCAAACTTTAATGCAAGAGCAGTCAGATATAAGCCGCCATAGCTGGCGATCTTCAGGGGTTGCCACTGGTGTTGTGGGAGCTAGCCGGCCTGACAACGTACATCATCCCAGACGGGTGAGGGATGATCAGTCCCAATGTATGTCACTGTTCCGAACGATCTTTTGGGTCACCAACTATTTAGTGGGTTTGGAAACTGACAGTACTCGGTTAAGTCCAACACAACTAAGTAACTGGCATAACAATTACGAACTTTCTTCACGCGCAACAGTTAGCCTACTCTTCCAACTTTCCCTTTTTCTTTTCCTTATTGTCAAGAAAAATTGTATACTCACATTACAAGTAAACACTGACGAGTCCAACATGCATAATACCTAGTGTTATTTCACAGATACCTACTGGGACGATCGACTCCACGTTCTACGATAATGACTAATTTTCAAAAGAAAAAAAATGGCTATGTTTTTAATCTTTATAAATAACACACTCATTTAACTTTTCGATTCACACAAACTCAATCTTCTCTACAATCTTGTTCCACTAAAAATACTTCTAATTCTTATTCAACTTCTTTAATTTGTTTTTTCAAAATAAATGTCTCGATTCCGTTGTGATGAACCAATACAACAAATGGTTCAAATCTGTTGTGAGTCGATAATTGGTTAAGAAGTTATACACATCTATGGGCTAGATTTTTCCACAGTGGGCACGTTATTACCGAAAATGCCTTATCCAACACATCCACTACCAGTAATTCTATCTTTTCCTAGTTATCCTTCAACAAGAGTTTCTTCTTCATCGGCGGTTTCAAGAGCACCTTCTAGACCTTCTTCTTCATCGCCTGGGTCTGATTTGTCAGAATTGAGGTGAGAAATAGACTCTTTTACTCTCAGTGGAGAGAGTCAGATACTTTTAATTGTCTCAAAAGGTCTGGACTTTCCTAATTCTTTTACATAAAAAATTTCTAGTAATGAAAAATTGGTGGAACTATTGAATCAATAAAGTTAAGAGATTTGGAAACTAGGCGTATACCAACATGAGATACGCAGAACGGGAGAGAATGAACTTAAGACCTAATTTTTCAATCCATGCCGGCACTCCACAATCCTAGGATATAGTGTTAGACTCACAAATCAATATTATGCAAAGGGAAGGCTATCATTTAGCGTAACAATTATCTTCATGTCGTCAAGCCACCCAAAAAATATCTCAAGGTTATCAAAATTATAGAAGATCATTAGACTTCGAAGGCTCTCAAGATGAAAGATTACATCAATGGTTTGGAAATAAAGGTAAAGGATTTGAAGCTGCAGGTTTTGAAACAACAGGATCACATCAAGAGTTTGGGAGTATGATGCAGGGAGGCACGTATGACATGAACTGGGATGGGGCTGAGTAGTTATAAATTATGCTTATATAAGCTATTTAATAATAATTAATATAATAGTTGTGATAATTAATATTGAGATTAAGGCTATTTTCGCAAACCGTTATATTTAATTGGAACTAATCTATTTTGAAAGGAAACTAATATTAATTTAACTTTACATTCAATTAAAGTTTATAGACAACTTCTTGGTCGAGTAGCATGCGCATTTTTTAACATCCCATGCGGCTTATCAAAAACGCAAGGATTTTGTAGTGGGTGTTGTAAGCAAAATATGTTCTTTTCCATCTTCGCCATTTCTCTCGAGATCGCAATACAACTTCAACATTGGTTTCATTCCTTAGTCGATGTTGACTGACAACACGAACTGAAGATATAAATTGTTCAACTTGTTTTTTTTTAGTTCCAAATCAACAGAACAACCCAGCTACAATACGATAATTCAGATTACTGGTGTAAGTATAAAAGTTTGATAAGTCCTCACCAAATAACTCACATTCACTAAACCATTTTGTCATCGTTCCGCACCACTAACCGGATAACATACTACAAAGTTTCCACATAGAAAATAAATCTTCATCTACGATAAAATCCACATGGTTAACATCTGGTTGAGCCATTGCTCGGAAATTGTGATGTGATTTTTGGAGTTATAGAAAATGAAAGAAGTGAAAGTATTTGAATTTGGATATGATATGATATTTGGAAGTGAAAATAGTTGAATTTATAAAAGATGAGATTATAGTCGTTGGTTGAATTAGCCGTTATACACTCAATCCGAGATGATGATCGTCTCAAGCAGACCGAACTTGGCCTATTCTTGGCTATTCGATAAATATGATTTGATCATCTTAAGTTGAGTTGACTCAACTTGATACGGACTGGGCAAGCACTTAGATTTTAACCTTTTCCCATCAAATTTGACCGTTTGCCTACTCCACTATGAGACGCCTGCCTACTTCATTGTGAGACGGGAATTCGTAAATTACGCCGTTTGCACATCCACTTGAAGTTGCTCTCGATTGTAAATATGTCGATTGTACATGCATTCTCTCGATTGTAAATATGTCCATTGTACATGTATTCTCACTAGTAATATATATATATATATATATTTATTTGCTAAACAAATACTACAGTGCCAATTGAGTAACAATTTGTATGGATAAATCTTGAATCCTATTGTTGGGGCTGTAGGGAACTAAGTTGTAAGGGCTTAAAATGACAATTAAAACCAAACCATGGATAGGGGGACCTAATCCATATAAAAAGTCCAATTTACCCTTACACATAAATAAACCAAAATCTCACTATTCATTAAAAAAAAACTAAACCAATTATTTTCTCCTTCTCTTTCTTTTCTCATTCATCAATTGTGATGAAGATGATCATCATAATTGATCATAATTCCATTATGATGATCATAAAAAAAAACACTAAAACTATTATCTTTTCATTCTTCTTGTTCAAAAATCATGATGAAGATGACGATCATGAAGTCATCATGATGATGATGATCATAAGAAACCCCAAAACTATTATCTCCTCCTCCTTCTCTTCTCATAAATCATGATGAAGATGATGATCATAATTTCATCATGATGAAAATGATGTTTATTCTTGCTTGTGAATGACTAAGAAATCTGATTCGATTAGATTCGGGTAAAAACAATAATCAGTTTCTGAAGCTGTTTACGACTGAGAGTTCCTATCTTCCCAACCGTAAATCTTATATTATGGCAGAGAAATATAATTCCTAGCGGTCAAATAGGTATACGGTTGAGAAGATTTTATTTCCCAGCCGTAATTAGTTGTTCACGGTTAGGATTTCCTAGCAGTCGTAAGTAATTCTGATAATCACTGAAAGAAAAAAAAAAGTCTGATTTCGGTTAGGTTTTTCCAGCCGTGATAGTACAATCGTCTGGGTTTCCCGGTCGGAATCATTAGTTACGTCTAGGACAAACTAGCCGTAACTTATTTTGATAATAATAAAAAAATCATAGGTTGAGTACGACCAGATATTCCAGACCGTAACATGAGCTTCGACTGGGAAAAATGCTAGGAAAACCTTGCCGTGATTTGACCTAGCCGTAATGCAAACACAGGTGATCCTAGAAAAGATTACGGCCAGAAGTTCTTTATTTCCCGGCCGTAAACGGTATTCATGGTTAGGTCGAGTACTACATCCCAGCCGTTCGAAAAACCCAGGTTTTGATCCTGATTTTGAAGGATTTGAATCAACAAAATTGTGATTGGGAGAGGTTTACAAGGCTTTTCTGGTTATTTTCAGGATGTTTTTCATCAGTTTCTTCCAAAGTTTTCAAAAAAAGTTCATCAAAATCATCCTCCTTCTTCAAAATCAAAAGAAAGAAAAATTGATTTTCAAAAGATTTAGTTGGATGATTAGTTTAGTTAATCATTCACTAATCATAATTAACTTCAATTCTGACCCGTGTTCGATAGTCTGACCGTCGTTCCATTTCATATATGTCCGAGGATCCGCATACTAATTAAATCGAGAGCAAATTAGGTATCATATAAAGCAGTATGAAAAATTTCTACTTCATGACCCTATACAGCTCCCAAATTCTAATATGATTCTAAATCTGAGTACCCCGCTGGCACATGAATAAATAATTCACATATTGTCTACAAATTCTTCCCTCATTTCTACGAGAGACTACGACCTTCTTCTCTTGCGCAAACACCCAAAAATTTAGGGTTTAGAATTTGAAATAAATTTTTTTATTATTGAAACTTATAAAATGGTGATTAATTTCAAATTAATAGAATACAATGGTCTTTATTTGGCTCGCAACTAGAGTATTATGTAAATTTATGGCATTGAGCTCCATTTTCATGGGGGACAGCAGCGCCAGGCCATTATGTTATGTGATCAAGAGGTTTTCAAAGAGGGAGCTAGTTTCAGGAGCTCAATCAATGCCGTACTTGGCCCCTTCGTTTCCAATAGGTAAGCAACTCTTTCTTGATTAAATTAATTGGTTTCGTGTGCTGCATATGTCACTTTAATTCTTGTTGCTACTGTCAGGGAATGAAGCATGCATGGAACAAGTGGATGTTGCCTATGAAGAAGCTTGATGTCGAAAAGATGATGTTGGGAATTGAATATTTAAAGTCTTTGAGGCTCAAGTGCTGCATATCTATTTTGATCGAAACTCTTAAAGGTGATATCAAGTTTTATTTCACTAAACAATCACTGTTATTCAATTTTCTTACACCTGAGAGTGCAAAATCATCTTTTACATCACTGTTGTTGATTGGTTCAACTTGTTTCTTTTACAGAATGACTAAATTGTGGCACAATTAATTTTACTTTAGATTTTGAAAATCTCAACATAGTATGTTAGCTCATGTTTAGGAGGATGTTTTGGGATATTTAGAATCCAACCACAAAGAATCCTAGTTTTAATTACGCAAACTGTGAAAATTAACAGAAATGAAGGCTGATAATATAAGGACACTTCTTTTTGTTTTCTTCAAACTGATCATCCCCTACTGACTTAGTCAATGGAAGTATATGCACCGAAAGATCATTGTATTTGTTTGCTATCCACAACCAAAAGAAAGGAATGTGTAAGCCAACAAACAAAATAGGCAAAAGACAACCCACATTTATAATACTGCATAAACAAATAGAAAGTTCTCATCCTAAACTGGAAGTCTTTCTCAATTTCAGTGCCCACCGAATCACTAACTGAAATAAATGAATCTCTCTTTTAATGTTATCTTCATTAGTATCTCTTATGATGAAGGAAACAAAGAACTCATAAAAAGAAAAACACATGATGGGAGACAATTCATCAGCAGAGCAACAACAAAAGCAACTACTCCTGAAGAAGATTCAAGAACTTGAAGCAGGACAATTATATCTCAAAGAAGAGATCTTCAAATTAATCCTTTCATCTTCTTATATACCTAGTAAATCAGGTTTCATTCCAAGATCCTGCTGTGCACGAAAACACAGTGTTGGAGGTGATGATGATGAGGGGAATCTTTGTAGTCAGAGTAGGAGGAGAAAACCTACTGCTGAGTTTTCATACCCTAATATAGGAAGTGAAACTTCTGCTCTGAGTTTTACCGATAAACAGTTTTTGAATATCTTGCAGTCTATGGGTCCGTCTATTCATGTTTTTGATACTACTGGTCGCATCATTTACTGATAATTTACCTGAAATGTCTCTGTTTATTTCCGTTCATGCCAATTGTTTGTTAAGGACTGTTTCTGATTATGATGGTTATGGTTATATTCGGGTCGTAGTGGTATCTTTTCTTCCAATTACTCGGAATTGGTTGTTCTCAGGTTAAATAACTTTACTTTTACAGAGAGCAAGTTTTGATTAATTTTTTATTATGGACTGAATATTTAGTGTTAGAACTTATAAGATTGAGCTTTATTATACTTTTTGAGACGTACTTGGGAACAAATTCAGTGTTTCTACAGCAGCATTGATGAATTTGTAAGGCAGACAATGATCAATTGTTTATTGGGATTCTTAGACTGATATAACTTTTGCTTGTTGAGGTGATAGTTGGAGTAAATCAGTATAATCCTTCAAAGTCTGCTTCATCTATAGTTCAGACTCATAATATTTCTAGTTTATTCCAATTTTCGGTATTTAAATTTTATAGGAATCGCATGGCAGAGCTCCTCTTTGGGCACTCTGCATCCGAAGCACTTGGCCAGGATGTCTGTAAGTTACTCGTACATTCCCAAGGCAATGCTGAAGCAAGTGAAATAGTGCAGAGGATTATCTCGGGAGAAGATTGGACAGGACAGTTCCCAGTAAGGAATAAAGCAGGGGAAGCTTTTTGTATCATTGCGACCAGTGCTGCATTATATGATGATAATGGTAGTTTGGTAGGGATTATTAGTATAACAGGTGATGCAGATCTTTTTAGAGATGTTTTCATTCCATCTTCTGGAAGAATTTCTCCTAAAGGTTGTTCAAGCACTAGATGGCTTAGGAGCTCTAGCCCGACAAGTAAACCTAATGTTAATTCTCAGCAACCTCTGCAGGATATGGTCGCCTCAAAGATATCGAATCTGGTAAGCTTGTATTTTTATAAAATTTAACTTGATTATTTAGATGGACTAAAAACAATGGAAACTATACAATCCCTAAAGATTCCATTGATTTTTGAATAATATCATTGTTTCAATGATCTTGTTTCGATGAGCCACTCTTGACTAATAGAACTATGCAACAGGCATCTAGAGTGACCAACAAAGTTCGTTCGAAAATGAAGACTAACGAGAACACATTGGAGCTGGAAATCCAGTCTGGAGGCCATTAGTTGTTCTTACGGAAGATCCAACTTCAAGTAGAACTAGCGCGCCTAGAGTGACCAACAAAGTTCGTTCGAAAATGAAGACTAACGAGAACACATTGGAGCTGGAAATCCAGTCTGGAGGCCATTATGTTGTTCTTACGGAAGATCCAACTTCAAGTAGAACTAGCGCGCCTAGAGTGACCAACAAAGTTCGTTCAAAAATGAAGACTAACGAGAACACATTGGAGCTGGAAATCCAGTCTGGAGGCCATTATGTTGTTCTTACGGAAGATCCAACTTCAAGTAGAACTAGCGCGCCTAGAGTGACCAACAAAGTTCGTTCAAAAATGACGACTAACGAGAACACACTGGAGCTGGAAATCCAGTCTGGAGGCCATTATGTTGTTCTTACGGAAGATCCAACTTCAAGTAGAACTAGCGCGCCTAGACGAGGCATATTCCCGTCTCTCTTTGGTGTTCCTATCAAAGATGCTCTAGAGAAAAGGTCCCTGGAACAACCTGTTAGCAATTCTGGTGGTGATGATGGTGATACGGAGATAGGGACGTACAAGAGAATGACCTCTAAGGCAGAGGCTTGGATTAACAAAAAGGGGATATCATGGCCATGGAAGGGGAGCGAGCAGGATGTGTTGGTAGCACAGACTACCCATGATGTCGTTCCATTCCCGAATCACAATGGTGAAAATTACTTTGATAGACTGAAAAATTCTGATATTAATGAAAGACCGGGGTTTCAGGTTGTCGATAATAACCAGTTAGAATGGGAAGCCCCGGGTTCTTTGCCTTCTTCTGATGTCAAACACACAAGCAGTGTGACCACAAGTGGTAGTAAAGGAAGCAGTGGTATTCATGAAGATTACAGGGGAACATGTTCGTTGGATTATGATATCTCGTGGGAAGACTTGACAATTGGGGAAAAAATTGGGCAAGGTGTTATATATTTTTCTCTAATTTACCAGAATCTTATTTAAAAATGGCCATACTTTTTTTGTTTTTTTTTGTTTTTTGAGAATGCGGTAGTTACTTATGTCGTTCTGAATTTATGCATCTCGTTTTTAAAATAAGAAGACAGTTCAACTTTGCAGTCATGACGTGGTTTTCTTTAATTTTTTTCTCACGCATGCTTTGATGATCCCAGGTTCATGTGGAACTGTGTATCGTGGTCTATGGTGTGGTTCGGTACGTTTTCTTTTCCCTTGAAAAATCAATTCTAGGGATCTGGGACTGCCATGATGTATGCCTTAATATGTGTCTCCAAGGGCAACTTACTATACTTGTGCTGGTATGTTAGGTAATGAACAGAATAGAAAAGTTATGCAGAGGGGAGAGAATGTTGTACATTTGTCATTGTGTTAATAAGCACCCCCTTTAACTTTCTTGCAGGATGTTGCATTAAAGCTATTCTCCATACTTGATTACTCAGATGACTTGCTGCATTCCTTCAGACAAGAGGTAGTTTATGAACTTAAGCGAATCTTTGTAAAAACAAAAAAATGCACCTGAAGCAGTCAATAAACGACATTTCCTCTCCTGACAAACTCAAAATTTCGGAGCAGATTGTTGGAGTTTTTACGGTTTTTGTCAAATTATACAAGTGGGATTTTTTTTTTTTTGTATGAATCCATTCATGGAGAGATTATATGTTTCATGCATTGGTCTAAACTGCAGATATTATTTTCTTCATAGGTCTATCTTATGAAGAGGCTCCGACATCCAAATGTACTGCTATTTATGGGGGCAGTAGCATCACCTCAGCATCTCTGCATTGTTACAGAGTTCCTACCACGATGCATTCTTCATTTTTCTTCTGAAAACTTCCAAGTTTGATTAGCAGAACTATGTTTCATGTTAGTTGTGCTTCATGCATTTAATATTATTTACTGTACTCAAGATGCTTTTTGCTTTTCGCTTATCCCCTTTTTTTTCCCTTTTTTACTTGCTGAGTTTTCAATCTTTTAATATTAATATGCAGTGGAAGTTTGTATCAGTTGCTTCAACGGGGCTCTCAGAAATTAGATTGGAGGCGACGTGTTCTCATGGCTTTGGACATTGTGAGTACTGCTGTATACAGTTTCAATAGCTTGCTTGGAATTAGGTTGTAATACATGCCATTCGATATCTATATTTGGTACACTCTTTTCCGTTAAGTGTAACATCATATTTAGGTTACTGACTGCACATTGACCTGCTATTATCTCTGGTAATGGCCCAAGGATCTGGTTTTGAGTCTTAATTGCTTAATTGCGAGTAATGGAGTTTCGTGAACATCTTGAACTTCTTAACCATTTACAGAAGGCCTCTCTTTGTATTTCCTTACATTTTATTTATTTATTGTGGTGTCATGTTACTTCCTACGAAACTAGTTTTTCCTACAACCATTGATTTTTTGTGTGACCCTTTACAGGCTCGGGGTATGAATTATCTTCATCTTTGCAACCCACCTATTGTCCATCGTGACTTGAAGTCATCAAATCTGTTGGTTGATAAAAACTGGACTGTGAAGGTTCGTTTTTGCTTATCATCTTGATCTTTCTATCTGCAATGCTACGCTGAGAAGCGTCATGTAATCATCTTCTATTCATTTTATACAGGTTGGTGACTTTGGTCTCTCAAAATTCAAGCATCAAACATTTCTGTCAACATTGACCGGACGAGGAACAGTATATATTATAACATTGTCCTGAAAAACTACTTAGTTTATTTATTTTTTTACCACGGGTTGTTTGAATCTATTGTTCTCTTTTATTAATTCTTCCAGCCGCAGTGGATGGCTCCAGAGGTTCTTCGTAATGATCGGTCAGATGAGAAGTAAGTTCAACTACTTCCGTTCTCTGTTGCTTGTGAGTTTTTGACTATGGGATCGTTTTGACTTGTTTCATGTCTCCAGCTCACTAGCTAATTAATTTTGACACGCTTCTTGTGATCTTTAGGTCTGACGTTTATAGTTATAGAGTAATATTGTGGGAGATCGCCACACAAAAGATACCCTGGGATAACTATAACTCAATGCAGGTATTTACTTGTTTATTAGTACTTCATTATTCCAGTCCTTTTGTGTTACATCTGTCATAGACAGTGTCTTTTGAGTGATTTTCTGCCTCTATCTGTGTATTTCTATCAGAAAATTCGGGTTGTACTACATTTGCGGAGAGGTTATTGCCCCAATCTATGTCTCCGCTAACATACATCTTACCTACTATTGAATGATTTCTTGAGTGAACAGCATTTGTTATTACTTTTAATCATTCCAGTCCTTTGTGGAACATTGTCCTGTAATCTCCTGTTACCGCTTGTACCAAATTCAAGGGAACTGTCTTTTTAGTGGTTTCCTGCCTTCAAACAGCAGAAGAACACGGGTCATACTATAGTTGCGGAAAGTTTTTTGGTCTATATGTTCTAACCCATATCAAGTCTTCTATCGAATGATTTCTCGAGTGAACAGTATATGTTTTGTAGCATACGATACATAATATGAAAAATGTGGTGATTTACACAGGTGATTGGAGCTGTAGGATTCATGAACCAACGACTGGACATTCCAAAAGAAATGGATCCAGGATGGGTCTCTATAATTGAGAGATGCTGGCAAAGGTGCACATCTTCAACATGTTTCTTGGTCACAGTATGAGTTTTGCTCTCCCTGACTCATGTAACTAACCGATAATTCAGCAAGTCCTATGACCCAATCTCTTAAATTGTTTCATGTTTCTTTGTTTTGTTTGGAAACTTGTTGAATGCAGTGACCCAAAACACAGACCAACGTTTGGTGAACTGCTTGAGAAATTAAAGCGTGTGCAGAGACTTCAAGTCCAAGCATCCCGCTTAGCGCAAAGCAGTCAAACAACCACGTCAGCACCAGGTATTTGAATTCATCACGATCTGTATACACAACATTCGCACCAGAAACCTCAGTTGAATTCATGATCATCATAATTTGAGGTTGTGTTTCAACCTCTAGAGCTTAGATTGGAGCATAAAATTTGAACTTGGCATGACATTTATGCTGCTCTTTCCCGTTGCAACTGGAGCATAAATTTTTATGCTGTAAAAAAGATCTTTTTTCCCCTCTTCTTGTAAAATTAGGTAGTTTATGTTTTGCCCCCATGACCATGCAAATTTTGGACTTCAATTTGGATAATTAAAGATGACAGGGGTTCAGTGTTTAACTTTGTTCATTACCTCATGAGAAAATTTCTTATAATTACTTGGTGTGTGCGTGAACGAAAAGACTGTCCGCGTATATTTTCAGGTCAAGCGCTGATGAGGCTCAAGTCATCTAAAATAAATAAATAAAATATCATATTCCGGACTTATCTAAAATGAGTTCATATGAGCACAGTACTGATGAAAGTGAATATGGAATTGATACTCTTTAACAGTACACAAAGATATGACTGATGATACATCAGGATAGAGTATGAAAGGGAAGCAACATTTGATAACAAATTATGTTTGGCATGTACGCTTGTGTGGTCCAAAAAAAAACACTCTTCTTGCCCTTGTTCCTAATAAAAGCTTATGTTTGCCATTTATTTAACGGTCTCAATATCTGGCATCGGGCATAAATCCTCGACATTCATATGGGTCATGACAACAAAAGATTGGGACTCCTAACCGAAAAGAAAGATACCTGTCGATAGAAATTAAGATACTTGTGGACTTGGAGTTCAAATCGTGGTTATCAACTTGGAACTACAGCTGCGAATGCCTAGTCATTTGCCTACGCATTCACCGTGTTCAAATTCTTAGGCTTCGCCTTCATTCATGTAAACGGTTCCTATACCCTCTTTTTTCTGACAATCATAGCACTCCATCTACATTACTCTTTAAGTAAAAAGTAAATTGGTAAATTTGTTCTTTACCAATTTTACAGTGTTCACCACCGACATTTAATGGTACAAACTTAGATTGCATTTAGTGCAATACGCGATTGTGGTTTCGATAGTATACTATTAGGTGCTAGCTAGCTGTGGAAAAGACTGATCACCAGCTTAGTGGTCATTTTCGGACCGTAATCAAATTAAAAACCAAATGTGAACTCTAAAACTGGTATTTAAGTAGATTTCAAAATATTTTAGTTGAGGGTTGGGGGTTTGGAGTAAAGGCATTGAACTAATATCATTCCAGTGCGTCTTAAATTTTGGTGCCAAATTTGTCAAACTTTAGTAGGAATTCTATTTCTGACGCACATGAAAATGTATAGAGCGCGTAGAAGTGATAACATACATATCCATGCTTAGTCAGCCACGTTCAAATGTACTAGATGGAAAAAGAGGTACAAAATTTATAGCTACTACTGGCCTGGTCACTATACAGAAAGTCTTGGCAAATCTCATAAACTCTCAACTGCATGTATTAATGACTTATGCCTACTGTTGTTGTGTATATATAGGGGATGTACTTCGCTTTACCAATTCATCCTCAACACCAGTAGTTAAGAACTAGATATCTGAGAGCATTTATTTCATTCATTGCTCATTTTTACTAGTTTTTGCTTTCAGATTTGTGGTTCTCGTTCTGTGAAAATGGGGAAGTTTAAGAATGCTAGTGTGTTTGGTTTAATGCTGATTGTTGTTGTGGTGTTGTGCGCTGGTAATACACAAGGAAGAAAGCTTGAGAAGGAAACGTATGGAGGTGGAGGAATTGGTGGAGGTGGAGGTGCCGGTGGGGGTGGAGGACTTGGTGGTGGTTCAGGAGGTGGTCTTGGCGGAGGATTTGGTAAAGGTGGTGGAGTAGGAATTGGCTCAGGTGGTGGTGCTGGAGGAGGCATTGGCGGAGGTGGTGGTGCTGGTGGAGGACTTGGTCATGGTTCAGGAGGTGGCATTGGAGGAGGATATGGTAAAGGTGGTGGAGTAGGAATTGGTTCAGGTGGTGGTGCTGGAGGAGGCATTGGCGGAGGTGGTGGTTCAGGAGGCGGTCTTGGTGGAGGATATGGGGGTGGCGCTGGAGGTGGTGCAGGCGGTGGTTCAGGAGGTGGTCTTGGTGGAGGATATGGAGGTGGTGCTGGTGGTGGTGCCGGAGGTGGTTCAGGAGGTGGTCTTGGTGGAGGATACGGAGGTGGAGCTGGAGGTGGTGCTGGTGGAGGATATGGAGGTGGTGCTGGAGGCGGTGCCGGCGGTGGTTCAGGAGGTGGTCTTGGTGGAGGATATGGAGGTGGTGCTGGAGGCGGTGCCGGCGGTGGTTCAGGAGGTGGTCTTGGTGGAGGATATGGGGGAGGTGCTGGTGGAGGCGGTGGTGCCGGGGGAGGACTTGGAGGAGGCGCTGGTAGCGGTGGAGGATTTGGAGGAGGTGCTGGTGGTGGTGGAGGAGTTGGTGGTGGATTTTAGACTTCAAACGAAGATTCATCTTGCAGAGAGCGCATCTTATTAAACTTGCTGCCAATATGAAGAGCATAGGCATACTACTATATTGTACTCTCTATACTACAGAGAACAGCATGCATTTATCAAAATTATCATGTATGTTGTTTTTCCTATCCAAATAAAATTATAGATTTATATAAGTTTTACTAGATAATCTCCCTCGTGTTTGCTTCTTCTCTCAATTTCTCTCCAGCATGACTCTCGTGTTTACTAGATAAAACTCAATCCATGCATTTCACAACCTCTGTGAGCAACTCTGGTTCGTGCATTTTACTGCCGAAAGTTCATTTGTTCGCATCAGATTCTCTAGAGGGATGACTTGCATCTGAATTGCCAAAAATAGTGATAGCAAAGCATCTCTGTACGTAGTTTGTACAGAGGTGTATCTTCTCTCAAAACACTGGCCTTGGGAGTACAAGTTACGGCAGAATCCAGATGACCATGCATGAGGGATTCAGGCAACTCTTCGTTGTTTCATGTGCAGAAACTTCATTGGTCTGACATGTTCTATATATATAACCACGCTACCAACCAAAATGAGAAATCCTCATATATTTGCGGTGATGCCGTTACCTTTGAGGAATACGTACAGTTTGATCGTGGAAGTTTTCCAGCAAAACATTAATCATATATGACCGGTGAATTTGCAATGGTCTGCTCGTGCCACTGTTGAGGTTGTTCTTATTTGTCCAACCTTAACTAAATTGGATTTTGATGATATTGAGAGAGTTATTCAGTGATTGTTATCAAGCAATGGGATTGAATTACCAACCCCCTTGTTCTAAAGCTGAGCAGGTAATAGGTTCTATTCTAACCACACTCAGATGCGGATGCTTTGGCGATTTTCCTCCAGCTTGACGAAAACAAGGCCTTCAGATTCGTAAAGATGGAGAATGGTTCCCCATAACGCTTTTGTAGTCAACATCGGTGACATTATGGAGGTAACTAAATGGTACTACCTTACTTCATTTCAGAAAATTTTGGAACCGTTAAACCTTTTATTGGCTAGAAATTTGGTCTGAGCAATGGTGCCTAAGCAGTATCGAGCAAAGGGTAGTTGAAAACTCAACAAAAGAGAGGATTTCAATCCACACGTAGA
>JAJJMB010002379.1:2819135-2907402 GCA_023531105.1 Papaver atlanticum | reverse complement strand
GGTAGTTGAAAACTCAACAAAAGAGAGGATTTCAATCCACACGTAGATCTAGGCCCTCCACATTTGATAAATTATAATTCATACACATAAACCAGCATTATTCCGAAGAGAGACCATGGAGACATACTTGAAGCAATTTCTTTGCACAAAAACTTACCTAGATTCTACTGAGAATTGACAATGAACAAGCGGATCAGTCCAGTTTATTGTTGTCAATGTTCATGGTATTAGTACTGCATATCTGCATTTGTTTTCTACTACTAGATATCTATGTACGTTCTAATTTCCATCTTTATTCTCAATTAAGGTCTCAGACCAGATGCTATGCAAGAATGATGGCACGGGCTATAAACGAAAGATGCATTTTATTAACAACATATCTAGCTACATAGCACATAACTCGACCTCTCTACACAACTCACACAACATAGCCTTGGACAGTAAGAACACACACCACGCGATATGATCCCTAAGCATAACTCGCACTAGCAGCATAACGAAAAAGAGTAACAACAAAACAGACAACACAGGCATTTCATATTTTCGATCATGATGACCATCTTTAAGCAGCTCCAATCTGGCCTTGTGGAACTTGAGACGATTCCGATGACCCGGAAATCTCAATGGACTTGATTTCAGGTTTCTTCTGCTCAACTTTAGGAATACATACTGTAAGAACCCCATTCTCCATGGTAGCTTTAACTTGATCCATTTTAGTATTCTCAGGCAATCTAAATCTCCTCAAAAACTTGTCGCTGCTGCGTTCGACTCTATGCCACTTATCGTTTTTCTCTTCACTTTCTCTGCTTCTTTCTCCACTTAATTGTAGAATTCTTCCTTATTCTACTTCAACTTTCGCTTCTTCTTTTTTAACACCAGGAAGATCAGCTCTAAAGACATGAGCTTCTGGGGTTTCTTTCCAATCGATCCTGGTGTTTGCTAATTGTGATGTCTCTCTCGCAGTACCAGAGCCACCTTGCTGCCCGGTCAGAGCACCTGTAGAGAAAGGAAAACCTTGGAAAGGATCCCAAATGTCAAGGGAAAATGGATCAAAAACGTTAGTCCTTTGGTTGCCGAAGAAACTTGGGATGATCGACATTCTGGTTTTTTTTTCTAACAAAGATTGATTGTTGAAAAGGGATCGCTCAAAATGGGATTTGCAGTCGGAAAGTAACTTGCTTTGCTTGTAATCGGTGAGATGAACGTCTTTGGATGAAATATTGAATTTATAGAGGAAGTTTTGCCAAGGATGAGTTCAATTCTGGGTAGTTCTTGATTTTTCGGTAAGGAACTAAAAGGAACTTTTGGAAATTGATTTTATTAATTGACGATAAATTCCAATAAAGTTTCTTTATTTTATTTCTTTATTTTTTTTAAATTAGAAAACGATCGTTTGTTCGACTGGTTTCGACAGACTTCTCGATTTCTCGCTTTTGACGTATTATCGCCTAGGTTGTAAATCGGGCAAGGCCATGCCGCCCGGCCCTAGTTAGTTGTAAATCCCAAATCCATGATTAACTGGACGGTGAATAAGTAAATGGGCCGTGAGTTATAACCCCAAAGGTGTCACTATCCATCCAACAAATACTAACACTACCATCACCATAAAAAGTACCACCACCAACCAACACCACCACTAACCAGAAACAGTACCACCAAATTTTGGTTTCATCATTAAAATCTTTGGTTTCATGATAAAAAATAGGCAAAAATATGATGAAACCAATTTTATTTTGGGTTTTTGTATCAAATTTTAAAATTTTGGAGTTTTTGTAACAATTTTGTTTAATACGGAGTTTTAATGGATCCCAACATTTGAACAGAGTTTTTGTACTCCTTATTTGGTCACCTTGGTGTTGTGTTTTACTACTAGTTTTGATAAGTAAATGGTAAATTAGATTTTTATTTTTCTCGAGGATATTTCTCATTTTACCCATTATGATTTGCTCCGCCATTTATGATATTATCTCAATTTTTTTTATATATTTATTGAATAAACTAAATTAATTGGAATCAAATTGATGCATTTTTATTTTATCGTTGGTGGAGGATTTTTAGATTTAAATTTCATTTGAGTCCAAATTTGTGCACTCCCTAAAAAACTGGGGTGCACGTTACGGCTCAGCTCATTAATGTAAATTCTTTGTGACTCGTTTTCAAAAACTATATTTTTTTTAAATTTTCTTATTTTTTTATTCTAAAATATATTAAAAAGGAATCAAAGACAGTCAGTGGTATTTTAAATCTCCATTAACACTATCGAAGAAAGCCTACTCAATCTAGTTTTTTTTTTACATCCTAGACATCGTCAATGGAAATTATCAGTTAATCACTCCGCCTTTCAACACGGCATCACATGGAGTTTAAGATTTTAATGGTTATGTTAATTGAAATTACTTATTATTGTGTCTGATCTATTTAAATATGTACCAAAAGAATAACAAAGCACAAATCATAAAAGTGTCTGAAATCACCGAATTTAAAATTTTAGGATTAACTTTTAACAAGTTAAAAACCTCTCAATCCCGGTTGAGATTTCAATTCATGACTGAGTATGGACTCTTAGTACTGCGTTACTTACAAGAGCTCAATTTTCTTGTCTGCCACTAGAGGCTTGGAGCTTTAAAAGCTGCTACTACTAAAAGACAAAAAAATAAAAATAAATTATCAACGTACAGAAGTGGTGTATAATTTAAAAGATTATCTTCTTTTATTATTTTTTGAATCATGAGTTTTGCAGATGTTAGTGGAGGAACAAGAAACATAAGCGGACAGAGGTTCAGAATACTATGCCTTGTTTTCAGTTTTTTTTTTTTTAATATTTTCGGTGTAATTCTAAATTGAAAAAAATAAGACAATAAAAAGCAAACATGTTTTTTCAAAACCAATCATAGATAATTTTGATCAATAGGGTCATTCGTAACGTGCACCCCGGTTTTCAAGGGGTGCATAAATTTGGACTCGAGGGAACAGATGATCGTCAGCATCAACATGACTTTTTCCCTTATCACCACCACCATACAAGGGAACAGTTGATGCAGTGCCAGAAGTAGCAGTACCGCATTGGCTGGACGAGGACCACCAGATGGAAAGACATCTAGTACGGAGCCAGGAGTTTTAAGCATAGTTGAAAGGTTACCATCAGGTCTTTTAGATGACCTCGGAATAAGTATTGTATCGTCTATAGGCTCAAGACTTGAAAAACCAACTTCTGGAATAGGATCGCCACAGCAGAGCTCGACGAACTCGAGCATGAGACAACAATAAGACCCGGAGAAAGAATAACTTTAACATCTTCGTACCTATATAAGATCAAAAGTGCACGTCCCTTTTAAACCTAGCAGTGTAAATCATCCCATGAAGACCTTTGTTAGAGCATAGCTCAGTTGAACCCACCAAGCGTTGGTATATCAAGTTTGGTTGTCATATTTTAGTATCAAAACTCATCTAGAGTCGCTTGATTAAATACTAGAGTCAACTTCATTTAGGTTAGACTAGAAAGTCTAAGAATGTTGAGACGTACAAGTATTACTCCGAAGACCTTAAGAAAGTGAAGAAGCAACAATTACAACGACGACATCATCCTTCCCCTTGAGGTTAGTAATAATGACTTGATCTTGTTTCCATTCCTAACGTATCTTTCAAGTCGGATTATATTGAAAACATAACATGCGAAGATACATGTAAATAATACTCTAGTGGTTAGACTAGGTCATAACATTATGATCAAAGTGTCAAAGAATTTGTTGAATTACGAAGTATAACACCTATCTTTTGAACTTCGTAAAGACGACATCGACATAATATATTGTATATAGTTGTTTGATTATGTGTGCATTATATATGTATGATTTCACCCTAGGAAACAATGTTTTATAACATTTTTTTAAAGGAAGTACATATATGAACTTGTTTCATAATTGAAAGGAAATCATGATTGGTCAGGTTCTTTATTGAATATCTTTTGAATGACCAATATAAGATGACAAGGTGGAACCTATCTTAACTTTTGGAGATTGATGGTATAACCGGTCATAGCCTATATAATATAGCTAGTTGTAATTGGTCACAAGTTACATTGGAAATCAAGGTGTAACGATCACTAGCTATATTGGAATGCAAATTGTAACCGGTCACAAGTAACTTTGGGATCCAAGGTATAACCGGTAATAAGATAAATTTGGAAGTTAGTTGTAATCGATCACAAGCTACCTTTGGGAAGCAAGGTGTAACCGATCACTAGCTACTTCGGGAAGCAAGGTGTAACCGGTCACAATTTGTGGAGCAAGGTGTAACCGATTACAACCTATATTGGGAATCATGTTATAACCGGTCACAACATATTTTGAAGTGATGGTTTAATGGGTTCCATGAGCAAAACCAAGTTTCCATGATTCACATATTTCTTCATGATGTGTGTGAATTAGGTTTTTGGGTTTGCTAAGATGAGAAGCTTCTAGATGTCGACATTATTTGAACATGTACATAACTCTTATCATTAATTTTTCAAAGATATTCCTTGATACTCAAGGTGATCCCATGTCCGAAAATGTGAAAAGCATTTAATTATGATTTTCATCATATATGTTTTAAGTACCAGCAATTAAAGCATATCCCGTGGAAAATTTTATTAGTTAATGTGCTAGACTAATAATATAAGTTTTCTATGAGAGTTTTCGGAAATATGGTTTGGCATTTAAGTGGAAATAGGAAAACCGAAATTTGGTACTTTAATGAGAATATTTTCGGTTTTGGAATTTCATTGTTGTCCAAACAACCTTGGTGTATAATACTTGAGTTTGCATTTCTTGCAAACTATCCTAAGAGCCAGGAAAACTTCATTCTTGTTGTTTCTGGTAGAGCCGTCCATCCGGAGAGGAAAGTACCCTAATTAGGCGAAATCTCTTACGACCGCTCGTTTAAAGACTTCTGTGGGATCAAGAAGCTCTACAAGTACCGTTGGTGGGAAACTAGATAATTGCATTGTTATTGTAGTTTTCGATTATTGATTTGATTGACTAACGGTTGTTGAAACTTTGATTGCACCTAGTTTGTTTATTCTTGAGAACCTTCTATTCTGATATAAGGCTCACTCAAACTAGATTAAAGTATTGACAGGATCTTTAGAACCATCTTCGGATCTAAAGACACCTTGTGATAATCCATTGTTAACAGACTGTGTTCTGTGCATGATTGATCACAAGAGGTTTCAAGTGGTGTTGTGCAGGTTATTGAAGACAGACGAAGATTTGAAGACGACAAAGTTTTTCTTATTAGTTTTCGTATCTTGTGAATTGTGTGCACAAACCTTGATCGGCTGGGATCCAACTAGAATCGTGTTTATCTTTGATAGACTTGATTAATTAGTTGCGTGAGATCGACATCACCTTATAGTTTCTCTTTGAGATCTATATTGATTGATTGTGAATCTAGAGTTTGATTATTTCGGTAATCAAAAGATAGATTGATCCAACCAGACAAATAAGTGTATTATATCAAACAGAAGAGCCTTTGTAACCGACTCATAATATCTTATTATCAAGATTGAATAGAGTGGTTACCAAACAGATTTATCCTTTACTGTTTGGAATACGATCTAAAGGATTGGTGATTCACGTGCGTGACTCTAGAAGTCGAAGGCGTATGGATACTGAGGAAACTAAGTAGCTAGGGGTAGTCTACTTGGTCTCAACTATACGAAGTTGGTATTAGATTTTGAATAATGGCTTAATTCTGAGAGTATTCAGAACTGGACAAGGTCCCGGGATTTTTCTGCATTTGCGGTTTCCTCGTTAACAAAATTTTGTTGTGTCATTACTTTATTATTCCGAATTATAATTGTTTTATTATAATTAAAGTAAATTGCACTTGTACATTAATCTGCAACACTTGATATTGATCCTATAGAGTTTCGTTTATTTCCGAACCTATTATCAAGTGATCACTTTGTTGTCGTATCTTCTTGATCTTGAATCCATAGTCAATCACACAAGTGATCTTGTTGTTGTATTGTCTCGATATTGTATCCATAGACGATCACACGAAGTGTGTACCGAAGTTGTTGTATTGTATCGAATCTGTCCATAGACAATCACACTTGGTAAAGGACGTATATGTTTAAAGAAAATATTGTGGTGTATTTGGGTACCCTCGTATTTTCAAACTTCAACATCGTTCTTACGAAGTCCTTTGTAATAGGTGAAAATTAACTGAAAAATGTCTTCTGAAATATTATACCTCCCTGAAAAAGGAAAAAGAGGTTAAAAAAATAAATTTGAATTACCGGATCGAAAGAAGTATAACACCACCAGATGGGATAACATCTGGTGCGGAGCAAGAAGTTAGAAGCATAGCTGAACGATTACCACCAGGTCTCCTAGATGACCTGAGAGTAAGTGTTCTATCGTCTATAGGCTCAAAACTTGAAAAACCAACTTATGGGATAAGATCGGCACCACAAGAACTAGACGAACTCGAGCCCGGTACAACAGTAAGACCCAGATAAAGAGGATTTCTAACGTCTTCGTACCTATAAGGACGAAAATGCTCGTCCCCTTTAAACTCAGATGTGTGAATCATCCCATGAAGACCTTCAACATCGGTTTGTAAAAGGTGAAGATTGACTGAAAAATGTCATCTGGAATATTATACCTCCCTGAAAAAGCAAAAAGGGGTTAAAAATGGAAAATAAAATTGAATTAATGGATCGAAATAAGTATATATACTTACAGTTGACATTGTAAGGATCTGGATTGAAAGAAGTGCGCAACCTTCGGTCATTTTTTATAAAATCTCTACCATATTCCCAATTCCTAGAGATAATGATAGGGTTATAATCGTTCTCATCATGGTAAGAAGGATCATAACCAAAGTGCCCTCTAATCCCAAAGAAAGTTTATCAGATTTTCGATGAATGTACTTCAACATAGATGAGCCTGGAACAGAGATGACATCATCTCTCAAAAATGTCCAGAGCGTCAATCATACAATGAGGTTCTTCACACAAACTATTGTGTTTAATGGCTTTGGCCATAAACACGTAAAATCCACTAGTCATCTGACCGGGAGCACAATAGCATGAGATACTGATGGATTAATGGATCAAGAGGAAGGGTGATCACGGCGAGATGAGACTGAAACCTTACCAGAAGGAGGAGCTGGTGATGGACGGCGAACCCTAAAGCCTTGAAGGTAGGGATAGAGGAGACGCGACTGTTTAATGCTGATAACGACCATGATAATCAGATAGTTTGGAATGCAGAAAGTCTGAAAGAGACAAAAGGGGAATTCTCTAATAAAAGACTAAAATTTGAGATTGAGAAAGAAAGTTTTACATAGTTTTCCTTTTATACTAAGTAAAAGAGGAAGAAAGTGAAAAGGTTATAACCGGTAAAACGTTAAATTACTCCCGCGTTTCCACACGCATTAAAGACACGTATGGTGGGTAACCCACTATTATAAGTCAATACAGTGCACGGCTGAACATGGGTAAAAAATACCGCAATAAATTACCAAACTTTTGGTATTCTAAGAAGGTGAACAATACACCAAAAATTAAAATTTGTGTTAATAATTAGCAGCAGAATAAAATAATATTTGAAAAAAGAATAATTGAGAATCACGAGATTGATTATCTCGATTACTGAGCAAAATACAGCTCAGGATAAAAAATAACAAAGCCTTTATGCCGGTACAAGATACCTAATCTGATATGAGAAGACAAAATATTGATGAACAGAAAATCAAATCTGAAGTATCTTTGAAAGAATACTTACCTTTGAAGGGAAAAGAGGACAGGTGTACAACCTAGAAAAACTCAGAATTCCCGGAAGTAACTTAAAGAAGGGAGAACACACCTGAAGAAGCGCTTAGGTTCGCTACCCCACATGAAGCAACTCAAAAAAGAGGGAGTAGCACCTAAAGAGACGACCAAGTGCCCCATCCAACTAAGAAACAAATTCATGAAGGTCGGCACAAAGATCTACGAGCTACCAAAAACGCCAGCTAAGAGCTGAAGAAAATAAAATCACGAGCTATTAAAGAAAAAGTGAACTAGAGTTTAATAAAAGACGTGTACATACTTACTTTAATGATACTGTGGGCAAATATGTAGATGAAAAAATATAGCATCTATCCAAGAACTGATAGGTGAAGAGTAATACAGCTGAGATATGGAATAAGACTCAAGGTCAAACGTCGAAGATCTGAATCAATTGTCCATAGACCGAGCCATAGACGACCAAATAATACAGAGACACGGAGCTAGGCGCGGAAGGCTTGAGTCCATATGAGAAGCTAAAAAGATTCTCGATGCTATCAGCTGAGTGGAGACCTGGAAAACTATCCTAGGATGTTACAAACACAAGATGGGAAACTATCAAGTCCAAGCTGTAACATGCTAGGTCATCTACATGTAATTTTCGTGTTCATATCATGTATAAATAGCCAGAAAGGCTGGCGATGTAAACAAGTTCATTATGAAAATAGAAAATAGATTTCAGATAATTCTTTCTCCCTTCTCTCTGATTCTCTTCTAAACTGCCATTAACCACAACCGACTTAGAAGATAATCAGAAAACCATACCATTACATTGCCGAAAACCTGATCGGAGATCATAGAACAGAGTGACAATTGAGATCATATTCTATAAACACGGACAATACTGATCAGATATCGTGAAAGTATGAGATCGACGTATCTTCACTTCGTGCACACTTGATTATCTGGGATCCAACGAGTTGATTATCTTTGAAATTCATAATTTGTTGTGTAAATCGACGATCTATTATTTGGTGGTTCTCTTCATGATCCAAATATGATAGATAGAGCTAAGATATGATGATCTTGATGATCTAAATCTTATTTGATCTGAACCGTTACAAAGGAGTTTATTAATTTAAACGGAAGAGCCTTTATATAACTCAACAAATATCTCTGATTCAGTTCTTGAGATTTAGAGCTGTTACCGAATATAGATTAGTCCTTTACTGTTTCAATACGATCCAAAGAAGTTGAGTTGTAAAAGTCTTCACAACAGCTGAAGCAACTTAAGATAGTGAACTCTATCTTAAGATTCAAGTGCGTTGACCAGATTGGTAGTAGGCGCAGGGATACTGAGGGAACTAGGTAACTTAATTGGAGTTAGTTTACTTAGTCTCTACTATACAAAGTTGGTAGTAATCTTTGTACAACGGCTTAATTCTGAGAGTATTCAAAATAGGAGTACGTCTCAGGTTTTTTTTTGCATTTGCAGTTTCTTCGTTATCAAAATCTTGTTGTGTGCTTTTACTTTACTTTCCGTATTATAATTATTGCTTTAGTTATAATAAATTAATCATACTTTACGTTAATCAAACACTTGGTTTGATCCCATAGTTGGTTCTGTTATACTATATACCAAGTGGACATCTTATGGTTGTTATCTTCTTGACAGTCCCTGTCTATATTAGATCAAGCAAGGTGTGTCTCATATAGGTTGATATCGAAAATATTGTTGTGTACTTGGTACCCTCGGCATTTCAAAATTTCCACCTACTTCGGTTCCAAAACTATCCAGTTTCAATTATGATAAACCTGACTCCTATTAAATTTTCACAAAAGCGGACCATACTACTAATGAATGCAACAATAAACTAATTTTTTTTTCAAGGAATACAACCTCCACAAAACTTATACGATATGCTTGTTGCAACAAATATTTATGGAGAGTATCATTGGTTAATTTGTAGGCTCTGGTGGTACTCAGTATATTACTTCTACTACTTTAGCTCTTGATAATATTAGTTCTTATTCTTGTGGCGATCACATAAGCACAACAAATGACAAGTTATGCATATCTCTAACATTGGTCATACTTACAAATATTTACATGGAAATAAAGTTACCTTACCAAATCTTCTTCATGTACCTCATTCTTCTCAGAATTTACTTTTTGTTCACCAATTTACAAGGGATAATAATTGTAGAATTACATTTACCTCTGATGATTTCCTTGTGAAAGATTTAACATCAGGGAACACAATTCTCCAAGGGCCATCTAAACATGGATTTTACCCAATTCAATCAATTGCTTCTACAACTTCTCATGTACTGTCTTGCATTAACATCAAATCTACTCAACTTCCCTTTTTCCGATCCTTACACAGAAAATTTTCATTCCTCTGGTATTCCATTATCAACAAAATCCTTGTTTTGTAATGAACGTAGTCTTGATAGATCTCATTAACTACCCTTTTATGTTTCTATTTCTCACTGTAGTGCTCCCTGCAATTGTTTCACATGGATTTGTGGGGATCTCGTCATAATACTTATGTTAGTGGGTATGACTATTATTGTAACATCATTGATGATTGTACCAAGTATTGCTGGATTTATCCAATGAATAAAAATTCTGAATTTAGAACAGTCTTCAATTCTTTCAAATTACAAATACAAAATTATTGCGTCTGTACTATAAAAGTGTACTAGGGCAGATGGAGGTGGTGAATATATTCACAATGAAATTGAATCTTTTCTTATTACCATTGGTATCTCTCTCATAGTTCAACTGTCCTCGAACTCCTAAATAGAATGGATTTGCTACGTCAAAACATGTGCATTTAGTGGATCTTGGTAGAACTCTTTCACTATTAGTCAAGTCTATCTAATTCTTTTGGGGTTGAAGTTTTTCAGACATCTAATTTTCTGATCATTAGGTTGTTACTGCTTCTCTTTCATTTTCACTCCTTTTGAACTTCTATTTCACTCAAACCCCAATACTCTTTTTCTCAGAGTTTTTGGGTGTGCTTGTTTCCCTTGGCTCACGCCTTACACCTCTACTAAACTGGAAATGAGAAAAATATGTATTTTTTATTGGTTAGGGTACAGATGTCTTGACCCTGTTTATGGAATAGTTACATTTCAAGACATGTATCGTTTAATAATAACATGTATCCTGGCCTGTCCTATAAACTGTCAGTTTGGAATTCTTCACCCTCTACTCTAGATCTTGATTTTCTTATATCCACCTTGTGTTGCTACATATTCATATTTTCCCTCTTATACTAACACAATGCCCACGTCCTCCACTCTTCACACCCATTACTTCTGCTAAATATATTTATAATTCCATAAATGCCCCTCATGCTAGTATTACTACTTATACTCATAGTATGACCACTAGAGCCAAAAATTATATATATAAGCCTAAAACTCAGCTTTCTACCATATATCCTCGTACTACTGCATATATTGCTCATGTTAATTATGCCCCTCCAACTTGCTTGACACAAGCTAACAAAGATCCAACATAGAGGATATCACTTCATAATGAGTAAAATGTTCATATTCAAGCAGGGACATGGTCCACAGTTTCTCCAGAACCTTTTCAACATCCAGGTGGATGCAAATGGGTTTTCGAAGTGAAACAAAATATTTACGGCAGTTTATACAAGTCGAAAGCTAGACTGGTTGCAAAGGGCTTTCATCAAAAATAAGGAATTGATTATTCAGAGATGTTTTGCCCAATTACAAATCTTACCACCATCAGACTTGTGTTGTCACTTGTTGTTCAATTTGATTGGAAGGTTAAGCAACTTAGCGTGAGTAATGTTTTCCTTCTTGGTGATTTGAAAGAAAACGTGTATATAGTACAAACTACATGATTTCAAGCCATTAGTCATCCAGATTATTTATGAAAACTACATAAATCTATTTATCCAAGAACTTGGTATGAGAAACTTGTTGAAGTTGTTAGCTCTCTTGGCTTCAAGCTATCTCACGTTGATACTTCTTTATGTTTTCACAAGGATGGTTCTCACATCACTATTCTCCTTGTTTATGTTGATGACACACATGTAACAGGCTCATCTGATTTTTTTTGTAATTCTTTCGTTCAGAAATTTCTTATTGCCTTGAATTCTTTTTCTGATACTGACTGAGGAGGGAATCCAAATGATAGGCGCAACACAAGTGGTTTCTGCGTCTTTTTTTTTTTTGGCTCAAATCCCATCACCTGGCGTTCCAAGAAACAAGTTATTGTATCTTGCTCCATTGAAGAAGAGTCACAGACTTTGCTGAGGTTACTTGGGTGTGTCAACTCCTCAAAGATATGTAATTTTTCTTCCCCTAACTCCTACCATTGGTGATAATCTGGGTTCAATTTCTCCGGCTACAAATCCAGATAATCAAAGTCGGATGAAACATGTAGTTGTTGGTTTTCATTTCGTCATGGAGTTGGTAAACTCTAAATCTATTAAGCTCTACTACACTTCTACTAAGTGGTAGATGTCTTTACCAAAGGGTTATCTGTTGTAAGGTTTGATTTCTTAAGAGACAAATTGATTATGCACAAGTCTGCCAAGATCAACTTGCGGGGACTAATAGCATTGATAATAGCAGATGGTTTCCGTTAGTCTATTATAAGATCATTCCGTAAACGTTTGTTAAGTTAGTTATAGTTGCATTACAATTTTAATGAGTTATCACTTTCTTCTGATCAAGTTTGTGTATATATAACAGTAGTTCTATATGAACCACATAAAAACAGTAACACACACTCAACGAGTGGGCCCGCCCCCAAAGAAAAACAAGGGTCTCATTTTTGGGTTCAATTTCACGGTTTAACCAGAATATTTGACCTTTGATCTTTTGCATCTCTTTTTGTACATGTGAGGCATATCTGTAAGTGAACTGTTCAATATAATCAGTTGCTGGCAATTATATTGGGTAAATCTGTGATATACATGATACAACATTACTTAATCAAAACCAATGAATATTACAGAATTAGATCGATGCATGGAATTAAAACCGAATTACAGGGTTGTTAACGTATTGTATTATATAAAAGAAATGAAAATTAATCTTCGTTATAAACAGGCAACCATTCTTTGCCACTAATGAAATCAATAGACATGAATGGTGCAGCTTCTTTCTCCGTCAACTGCTTAGACCATTCTGCTCTTCCTTCTTGTTCTGCTCCTGGTCCATGAGTGTCGTATTCCGCGTGGAATAAATCCCTGCAAGTTCATCATCAATCAATTAGATCAATTTAATCCCTGTTGATTGCCCCATGACGTTTGACGAACTGTACGAGCACAACAAAGGGGGAAATATACTTACTTAGTTGGTCCGACGTAGCTCCAGTTGGTCCAACCCTCAGGGACAATGGCCCTAGATAGGTAAGTCTTGGCAAAAACAACCCTAGAATAGGCACCCCTAGCCCTACCCAAGTAGCTGCCACCAATACCATAAACTTTTCCTTTGAGAAACACAAAACCACTGTCTTCCTCTTGTGTTTGCTTGTTCTGTGCTGTGATTGACCCATGAATTTCTACTCTTTTATCGCCAACCACAAAGATTTCACAGCTCTGCATTATATCGATACATTAACCAGTGGTTAAAATCAGCTCACGAAAACGTCAATAAATATCCACTAAAATGGGGACAAGACCCGAGAAACTTACGTGAAAGATTGATTGACCGCGACCAAAGATGAAATCTATTGTGCCCTGTATGTAACAATTGTCATAGTAGTGCCTGCCTTTGTAATCGAAAAGGGTATTATGAGCGCTGTAGAATCCACAGTGATAGAATGCAACTTTATCGGCACCCACCAATGCAGCCACTGATTGATTTGTAGAAGTGAAGGGCATTCCAATGGCTGCCTCATTCTATTTACAAGAGGTAGTAAAACAAAGTTAACCATCGCCAGAAGAAAAAAGAAGAAGAAAAATGAATAAATCGAGCGTGGCGGGTGTATAAGAAGAGACCTTGAAACTAATACCGAAAGCAATGAAGTTGTTAGCTTCAACCCTGAGAGTTGCAGATTCTAAGTTATCGGTAGCGCTTTCGTTCCACATAATGTGTGATCTTCCTTTTCCATTTCCTCTCAAGAATATGTATGGCTTGTTTTCTGGTATATGCACTTTTTCTCTGCCATTATTCAATCAAAGGATTAGAATCACATTATATATATGATACTGGATGTAAATGGATACCAAGAGACTCATGCATTACCTGTACAGTCCTTTCCTAACATGAATGATGATCCATTGAGAATTTCCAGCTGGAACAGAATCAATAGCAGCTTGAACAGATGTAAAATCTCCTTTACCATTGATATCGACTTTAATGGTTCGATTTGTGCCAATCTTTTCTGTTAATAACGGAGAGTCAATGACATGTTGTGCTGTTAATGCATTGACAACATTATTGGATATAAAAGCAAATGCCGCAACAGCGACGAATATTACTACGGTGAATGATGAAGAGGACGGCATTTTTATTTGTTACGATGCCACCGTCCAAGAATCGGTGAATCGAAACAGAAGAATTATTAGAAGAAGATTTAGAAGAAGTAGAAGAAGAGGAAAGGTAGGATGATATGAGGTTCATGGTTGTGGAAGCATTAGTTGTTTTTCTTGGTTCACAAATTTTAGTCATTTTCGGTTTTGGAAGTTAAAATTGAACGTCGCCCCTTTAAAGATTAGTTAAGATGCATTTTCTAGTTTTAGGTCTTGTTAGACTTGTTCAATTTGAACCTTTTTGTGGTCTAGCATTTTCTTAAGATAGATACAGAGCTTCTTGGTCGGAATCATGCAATGCAGTTGCAATGCTTAAAAAACTTGAGTTGGACCACAATCCTATGTGGAAAAAGCTAGAAGGGTTGTCAACTGTTTGTTGTGCAATTTTTGTAGAAAATATGATATCAAAGACTTAATGAAAACTTAACATACAAACTTAACTCAAACAATTCTCTTAATTGATGTGTATCGACTCATTGCTCAACAGCCTATTTATATGTTTAAAAAACTTGACTCTCAAGCAATAAAGACTTTCCTAACATAATCAAACTCTAACAAAGAAACTTCTAGATAATTCTCACGTAAACAAACTCTAAAACCAGTAAAACTTACAACCCAAGTTTACTTCTAAATACCGTACCACGTATTAACATTACTTGTTGATCCATTCACATCATGTCAACTGTACTAGTTGATCCAATCATACTTCTGTCAACTCTCATAGTTGATCCATACTGTTTTCTTCATATTGTATCAACACACAGTGTTGATCCCTTCTATCTTCTTCATAGTATCTTGGTTTATTCTTCAACATCCTCCCTTAAACCAGGATACTCTATACTTATCATTCCCAATTTTCCATGCAAGTAAATGAAAGTGTTAGACTTCAAAGACTTGGTGAAAATATCAGCCACTTGCTCTTGACTTTCACAAAACTCCACAACTATCTCCTTGTTACTGACAAGTTCTCTGATGTAATGAAACTTAATATCTATATATGCTTACTCCTTCCATGTAGCACAGGATTCTTAGTTAGTGAAATTGTAGACTTGTTATCACAAATTATTGTTGTAGGTGACTTTTGTTCTTGAAACAACGACTTCAGCATCATTCTCAACCACACATCTTGTGTAGCACAATTGCTAACAGCTATATACTCAAATTCTGTTGTAGATAATGCAACAACTTGTTGCTTCTTAGATGACCAAGAGAAAAAACCAGTACCCAACTGAAATCCATAGCCTGATGTACTCTTTCTTCCTTCTGTATCTCCAGCCCAATCACTGTCAGTAAAACCAACTTACTTTGAATTTTATGAGACAGTATAAAAGATTCTCAAACTAGTTGTTCCTTTAACATATCTCAGAATATGTTTTGTAGCTTGCAAATGTGATTATCTAGGTGATTCCATAAATCTACTAACCAATCCAACTGCATACATAATGTCAGGTCTTGTAGCAGTCAGATATCTGAGACATCCAACAAGACATTTAAAGTATGTTAATTCACTAGCTCACCTGTTCCATCCTTGATCAACTTCAATATCTCTTCTACTGGTGTTAAGATTAGATTACAATTATCCATCTTGAAACGCTTCAAAATTCCTTATGCATACCTTTGTTGATTAATAAAAATTCCTTTATCAGATTGTTGTACTTCAATACCAAGAAAATATGACATCAAACCAAGATCTGTCATCTCAAACTCCTTCACCATATCCTCTCTGAATTCCTTGATCATCTCAGAACTATTTCCAGTAAATATAAGATCATCGACATACAAACACACTATAATATGATTGCCAAGAGTATCAACTTTCAAATATAGAGTATGATCATGTGGACATCTTGTAAACCCTTTCTTAATGAAATAAGAATCTATTCTTGTATACCAAGCTCTTGGTGCTAGTTTCAAACCATACAAAGCTTTGTTTAGCTTGTATACTTCATTCTCATTCCCTTCCATAATGTAGCCAGCTGGTTTCTCTACATAAACTTCTTCTTCCAAAACTCCATTCAAGAATGCTGACTTCACATCCATCTGAAAAATCTTCCAATGCTTTTGTGCAGCTAAAGCAATAATCATCCTCACTGTATCAAGTCTTGCAACTGGTGTAAGCACTTCTGAATAATCAACTCCTTGTCTCTGTCTATATCCCTTAGCAACTAATCTTGCTTCCAGTCTTTCTATTTCACCATTTGACTTGTATTTTGTTTTGTAAACCCACTTAACACCAATAGGCTTCTTTCCTGGTGGAAGTGTTGTCAGTTCCCAAGTATTATTCTTATCAATTGACTCTAATTCTTCATTCATGGATTGAATCCAACCTTGTTCTTTAGAAGCTTCTTCATAAGCTACAGGATCACAATCTCCAAATAATACAAAGTTCACCACATCATCATCAGAATCTTCATTATCTTTTGATAAAACATAATCATTCAACCTAGTAGGTATGATATATTTTCTTCTTGGCCTTGTAGTTTCTTATTGTGGTATTGCTTCTGTTCTTGCTTCTTCATGTTGTTCTTCAACATTGTCTTGAGTTTGTACTTCTTCTTCAACCACAATTGGAACTGTTATGACAATAGTAGGTGGATCAACATTCCTTGTTGAACCATTATTATGTGAATCAACATTCATTGTTGATCCAGTATTATGTGGATCAACATTTGTTGTTGATCCATTATTCCAATTCCATTGTGAATCTTCATCAAATATCACATCTCTACTTACAACTATCTTTCCAGTTTCTGGATTATACAACTTGTATCCTTTTGTCACTGAACTGTAACCAACAAGAATACATTTTTCACTCTTATCATCCAGCTTCTTTCTAAGTTCTTTTGGCACATGTGCATATGCAATGCACCCAAAAATTCTCAGATGTCTTACACTTGGTCTTGCACCTCTCCTAGCTTCTTCAGGTGTCACATTATTCAAACTACTTGTAGGACATATATTCAGAGAGTATATTGTTGTGTCTACTGCATAACCCCAGAAATTCTTTGGTAAATCTTTTGTTCTTCTTATTGTTCTTTCCATCTCCATTATTGTTCTATTCTTCCTTTCAGCAACACCATTCTGTTATGGTGTATATGTAGCTGTTAACTGATGTAGAATACCATGTTCTTCCATAAAACTATCAACAACAGTATATTCTGTTCCTCTATCAATTCTTAATATCTTGTTGTTTTTACCAATTTGTTTTTCAGCATATGCTTTAAAACTTCTAAAAGCATGAAAAGCATCACTCTTTTGTTTAAGTAAATATACCCATGCTTTCCTACTATAATCATCAATCAAAGTTATGAAATAGTTATTACCTCCATGTGATGTAACTTCTATAGGACCACACAAGTCACTATGAATGATCTCCAACTGTTGCTCAGCTCTTCTAGCTTTGTTAACTGGAAATGGATCTCTGTGCTGCTTGCCAAAGATGCAATTTTCACATCTTGATTATGGTACCTCAATAAAGTGTAAACCTGACACCATCTCCTTCTTAGCTAAAGCTTGCAAACTGTTAAAGTTCACATGTCCCATTCTCTTGTACCATAACCAAGTATCATTATGAACACTGCTACTGTAACAACTTTCCTTTTGATGTTGAATGTTCAAAGGAAATAATCTGTTTCTAGTCATCTCAACCCTTGCTATCAATCTTCTTCTTCTATCTCTGATAAAACAAACATCATTATAGATGTTCATACCATATCCTATTTCAGACAATTGTACCATGCTCAATAAGTTTTGATGTAATCCTGGTACATAGAATACATCCATGATGTATATCTTTACTCCATTCTTAAGGACAATCCCTATTCTCCCTTTTCCCATAACTGGAATGGTAGAATTATTACCAAACTTCACTGTGGATCTTACAGATTCATCTAGATTGTCAAATAAATATTTTCTCCCACACATATGATTGCTGCAACCTGTATCTAAGTACCACTTAAGTTGAGGTTGTTCTTCTGCTATATGACATGCTAGTAGCATGTTTTCAGTCTTCTGCTTCTTCTTCTTGACTTTCTGCAATATTAGCTTTGAAATTTGATTTATAATTATTTTCAGTAGTCTTTCTAGGTTTTGGACACTCTGGAGAAAAGTGCCCAAAATATCCACAGTTGTAACACTGAACTTTTGATCTATTAACTGGTTTTCTTCCTTGATAACCTCCAGTATTAGATCTCCCTCCATTGTTATATCTTCTTTGAAAACTTCCAGCATTAGGTTTTCCTTGATTGTTTCTCCAGCTAACTTGACTCTGAAGTGCCTCTTCAACTTGTTTTGCAGCAGCTGTTTTCTCTAGCAATCTTTATTCATAATCTTGTAAGGAACCCAATAACTCATTAAGAGTCATAGTTGCAAATGTGTTGCATTCCTCTATAGCAGTAACCTTTGATTCAAACTTCTCAGGCAAGCTTCTTAAAATTTTCTCTACAATGGCTGAATCTTTTATAGTATCACCATTAGCTTTCATCTCATTGACAAGATTCAGTGTCCTTGAGAAAAACTCTGATATTGTTTCAGTAGTCTCCATCTGCAATAATTCATATTTTCTTTTCAAGGTTTGTAATCTAACTTTCTTGACCTTGTCAGATCCTGTGTAGTAGCTTATCAAACCATCCCATGCTCTTTTAACTTCTTTAATGTAGATAACTCTATCCATGAGAGATTCATGAATACCTTGATGAAGAATATATGTAGCTTTTGAATTCTTCTTCCTGTTGTCAGTTAAAAGAGTTTGCGCAGCTCCTTGAAGTACTACTCCTTCTGCTGGTTCTACATAACCATCTTTCACAATATCCCATACCTCTTGGTATATGAAAATATTCTCCATCTGCAACCTCCAGTGTTCAAAGTTTTTACCTTCAAACACCGGTACCTTAATTGAACTCAAACTCGTCATCTTCTTCAAATCAACAACTCATACCCACATCCCTAGAATCTGATACCAGTGCTCTGATACCAGATGTAGAAAATCTGATATCAAAGACTTAATGAAAACTTAACACACAAACTTAACTCAAACAATTCTCTTAATTGATGTGTATCGACTCATGGCTCAGCAGCCTATTTATATGTTTAACAAACTTGACTCTCAAGCAATAAAGACTTTCCTAACATAATCAAACTCTAACAAAGAAACTTCTAGAGAATTCTCACGTAAACAACTCTAAAACCAGTAAAACTTACAACTCAAGTTTACTTCTAAATACCGTACCACGTATCAACATTACTTGTTGATCCATTCACATCATGTCAACTGTACTAGTTGATCCAATCATACTTCTGTCAACTCTCATAGTTGATCCATACTGTTTTCTTCATACCATATCAACACACAGTGTTGATCCCTTCTATCTTCTTCATAGTATCTTGGTTTATTCTTCAACAAATTTAGTAGTCAAAGGGGTTTGGCCGCTTCGGCTGGCAAAGACGGCCGTTTTTCAAACATTGGACGGCTGTTTTGGACTGTTAATCATCAAGAACCGCTGCAAATAACAGCTATACATAAAGAACAAATCTAGCCCAAACAAGACGTGCTATAATTGCAAAAACTCAACAATAATACATCGATGATGACAAACTGGAAATCATCCTTTGCAAAATTACATTAGATTGTTCATATTAAATGATAAAGAGTAGTTGCAAGTCAGTTTCATAGAAGTAACTATTAATCTGGTTATTGCATGTGGAGATGATGAAACTGAAACAGACCTCACCACTTATACGGGTTTGGTAAATGTATGTTTGTGGTGTCTCTATGTTCACTAACATACATAGGAAAGAAAATTAGTACAGTGGGTCATTGCACTGGAAGAGATTGAGTTTTCATATGTAGAGGTTTCAGGAAAACCTCGGAAGTTGGAAGGATGTTGTCTATCTCATTGACAGCTGATAAGGTGTAAATCAATATACTAAATTTTTTAAACAGTAGGAATGGGAAAGCCATCATAAGTTTGTGTATGTAATAGTGTTGGGTCTTTATAAGAGCTTCACTAGTTTTATAATTCATAGTACACTAAGCAGTACTATAGAATGAGAACAAAGATGGAACTAGGGATTTTAGCTTGTACAACGATTTGGTTAATTAGTTGTTTAGTAATTGGTGTTGTTGGTGATATTGGAGTGATGAATAGTAGTAGTACTGTTGCTGAAGCTACTGCTGGACTACTCTCTTACCAATATTATGAGACATCATGTCCTCAAGTTGAAAGCATTGTTACAGATAAAGTTGCTCTCATTTTACTCTCGGATCCTGCTTCGTCTGCTGCTCTTTTGAGACTCTTGTTCCATGATTGCCAAGTTCAGGTCTCTCTCTCTCTCTCTCTCTCTCTCTCTCAAAAGGAAGTTATCGTTGTGATGGATCCATTCTTCTTGATTCTGATACCTCAGAGATGAGTTCAAGTAAGAATTTTGCAATCCGTAACAGAGAAACCATGGGGATAATAAAGACAATGGTGGATTCAGTTTGTCCTGGAACAGTCTCTTGTTCTGATATTTTGGTGTTAGCAGCTCGAGATGCGGTGGCTATGTCTGGTGGACCAAAAATTAAGGTTCCATTAGGAAGGAAAGACTCCAATAGTAGTAGCCATACATTTGCTGATGCTTCTCTTCCTGCTGCAAATACCGGAGTTAGTGAAATATTAAGCATTTTCACTAAAAGAGGAATGACGGTCGAAGAATCCGTTGCCATTTTAGGTAAAACATTTTGAAGTTTTTCGAGTGTTTATCAGAACATGCACGTTCTGATTTTGTGTGACATAGAAATTATTTGCATCATTTGGATGATAAAAATTGTTTCACATTTTTCAGGTTCTCATACTCTTGGGGTCTCTCACTGTGTTAACATAATGGACCGTTCCAGCAGACAGATTATAAGAGCAAACAGAACCCCGTTCGAAACGTTGCTAGCATTACGCTGTGCATTTGGACCTTCATTCTCAAACAGTGGTACCGTGGGGAATGATGTTACCATAAGTAAGTTCGATAACCAGTACTACAAAGACACGAGTAGAGGCCGAGGATTACTGAAGATCGATTCAGATATGTCTATGGATCCACGAACAGCTCCTATCGTGGAAAGGTTTGCGCAAAATCAAAACGAGTTCTTTAAGGAGTTCACAGCCGCATTCTTGAAACTCACTTCTGCTAACGTTTTAACTGGTCATCAAGGTGTTGTTCGCACTAAATGTAATGCCGTAAATTAACTATTATTGTACGATGGATAAATCGTCAAATCTCTTTTTTTCAGAAGGCATTAGGTTAAAATTCTAGTTTTTTAACAATGCGATTTATTTGAAACGAATTAAAATACGTATGGAGCAGTAAACTTATAAATTGATCACAAAAGTTGTTTCAAAGCGGCACACCGCACACACATGTACCCAGTTGTTTAACGAAAATTACAACATGTAATTTGGCTAGGGTTGTTGCTTCAGCCATCCTTCATGGTCGATGAAAGACATGTCCGTGTAATAATGCCACTGCTCAGCAGTAAGACTCTTGTTCCCAATCCTCTCCCAGTTTACTCTGTCATCTAGTTTGGATCCTAATCCCGTGTTATCAGCTTCAGCATACACAATTCGTGTTCTGCAAATTACAAACCAAATCAAATCAAACAATATTTAAAATGACAAAATCCTAAAATTCAATACGGTATATTTATTTTATTAACACCCTAATAGCAAGAAAAATGTCTTTAACTTACACGTTTTTGTCCCAATGATCCCATCCTATAGGCAAAACTTTAACTACTCCATGACCAGAAAAGGTCATGTTCTTGAAAAGAACAGTTGAGCAAGTTCGCCAAGCTCTTCCGAGAATGGTAGTAGGATTTCCTAGGCCATTCAGTTTTCCAAACTTGAAAACAAAGCCAGTCGTTTGTTCCTCACTTTCCCTCCCTTGTGCTGTTATAACACTTGTGACGCGATAGCGTGGATGGGGATACGTTCGTACCATTATTTCGCAATACTTGATTTGTAATGCACGTTAAATCAATCAAAACAAAAGATTATTATTAAGGGAACCACCAAATGATATGCTAATAATAAAGAGTAAGAGTGGTCGGTGGCAACAATTCTTCCTCGTGTAGCTACGTACCTCATAGATGGATTGGCCATTGCCCTAGATGAAATCCATAGCCCCTTCAATATGGCAGTTACGGAAATAATGGCGGCCCGATGCATCAGCAAGTGTATCTTGAAGTCCAATGAAACCACAGTCGTAAAATGAAGATTTATCTCCAAATATTGATGCTGCTACAGCTTTATTTACCTTTCTTCCTTGTACCTCCAAATTATACGTGTTCTGTTTCCTCACAAGAGTAATGCAATAATATTCTATGTCATCTCAACAAAATGCAGCCTGGTAAGTGGTGATACAGTTTTGTTGTATAAATGTCATTGTTGTGCACATACATACCTTAAAGGTTATATTTTTCACCACAAGATGCTCAGCTGCGGAAGTGAAAGTAGCACTTTCGAAGGGATTTCCTCCCTCATTCACGTAACTGTTCCATTCAATTGAAGTCTTATCTCTGTCATTTCCTTGAAGCAGAATGCAGTTTTTACCCCTTGTAATGTTCACCTTTTCACTATCGTGTTTTCGTACGTAGAATATACATAAGCAAAGTTATATACGTTGGTGTTTTTGTTTTCTGTTGCTAAATTAAAGCATGAACATAAGAGATTTGACTAAAACAATTATACCTGTAAACTCCGGGAGTAAGATTGATAGCAATCCAATGAGTATTTGGCGACGGGATCGAATTAACAGCATCTTGAATCTTAACATAGTCTCCATGGCCCCATGGATCAACAACAATGGTTTTTACATATTTGGGGGAGCCACAATCGTCGTTTTTGTGACCTCGAACAGCTCTAGAGTCGACACCAAGACAATAGAAAATGAAAACAAACACCAAAACTAATGGAAGTACTGTTTGTCGAGAAAACAACATCTTGTAGGACAAAAATTGAGAAGGTAAACTTTTATTTTATTTCTGTTATTTCTGTATACGAAACTAGGAGATAAAATTAATATGAGCAAGAGGGAAATTAAAGAAATGAAGGCCGATATCAAAATTTAATGAGTTACGTATCTATACTATTATTACATGGCTCATTCATCTGTATATATGGTATTTAATATATATATACGAGCTGTTTATGATCATTTTCTACTATGAAAATTTGAATTACGTAATCTGCTAAAATAAATTGTGCTGATTAGTCATTTGTAAAATAAAAATAAAAGCCTAAGTCTATAAGTCAAGAAAGTTCATCAGCTGTCGGTGCCCTAATTTAACTTCGTCTCACCAGGATTGCACCGGTCATGCTGCAAATCCCATTAAAATAGCACTAGATTTGTGCCCGTGCTAAGCATCGGGCATATTTTTTCTTTTAATTTGGTGTGCGCAGGGCTTCGCTCCGCCCCGTGACAATGGATTTTTGATTTGGTGTGTGCCTTCCCCCTCCCCATGACGATGCATTTTTTATTTGGTGAGCGCGGGGCCTCACCCCGCCCCGTGGCGATGTATTTTTGATTTGGTGTAGAGGGGCAAATACATTAAAAATAGGTGGAGAATATGTGTTGATTTTATTTATTTTTTCCTTTTAACTTGGTGTGCGCGGGGCTTCGCCCCATCCCGTTGCAATGCATTTATAATTTGGTGTGCGCGGGGCTTCACCCCGTCCTGTGGCGATGAATTTTAGATTTGGTGTGCTCCTGTATTTTTGAATTGATGTGGCGGGGCAAATACATTAAATAGGTGGAGAATATGTGCAGATGTTATTTATTTTTTCCTTTTAACTTGGAATGCGCAGGGCTTCGCGCTGCCCCGTGGCAATACATTTTTGATTTGGTGTGCGCTGGGCTTCACCCCACTCGTGGCGATGCATTTTTTATTTGATGTGCGCGGGGCTTCGCCCTGCCCTTGGCGATGTATTTTTTATTTGGTGTGGTGGGGAAAATACATTAAATAGGTGGAGAATATGTGCATATTTTATTTATTTATTCCTTTTATTTTCGCAGAAAATATGTGGATATTTTTTTCCCTTCATATATTAATTTGGAAAAAAAAAATCCTAATATAGTAGTTACTCGATTTCCAAATTTCTGGGGAATTTGGACTTACATAAAATTCCAAACACGCTAAGTTATGTTTTCCTTTTATAATTTTTAAGCCCATCATACGTTGCTAAGTGTCTCACCTAAATATTGTCATTTCATGAATACCAAATTGAATTTGGCTTCCTTTTTTTAATCTTTTTCTTTTTAAATTTAAACCAATCGTACGTTGCCAAGTATCCTCACCAAAACGCTCGTTTCACAAAATTCAAAAAAGGCATATTTCGACCAATAGGAAGCGAGGGTTTCCTCACCGTTAAACGTGGAAGCTTTATTTGTCTAGGCCTTTAAGTCTTTAGATTACCAAACCCATCGTACCAAAGGGAGGAAATACTCATTGGTATTAATTAATGTAAAATTCCAAACTATTTTGATGCTGACATATGCTGATGTTTTGAGTACCGTTAAGAGACCAGGCTAGTTAGGGGCCTAGGACCATTATTTGGCGCCTATAGATTATTTCATCTACCCAATAAGAAATGATAAGGGGTGTCTAAATTTGTTGAAACTACCAATTTACCCTCTATTAAATATTAATACTACCAATTCACCCCAATTAACTCCTAATAATAAAACCTAAAACTAAAATCAGATTTATTTACATCCCCCATAAACCGATTCTTTTTCTTTTCTTCTCCGTCCTTTTTTTCTTTTTGAAACCAAAACAAATCGACGATCCAAAAACGTTCGTTTTTTTCTTCTTCTACATAATGTTGAAACCAACACGAGTGAAGCATGCTACTAACAGGAATTATCCTAGTGTGAGTAATCCAGGAATTGTTCAAGCAATTGGAAACAAACCGAAGAAGAAGAAGGTTGAGGAAGACGAACCATCTTTGAGCACAACAAGAGGAGGAAATGACTCGAATCAGGTACTTTTCTATCAACGCAATCCTCTAAACTAGGTTTAAATAACATGCAATCGCTCAAAAATTGGAATTATGAAATCAAATTTTAATGTGTTTACCAGAATCGATTTATGTCAATGTATTTGTGAACCGATTGCATATAGAAACGGTTTATGTTCATGCCCACAAACACCGATTGTCCTTCTTGTGTTTTCTGGTTTGATAAATTTGAACCAGAATCGGTCAATGTTAATGTCCACATAGCCCGATTCATTTACTGTAGGGATAACCGTTTTTCTGTAACTTTTTTTTTGTTAGAATCGGATTGCGTGTGTGTCTACAAAAAACGATTGTATAGCCTTTGATTTTCATAACTGCTTAGACTATAATCGGATTACATAAGTACTTATAAAACCTGATTGTTGATGTGGTATGTTAGGAATCAGACTTTATATGTGTATCGAGTAAACTGATTCCTGTAAGAAAAATGCCCAAAAAAATTTTGTATCTTTTTTTTTTTGTTAGAATCGGATTACATGAGCACTTAAATAAGACAATTATTGATGTGTTATGTTGGGAATCGGTCCTTATATTTGTATCGAATAAACCGACTGTATACCTTGAATTCAAAAATATACATTGAATTCCATTGTTGTTTGTCGCTGTAGTTACCTAAATCTGAGAGAGGCTAGAAGTGGGATTCTAGGGTTTCTGAAAGTGAGTTTCGGGAGGTTGAGCACGAACAGTCTTCGCCTAAATCACGCACAGTGGTCATTCAAGGGCTGCTTCAATCACATGGAAGAGATTTAGGACCGGTCTTAGGGAGGGAAGCAGATGAAGAGAGAGATCGGAGAATTCTAGGGTTTGAAGAATAATTACTCTGAGAGGTTATGAGAAAGATCTCGTAGCTTGGAAAAATAGATGACCTATTTATAGCTTAATTCTCTAATCTCAAGTCGGTGAAGTAAGGATTGCTTTCCGTGCCGTGCGGAGCAATTCTCCCGTCTCTTCAGGAATAGGGATAAACTAGGTTGAGTTTATCTCATTATTCCACCGCCTTTACTCTCTTCTGCGGTAAGAAATAAGCCGGGTATTTCTCACACGTGTCGTAGACCGCCAAACCAAAACCCTAATTGTTATCCTCCCATTTGTGTGAAGCTGAGTCAGCCTTTGTGATGACGTGTTGAGAGAGAGAAATATTCTCTTTAGCCGAGATAGAGAGATATTCTCCAATTTGTAAGAATGACTAGGATGAGTCACGTGAAAAGGCATGGGATGCCTCAGAATTCGTGTGGAGAGGAGACTCGATTCCTACACGAGGCTTGTGCCTACCATGGGGAATATTCAGCCTTATCTGAGATTTCCCGAGAGATTTGAATCTCTCCGAGATTTTGCAGAGATATTTGAATCTCTCAGAGATTTTGCAGGGAGATATGAATCTCTCAGAGATTTTGCAGAGAGATTTGAATCTCTCCGAGATTTTGCAAAAGGATTAAAATCTCTACGAAGATTTTCTTAACGGATCCGAATCTCTATGTGATCAGCTGGGACTCATCTTGGAGAGAGAGAGAGAAAATTCTTTGTACGCCCAATTAATGCCTCTGCGAGACTTTGGCTCACTTGTCTTTGACCAGCGTATCTTGCAGAGATGTGCTAGGAATCAACTATGTGTCCATATGATGAGCCAACAAGACAAGTGTATCTCGAAAGGATGTTCTAGGAGTCTGTCGAAAGGGCCCATAGGTAGAATAACCAGCATATCTCGCAGGGATGTCCTAGGAGTTATTCGGAAACCTCAGTATGTCGAGTCAGAGCCTAGAGCAGACATGACCAGTGTATCTCGCAATGATATACTAGGAATCAGTCCTTGATCCCAAATAGGGTGAGTCGTGCTTACAGGAGATATGTATATCTCCGCTCTAGGTAATAAGTCCGCCGGGGACGTATTTACGCATCTACAGAGCCTACATGACCAGCAGCATCTCGTCGAGGATGTGCGCTAGGAATCACGACATCACGACCAGCAGTGTCTCGCGGGGACGTATACTATAAATCGTGGCTAAGGATGCCTTGAGGGCCAAGGACTTAATCTCTCCCGTGAGAGTTGAATTCTGTTTATAGGGTTGAAATGACACTTTTGCCCCTTATCCAAATTTCACCATCTACATTAAGTCCCCTACTAAGAGTAGAACCTTGATTGTTCTATGATGAGTATATAGATGGTAACAAATAATTCGTACACAATTACAATTCGTTCGTCTTTTTAGACTTGTAGAATCCCCAAATTGATGTTTAGCCTTCGATTGTTATGACTCTGATCTTGGAATCGATTCTGGACCTTGGAATTTCCTTGGACTTTGTGTTGGACGTTAATGACATGATAATGAAGTCTTGATGAGACAAAATTTCCGTTGAATGGAATTTTTTAGTTAGGGTTTACTTGGCCAAAACCCTAATTTTCTCTCTTTGTGCATCTTTGAGCTTCTGAGTTTGTATAGGCGAGCATGTGGGGAAGAGAGAATTTTTGAATGGTTTCCTGGATGGCCTTGATGTTGGTGAGGGTCCGTGAGAAAAGATATGCATTTACTTTTGAAGTTACGGAGTCCCTATCCCACGTAAATTCTGAATTCAGGCTTGTATCAACCTAAACCCTAATTTCTCTTTTGTTCGCGTCTGACTCCTTCAGACACTCTGGAGAGGCTTGACGAGGCTTGGAAGGTGTGCATATATCTTGTGGGGTCGGCACCTTGTGTGATGAGAGCTTGTTTAATTCCTTGTGCCAATCATACTCCTCTTTATTTGTTAGAGAAAGTACATACCTTTGAAACTAAGGGTATTTTCGTCAAAAATCACTATGAGCTTGATTTTTATTTGGCATGAGAGAAACATGGATCCTCCCTAGGCATAGTCACGTCTTTAAAGAGGGATTGGCGCGTCTCTGGTCCTAGTTTTGGAAATAATGAATCCGAATTCCCTGTTTTGAGCCAGATTCCCTTTATTTTCTCTGAAATTCTGCCTTCCTGGATTCCGTTTCGATTCCATTCTTTTTCGAACACTTAGAGAACTCAATATTCACGTGTATAAGGCCTCTGGAATGATTAGATGAGAGCTTGGTCGGTCTCTAGCTGTATTAAGGCTTTCTTCTTTGAAAATACTCAAAATTGCAATATAAGGGTATTTTGGTCAAAATCCCTTATGAGCTCGTTTTTTTGTTGAAGAGTAATGATCTAAAATGGATTGAGAGATTCCTATAGAACCGTCCAAGAGAATGGGATAGGCTCGGTCCCCTCTCTTTTAGAATAAATCCCTTTTTTCACCAAATTCTTGAAATTATGGTTATTTTCGTCAAAACCCTAATTCTCTTCGACTTTGATCCATCTGAAAGAATTCCGAGATAATAAATCACGTCTCACTGGCCTAGGAGAGAATCCTCACGCATGAAAAGGGCTTGTACACGGTTTGGAGGAATTTTTTGAAGAAAGAAAACCCTCAGTTTCCTTATTTGATCCAAATTCCTCTAATTTCCTCTTTTAACTCCAAATCTTTTTCCTTTTGCTTCAAGGCTTCCCTTTTGAAATCAAATTGAAAATAGAAGTATTTTGGACGTATTCTAGGTTTAGAAACCGGTCCAGTATGTTCCACGAATTTTATTCACAGTAGAATTCCTTGTTTAAGTTGAATTCCTTTGCCTTCTCTTAAAACTCATTTCCTCGCTTAGCTTGAACTCTAGTTGGACGCATTGGAGGCTGAGGTAACTTGAAACCCGTATGTATGGTTCTGGTTCCATGATTGGATAAGAACTTGATCACTTCTCTTAGCCAAATCCCCTTTTCTTCAAAATAGCCAAAATATCGAACTAGGGGCACTTCTGTGTTTACTTCTGCCTTTTTTATTGATAAGTCTGCGTTCAAGGAGGTGGAGAAACTTCGGCATGAATTGTGATTTACTTGGGTAAAGATAGAAACAAGTAGAACACGTCCTGGACTCTTTTTGGAAGTTGGTTTCCTTGTTCAAGTGAGATTCATCCTTTTATTTGAAGTAGGATTTATATTGCACTCCGAAGGAAATTCGCTTGCTAACTTTTAATGCTTGGTGTACTTGAATTGAGTTCTTAATAATGGCATGCTGAGTGATAGCATCTTTCTTTTGCATAGATGGTAACCTTGTTCTTCTTTCAAAACGATACTAATCTTCAAACTGATGACATAGAAGTTAACAAAAGTACTTATCATCTTGAGTTTGCTGATGTAGATACCCATCCTTCATTCTCCATAGAGTCATCTTCGGTAAGTCTTGATATTTGTCCCTCCTTGATCATATATTCATATTCCTTCGACCATTGAATGAATAGAAGTAGTCGTATTTGTCAAGGATTCATTTTGTTTAGGTTTTCGTCAAAAAAAAAACTTCAAATTTGAGACACTTAGGGAGAATGGCTGTAAACTCTTCATACAGACTCTGATTCTAGTCCCCAGCCCCATATTTGAAATAAAATAGAATATTATTTATAATTCAAAAAGAATGACTTGATTCCGAGTTCGTTTGGCCAATCAAATCCGTGTATACTTTTGACTTCAAAAATCCCGTATAAAATTTCAGGAGTTTTTCAGATTGCACTTACTTCGGTGTTGGGACCACATCTCCTAACTCATTTGTCCGTTTGAAGCGCCCTTTTGGTATGTTGTTGGAAAGACATGGAGGAACACATTTTCTTCAGAAAGTACCCCGAAATTCCTTATGAATTGTCATCAGTTTTCAAGTCTTGGCGCTGCAATGTTTATCAATCTGAATTACCAAAGGAATCCTTGTTTCAGTTGGATTCTTAAAACGTTCTCTTACTTCAATCATAACCCATTGGAGTATTATGACTTCACTACTCTTACTTAGCTTGGTTTAGGTCGTGAATTTTGTATTCTTAGGCCAGAGACACGTCCGTGGTATTGATTATTCGTTTTTACTCTTTGGTTTCTAGAAAACGTATTTTGCTTGATCCCTTGTTAAAGTGTGGACCCAAACAAATCCACGAGTATCTCATGAGATGTGAGATGGATTTATTTATAAGTACATGACTCTAGGCATGAGGGTATGCTTGAAGGGATTAGGAGAAGACAAGGCTTGAAGGGATTATAGGAGGACAAGGTTTAAGGGGGAAAGGCCGGTCTGTGTTGTTGCTCCCTTGATTTTAACTTATGTAATTAGAAATTTTCATCCTTATCTGATCTTCTCTTTGTTTGTAGAGTACTCTTCAAGGTGAGAATGAGTTAGATCTTGGTAGAATGCAGATGAGGCGGGCTTCAACAATTTCAAAGAGATTTCAGAAAGAGATTCGGGTGCAGAGACAACTGACCGGCATGAGGATAATTTCACAGAACCTATGTCTTGACTTCGGATGAGACACTTACCGATGGATTATATCATAAGAATTATAACTCCGAACGGTCTTGCTTCTAATGATTTTGTAAACATGGGAAACTTGGTGACAACCCGTGAGAATCTTTGCTTTCAATGTGAGGTGGTTGCGAGAGTGGCTCAATTCTGTCAGGATCCGTCGGGGTGAGTTGAGTTCAGGTCTTCGTATTTTAGAGAGTTTCTTAATTTGTGCAAACCCTAGCTGGCTCTGTTGCATATGCAAGTAGGTGAAAACCCTAAGTAAAATTCGTAATAGGAAGTCCTTCCTTGCGCGATCTTCACTCCAGAGGTTGTAGAAACTTCGTTTGACATCCGATTTCAGTGGTTGACCACAACTATCGAACAGAAAATACATTCCTTTCATATATTATAGAGAAAAATTAATATCTAGAGATTTTTTCCAGGTGATAAATGCATGTGAAGTTGAACTCGGAAATATATGGTTTTACAGCAACTATTCCTTCAAGTGTTTTGATGATATCTCTTGGACCATACTTCAAAAAATCATTCCCTTTTAACACGTGGTTGGAGAGACATAGACATATATTTTTCATCAAGGGCGTGTTGTCGAATTCTCTACCCATTAGTCTCAGTTCTTCGAGTTATGTGACTAAAGTATGAGTCGCGTCTGAGTAGAGTGGAGACTATAGACTCCTCTTCAAACCGATTGTGAACCCTAGTTTGCTCCTGCATGCGTTTATTATTGAGGGATAATTTGAATGCTTCTTCTACTTGATATAGTTCTGGTGCACGCGTATAAAACCCTAAAACGTCTTATCTTCTGTCGGGATCCGGGACATGGTTGCAGTTGCTGAGTACAGATGCTGACGGAGAAGAATACGACGAGACCAGAGAGAGATGCGAGATTTCTCGAGATAAGTCCCCTTCACGATTTTAAAGGACGATATCTAGTCACCTAATCCCAAGTAATAACATGTTATGTTGTGGGTTTGGGGAGTTGAATGGTCTTGATGTGTTCCGATCTTTTGAGACTCCTGCGCTGATCGTTTCTAAATCTGTTATATGAAAATTAGATGTATGGACCACCTCCTATTGGCCATGCAAGTATGTGACGCATGATTCTCCGTTAGTCCCAAGTTTGATATAAGACTAGGGATTCCCATTGACTCGTGACATTTGGAAAATAAAGTAAGACCCTTGTAGCGTACGAGAATTAGTCTTCAAGGCGGGCAAGTGATAATTGTTAGAGCACTGCTCGGTCGAACTCGCAAGCGTTTCTATCTCAAGCTTGTTTGTCAATGTTAGTGATCAAAACTATAAGTCTTGATTTCTAGTCTACTTATAGTAATGTCTTAAACTAGGATAGATTGTGTAGTTTAGCATTAGACTTCACGGCGTTCATCATTTGAAGACGAAAAACTACTTAGGAGAGCTTATGGAACTTCATCAACAAAAGGTATGTGGAGACTGAAACTCATGTATCACTTGGAAAGTCTATTTCTACTCTATCTCCTATATTGAGACAAAAGTCGTATTATTATAGTTTTCGATTATGCACATTTGAGATTTCGAGCTGAGTTTAACTCGCTTACATATTTCTCGAAATATGTGTTGGTAAGCTTTCGCTTCAACCAAGTTCATCTTATATTCTTGACGAAAGTCAAAAGATGATCATGTGAAATCGCCGAGTAACATCTTACATGGTTAGTGTGATACAATCATTTGGTGTAGACTTGGAATGTTTCGTTATGATTATTTCAATAACTTGAAAATTGCTTTGATGATAATAGTGTGTGAAAACGGTTATTGTCATCCTCTAAGAATGTTTCAATGATTGAAATAGAGTTTAGAATACTTAACCAACATTGGATTATAAACATGTTATGCACTCTTGCATATATATGTGATCCATGTCTGGGAACCATAGTATGCATACCCGTATGCGTACCTATTGGTTTGAAAAGTATGTGAACCTAAGTACGTGTACCCGTACGCATACTGGCGTAAGGTTCATGTCCGTAAAATTCTGCTGGGTTTGGAGGTATGCGTACCCGTTCGCATACTGGCGAAAACCAAATTTGGTCCGGCTACTTCAAGTATGCGAACCCATTGGCATACTTGAGTGGTTAAAGTTCTAAACTCGGTTGTGACATGAACAAATACATTTATATAATAAGGAATGCATTATTTGCAAACCGTGGCTATAATGTTCATGAATTGATTCGAGTGAATCAAACCGATTTTGCTTCAATTGTGTTCTTGTATACTTTTATGAGAATATAGCAATTGAACAACTCTTTAACTAGTTTCATTTGAGTCATTTGAACTAGTTATGGTTAAGATGAATAAGGTTGATATGAGAATGTTCATATAGCTAACCTCGGTTAACTATTGTTGAACCAACCTAGTGTACACGTTTAGGTACGGTTACTTAAACCTAAATGAGAGTACATTTCATTTGTGTATAACAAGCTAAGTTCGATCTAACGGTTGAAAGATATTAGCTTGTATCTAATCAGGTTTTCATCTAACAGTGAATATTGAATGCTTTGTTACCAAGGTAACTTAGATTGCAAACCCTGATTTGAAAACTATATAAAGGACAACTCTAGCAACTGGGAAACCTAATCCCCACACCTCATGTGTGATACTAGTTGCGACTAGAGTCGATTCTCCTTTAACCTTAGGTTTTTCACGAAACCCTGTAGGTTAACGACTTAAAGACTTCATTGGGATTGTGAAGCCAGACCCAACTATTTTCTTTGTAGTTGCGTTTTCTGATCTTACTTCTACTATCGTGATTGAGTATTATCTTTGCTAAGATTTGCTTGAGATTTATCTCCGATAGGTAAGATTAAAAGTAGTCACAAACATCTTCGTCTCATCGTTTGTGATTCCACAATATCTTGTTTCGCTTCCATACGATTAAGATTATTGTGAGGTGATATATAATACTAGGTTGTTCTTATGGAATATAAATCTGGCTTATCAATTTATTCTTGTGCACCTTGATTTATCAAAAGACAGAACAAAAATCATAGGTATTTCTGTGGGATACATATTTATCTATTCCAATAGTCTTTTCTGTGTGAAACAGATTTGTTTATCAACTCTTCGACTTTGGGTCGTAGAAACTCTTAGTTGTGGGTGAGATCATCTAAGGGAATCAAGTGCGTAGAATCCTGCTGGGGTTCAGAGACGTAAGGAGCGCAACTGTACCTTAATCAGTGTGAGATTGATTAGGGCTCAACTACATTCCAGTCCGAAGTTCATTATTAGTAGGCTAGTGTCTGTAACGGCTTAATACAGTGTGGTGTTCAAAGCTGGACTAGGTCTCGGGGGTTTTCTGTATTTGCGGTTTCCTCGTTAACAAAATTTCTGGTGTCTGTGTTATTTCTTTTATAGAAATATCACAGGTTGTGCGTTAAGATCAATCAATTAGATAATCCAACCTTTGGTTGCTGATATAAATTGATAGACATTTGAACATTGGTATTTGGTACCGTTCAAGTTATTTCTATCATTCAGTCGGGCTCGCAAATTCCTATTTGCTGATAGCAAATTAAATTGAGAAATTGAGATATTAAACTCTTTGATATGCTTTTCTATAGATTGAGTCTGACTGTCTAGTTGATTCTCTTAAAAGTATATTGGAGTTTGTCTATTCAGATTTCCGAACGAAATATTGGGTGTGGTTGTTGTACCCTCGCTTTTTCAATTGGTATCAGAGTAGGCAAACACGTTAAAGACCTCATAAGTCTGTGTTTAAAGCAATCTGATTATTATGGATGAGTCTATCTCTAATAACGTACCCGTTCAGAAATTCCCAGATGATTCTGAAAGCTTGGATTCAACTGAGAGAACTGTCACGTCTAAGTCAATATCTAAACATTCTCTTGATGTAGAAACTGTTGATTGGGAAACACGCCTAGAAGGACAGTTGGATGAACTTTATGATGATGGTGATTCATATATTGATAGAGATGTTGATGAGGAAATATCAGAATATGTTAAGCTATTGGATTCGTTGAAAAACAAGAAGATGACAACTTCTCATGTCACACGTCTTCTAACTCCTCTCTGTCGAGAAAAAAAGAAATTGAAAAGGATTTACAAAGGTCTTTATGGTTGGAATCGCTCTTGCGAATCTATCCTCAAAGATTCCGAGGAAAACCTGAGTAGAAAGTCAATTGAATGTGATAATGTTTATAAAAAATACTTCTTGTTAGAAGAGAAACTTGCAGAAACTGAAGCAAAGATTAACTCTCAGCAAGCAAGTTTTGATGACAGAGAAAACGCTTATCTCACTTGAGAAAAACGCCTTCTTCCTAAAGTCCATTTATTTATCTGAAAGTTTCATGAAAACATTCTTCCTGCTAAACCTGCTCTTGCCAGTAACAATGATAGCCATGATTCCTCTTGCAGCATGTGTAATTCTGGCCAGATAAAAACTCTTGAACACATTATCCTTCACTGTTTGTTTGCTAAGTTAGTCTAGTCTCTAACTCCTTATGCATATTTAATTACGCAAGATAGTGGTTCTCCAATTAGCATTCAAGAATGGGTTATTAAGTGGTCTTCTGATAACACTTTGAAAGATAAGGCTGGTGTTGTCTTTTTAATTGCATTGAGCATATGGAAAGATAGATGCTCATATTTCTTTTAGGGAAAATCTTTGAATCATCATTCTACGGCTAGATTAGCTATAAACTAGTCAATGATACTGAGACATATCTGAGTAATGATGTTTCTCATGTAGCCAATATTTCTGAATTTTGTTGATGAAAAAAAATCTCTCTACTGTTATCAGGTCTTTGCCAGAAGATTGTGTTATTGTTTTTAATGATGCTTCTTTTGACGAGGATACTAACTCATATGAAATTGGTTTAGTTATGAATAATATTACAGGCAATTTCATTGGATGCAAACTCAAAGAATGGACGGTAAGGAATGCTGAGGAAGCAGAAAGTTTTGCTCTATTGGAAGCAGTAATGTGGGAAAAGGAAAAGAGACTGGAAAAAGTATGCTTTGTTAGTGATGCTAAGTTAGTGATTGAGTCTTTTAACATAAATAGTAACCTGCTATACTGGTACATTAAATCAATTATAGATGATTGTAAAACTTTTATTTCTAGTTTTCAATTTGTTCAGTTTGAATTCTTAAGAAGAAACCAAATTATTATAGCTTATCAAGCAGCTAAGTTTGGTGAGAGGTCTAGAACCTCAGGAGAATGGTGGGGAAATGTCTCTGATTTTCTCAGCTACTCAATGTAATCCTTCTTTTTAGCAATAAAATTATTTTTGTTAGCAAGAAAAAAAAAATAGTTCCTTAACATTCCCAGCCCCTTGTGATGTAGTTTTAAAGTGGTAAGTAAGGTTGTCGTTCACTCGGACTTATGAAGATTCGAGTTTTTAAATTTAATAAAAATATATAAACAAAAATTATAAACAATGGACGAGAGGTATTAGGACTAAGGATTTGGCCAATTCTCATGCATGTGGTTCAATTTATTTATTCTCAACAATTATAACTCAAATAAAATATGATATGGTGACTCTTATTTTTGCCTAAGTAGATTCTCAAAAGATTAGTTGTAAATCCTAAGCATGATGTATCAAAACATTTAAGCTAAGCATACATCATCAAATTAAATGACAACTAATTAATTCAAATCATATTTCAATTTTAAATTAATGCAAAAGTCATAAAAAGAATAAATTAAATTTACCATATGATGAAAATCAACTCCCTCCGTCGTCCCAATGTTGGGTTTTAGTTTTTCATGGTGAAAACACTCTCAAAATAATAACGCATGGCTGAATAAGTGTTTTTATTGAAGAGAATGAACTGTAGTTACAGAAGGCCTTTTGCAAGGAAGATAGAAGTCGCTGAATATCTTAAGCAAGTACAGACGTAAACGATAAAAGGGTTTCGTAGTTGAATATAAGACTGCTTATGCGACGGTTCAATGTGGGTCGAAGTTCTTCGTGTTCTTCGCTACTGTTCCGTGTGCGTCTTATGTTCGTCGTGTTCTTCAGCTCCGCACCAGCAGAAGGTAGCTTTCTGTTCGTCTTGATTTCTCACTCCTCAGCCCTTCTCAGCCCCCCAAACTCTCGACACCCCTTCTATATGACCCAAACAATCTATTTATATCAAAAAGACCGATTAAATCTCTCCAAAATCTTCCGAAATCTCTTTCTTTCTCTTCACGGCAAAGTTGCGGCAATTTCTTGTTTTAGAATTTCCACGCGTATCTGAGCTTTCCTTTTGATTCTAAACTCTTCCTTAGATAGATATCAAGCTTTGGAAAGAAAATCTTTCCTTTAATCTCTCTAAAATTTTCTAAAATTGGTCACACACGTGACTTTCCATATTTTGTTGTTGAGATAAAAATCCGTCGATTGAGCCCAGTTTAATCGATTTCAACACCCATTTTAGATTCCTAGACCCATAAGGAGTCTACCCTATGAAAATCAAAGGTTTAATCGACCTCAAACTCCTCTAAATCACTACCACCAAAACTGCCAGAATGTGTTTATATTTTCCCGCCAAAAACAGAATTTGAATTTTGAGAAGAAAGTGACCTCCCCCTATCCAGTCCCGGTCTGTGTTTAGTAGCTGCTTGGAAATGGGTTACCCCTTATCTAAAATGAGAGTCCGAATAGCAAATGTCCTTCCAGGTGTCTTTAACAACTTTTTGAGCCAATTTTGACGCAAAAGCCTATTTCTCCAAAAACACCTACAAAGAGATAACATATCAAAATTATTACAAAAATGGGTACTAACAATATGCACAATAGAGATGAAAATAGACACATAAATGCGTCTATCACCTTAAAATACAACTTGTCCCCAAATTATTGTAACTCATCTTGATCTGCAACTGCTAACAAAGGCGGTTTCCATAATCTTGATAGGCTTGATTATTAAAAGGAATAAGTAATCCAATTAAGTCGCATAGCGAGTCACCGACGTTCTAATTACAAGCTCCTAATCCAACAATAATAAAGGAATTCATTTTAGTATCTATGCTTGCAGTAGAAATGACAAGTGCATGATTTTTGGCTCCCATGACTCCCATATCACAAACATTAACAGTACCATTTGAGCCATCTACCATCTTTACGACACTCCTAGGCCAAACGGGTCTGTTAGTCGATATAGCGAGTATCAAAGAAGCTCTTGGATCCCATGATTTTGATGGCTTTAATATGGGACATTCCAACTTGGAAGTTTCAGGCACTCCAACTGCAATAGTACTGTCAGCATTTAATGATGGACTAGAACCTACTGAATCATTAATACTAAAAGGATTTTCCTTAACAGTAAGATTATCTGCAAGTTTACCTACATCACTTGGGTTTCCTTAGAATCCGTCTGTATCCCATTGCTACATGAAAAAATTTCAACAACTTGCCGTTTACTTTGACTATCTCAACCTTTTTTGGTTGCAGTTGAAACTGAAACTCCAACTGGGGGTGGTGTAAGTCCTCACAGCTTACTTGTGATACCACCATTATCTCCATCAATATTTGTACACATATCACGAAAATTACCCGACTTCACACCGGACATACCATCATTTGATCCCTTCGATAGTGGAGATAGAACTGATGTTGATTTCCCATCATTTTGAAAATCATCGAATGAATAATTTTCATTACTATTACTGATGTTTTTTTGGTGTCGTAGCATTAATTGAAGTTTCTTTCTTACCCCCAACTAAATTCAATAAAGAGCCAAATTGTTCCATATAATTTCCACTTAGTTCTGCCATGGATTTGGTACGTGTTTGCGCTAATTTGGAACGAGTGTTGCATGGAATAATATGCTTCCGTGATCTGAATTGAGAACGAAGTGTACGACAAAATGGTGGCCATGTTAGTTCTCATATATAATGTTGCATCCATCGATACCAACGTATTGCATCATCAAAGAGATGGACAACAGCCAGGGATACTTTCTCAGCGTCGGTTATACCATGAAAACTATAGTATTGTTCCGCCTTGAAAATCCATCCTTCCGTATCAAAATCAAAACTTATATAAGCTTCGAAAACCTAAAATAAAAGAACCCGGTCTTACGGAAATAAAAACCTAGAATCGAATCAAGATTAAACAACATCAGAATCAAGATTAGAATGAAATGAACGAACATGTAGCTTGAATTTCAGATTATCTTTGAGAAATCGATATACCAATTCAGGAATTTTGAACTCTCATTCCGGTAACTCAATCTCTAACAGAAATGGGGGAAAAAAATTTGAATCTCAGAACTGACTAATTTAGGAAATGAAGAAAAAAAGTGAATTTTGAAAATGTTAGGTGTGGGAGAAATTTTGTCGCCGATTTTGGGTGCACGCATGACTTTTGCCGCCGGTGGATTTCACACTGAAAAAATGTGTAAAAACGGGTGAGACAGTATTTTTCACATCTGGATAAATGGAACTAAAAGTATTGGGCCCTGGTATGGTAGTGCATCTGTTTTGGGGTCCACTTAGAAGGGTGCCCAAGTCTTTATTTTATTGGAAGGATAGAAACTGTTTAGAGAGTTGGTTTTCCTTACAGCCACGAGAAAACACAACATGACTGAACTGTTTTACGAGACTTTGTACATCCAAAAGAAAGCCTGGCAGACGCCAAGGAGGTACTATAGACTATAGTGCCGCCATTGCAAAAAGATCTTATCGGAAGCACGACTGAATATATAAAATCCGTGTGTCCTGAATGTGTTGCAGACTTGTGAGCGAGGGGTCATGTTTGATCCGTATCAACCGTAATAGCAGAAGAATTCATATCAACGAGAAAAAGAAAACAGTAGTTCTATAAAAAATTGCAGAACATTTAGCATGATATTTCAAAGGGGAAGGCATTTATTTATGATTTGCAGTGGCTATCATGGGTCTACATTCCTTAAACTAGTCCTTTCTCATGTTGGATGTGATTCAGTTTGTTCTGGAACTGTTCTCTCTAGACTTGGTTTCCCTTAGGTTGAACTAGTCTTCCTTCTCTCTAGACATGGTTTCCCTTAGGTTGAACTAGTCTTCCTTCAAGCTTGAAATTCTGAAGCATTGCATAATGCTCAGAAGAGGTGTGCAAGCCCAGAAAAACTATAAGAAGCTTTAGCGAACCAGAAAGAAGCATAAAAATTCGAAAGCTGAAAGTTCAAAAACTAAAAACTACGATACTTGTATTAAACTTCAAAAAAAAAAAAAAAACAGCCCATCCTTAACAGTAATCCATATCAACAGTAATCCATATCAACATCAGCATTAGGAAGACTAAACTGAACACAACCCATCAATATCAACTTTCCAAGTTCCAAGCAGCAACACCCTGCTTCAAGTTAAAACTTAATCAACCTCCTCGATCTTAGGTCCTGCACCACTACCAGCGCCCATTGAAGGACCATCTTCATCCATGCCACCAGCACCACCCATGTCAGGTCCAACACCACCTTGATACATCTTAGCAATGATTGGATTGCAAAGACTCTCCAGCTCTTTCATCTTGTCATCAAATTCCTCCGCCTCGGCAAGCTGGTTGGTGTCAAGCCACTGGATAGCAGCTTCAATAGCATCCTCTATTTTCTTCTTGTCAGCTGGTGCCAGTTTCCCAGCAATCTGCTCATCCTTTATAGTATTCCTCATATTGTAAGCATAGTTCTCCAAAGCATTTTTCGACTCAACTTTCTGCTTGTGCTGTTCATCCTCTGTCTTGTATTTTTCTGCCTCCTGTACCATCTTCTCAATCTCCTCCTTCGACAACCTTCCTTTGTCATTAGTGATAGTGATCTTGTTCTTTTGCCCTGTTGTTTTATCCTCAGCAGATACATTTAGAATACCATTTGCATCAATGTCAAAGCAGACAGTGATCTGAGGTACACCACGAGGTGCAGGTGGAATTCCAGACAGCTCGAATTTACCAAGCAAGTTGTTATCCTTGGTTCTTGCTCGCTCTCCTTCATACACCTGAATCAACACTCCAGGCTGGTTGTCGGAGTAGGTAGAGAAAACTTGCTCCTTTTTGGTGGGAATGGTGGTGTTTCTTGGAATCAATGTAGTCATAACCCCTCCAGCTGTCTCCAGTCCCAGGGAGAGAGGAGTAACATCCAACAGCAACAAGTCCTGCACTTTCTGATTCCCTTCACCACTCAAAATCGCTGCTGCACAGCCGCTCCATAAGCCACAGCTTCATCAGGGTTGATACTCTTGCAAAGCTCTTTCTCATTAAAGAACTCCTGCAACAATTGCTGCACTTTAGGAATCCTAGTTGATCCACCAACAAGAACAACATCATGAACACTGCTCTTGTCCATCTTAGCATCCCTCAAACACTTCTCGACAGGCTCCATACATTTCCTGAACAAATCCATGTTCATCTCTTCAAATCTTGCACGAGTAATGGATGTGTAAAAATCAACACCTTCATATAAAGAATCAATCTCAATAGTGGTCTGGGCAGTGGACGAGAGAGTCCTCTTCGCTCTCTCACACGATGTTCTCAACCTCCTTAAAGCCCTGGGGTTTCCACTGATATCCTTCTTGTTCTTCCTTTTAAACTCCTGCACGAAGTGATTCACCATTCTATTATCAAAATCTTCTCCTCCAAGATGGGTATCTCCAGCAGTAGCTTTGACTTCGAAAATACCCTCTTCAATAGTCAGTAAGGAAACATCAAATGTACCACCACCAAGGTCAAAAATAAGAACATTCTTCTCCCCAGTACTCGATGCCTTCTTATCAAGACCATATGCAATTGCAGCAGCAGTTGGTTCATTGATGATCCGCAGCACATTAAGACCAGCAATCATACCAGCATCCTTTGTAGCTTGACGCTGTGAATCATTGAAGTATGCAGGGACTGTAACAACAGCATTCTTTATAGAAGAACCAAGGTAAGCTTCGGCAATCTCACGCATCTTAATTAGAACCATAGATGAAATTTCTTCAGCTGCGAATTGCTTCTCTTCGCCTTTGTATGTGACAATGATCATGGGTTTTTCACCTGGTCCAGCAATAACCTTGAAAGGCCATAGCTTCATATCAGCTTGAACTGATGGATCGGAAAACCTTCTCCCAATCAAACGCTTGGCATCTACAAATGTCAGTAACAAGGGTAATTCAGCAGAAGCACTAACAAAAACCAGAAGAGGCATAATAATTCAAAATCAACAAAAACAAATTAGTGGCATCTTTTTTCGCTAGACCTCTGACTCAACTGAGTCAGACTCATGGATACATATTTTAACAAAGCCAGAATGGATAACTCTAATACAAACAAATACGGGTAAGTCGGTAAGGTCCGCATGTACTAAATCAGGCAAAATCTGATTGTTCATCTCAACACGGACGAGTCGATCGGGATAACTCTTATTTAAATCACACAAACATGCACATTGATGAATCTACTAACTTTTGAATCAGACTCACTTCCACTCGGCCATGCAAAATTTCCATTAGACTATTCCAACTCAACTCAAACCGAGTCAGACTCAAAAATTCAAAAACAAACACATTAAAAGAAATCAAGAAAAAACAAAGAATCAAAATCTTACCAAAGACAGTATTGACAGGGTTCATAGCAACTTGATTCTTAGCAGCATCGCCAATCAAACGTTCAGTATCAGTGAAAGCAACATAAGATGGTGTAGTCCTATTTCCCTGATCATTAGCAATTATCTCAACTCTGTCATGTTGCCATACTCCTACACATGAATATGTTGTTCCTAAATCAATACCGATTGCTGGCCCTTCTCCTTTCCCGGCCATTCTTCTAAATTACAAGTCACTCACACAGAAAAAGTTGCTTGGAACACAAAAATAGGTTGGAAAAAAAAATTGGTCTGAGTCTGAGAAAATTTTGATTCCGAGAATTTTTTTATTTTGAGAAGCTTGTATGTTTTGTTTGAATGAATTTTATGAGGAGAAGAGGGGTTTTCATTGTTTTTATACACAGGAACTGAAATTTGATTCGAGAACGTTCTGGTGGTTTCGTGGCCGTTGGATTGTAGAAAAGGGAATTTGGATTAGTCCTGTTGGTTTTAGAAGTTTCTTTGTTGGGGGGATTTTTAGCCGTTAGATTAAGTTAGGAAACCCACACGTGATTCTGGTAATTTTATGGATAATTAATAGGGGGAAAGCCACTTCTAATAAAAGGAAAGCTGACTTTGGTTTAGGATATTTGACTTTTAGTCAATATTGGGTGGATTAAAAATAAGCCTTCCCCTATCAAAAAAATATTTTTAGAGTTTAGTTTCCTTTAATCTTCCTTCACTAACCGTGCGTAGACATCCCATCTAACCCTAAATTTTTTTTATTAATTATTACGTGTTAACAAACCCTAACTAAAATCCAAATACTGTACTTAGGTTGTTAACTTGATCCTGAAGGTGAAATATTGAAATGGAAGATCTCCTCAATGTTTCTTACATAAATCTTTCTGTTTGTGTTACATTTTGAAGGTCCTTTATTGTTTAAATCGGATGATTTTGGTGTGCGACTGAAGAGGTAACGGGGAGCAACTAATTAAGGGACTCATACAAAGCTATTTGGATTAATCTTTTTCTGATGCATTTTTGATGCAACTGGAGGAAGTATATTTAATTTTAAAGAGAGCAAAAGATGTTGAAGCATAATTGTGTTGATTAAATAGAAACCTATTATTGGGGCGTCACATTCCAATAGAGGGGTTTCATTTGGATTCCTAGTGACCAAAAAATTGGTTATGGGGTATTTTTAATTTAATACCAAATGTCTAAAATACCCTCCAACTAAAATAAAAACCTAAAAAGTAAAATCAAAACCTAATTCTAATTGAAAAATCTCTTCTTCTTCTTAACTTCTCTCCTTCTTCAACAGTAAATCTTTCCCTCTTTTTTTAATCAAAATCATTTCACCGTCTTCGATCAATCGGCGATTCGAAAAACTTATAATCGTCGATTGAATTCTCTATTAAAGATGGAAGAAGCATTTTGATAGAAGTAATCGTAATCAACAAACCAATTACATTTGAAATGGTTAGATTCATTGAAAAAAAAATAGAAAAAAATTAGGTTTCAGAACCAGTTACGGTTGGGTTCGACCAAAAAAAACCCAGCCGCAACTGTTTTACAGTTGGGTTCAACCAAAAAAAAAAACAGCCGTAACTGATTTACAGTTGGGTTCAACCAAAAATAACCCAGCCGTAACTGATTTACAGTTGGGTTTTACTCAGTTACAGTTGGGTTTGTTCAAGACCAAACCTAACCGTAAAACCAAAAAACCCAACCGTAACTGGTTTCTAATTGGGTTTCTCCAATTTTACCTAGTTACGGTTAGGAGTTCATCATCACCTAACCGTAAATTTGTCTTACGGTTGGCTACGAAGGAAAAACCCAACCGTAAATTGCTCTGAAAAGCTAAAAAATTCAAAAAAAATTTACATACTTTCATCAATTTTGAGAAATAAAAAGGACATTGATTGAGTGATTTGAAATCTAAGGTTTTAGTTAGAAAGAGATCTCCAAAATTTCTCTTTTTTTTCAACTTTTTCTTCCCACCAAAATACTACTCTTAATATGATTTTATTAATCTAATTATTAGCTAATTAGATTATTAGCAATAACTACATGAGGGTTGTTTAGTCATTATAAAAATATTTCAGATAAGGATATTTTGAAATTATTTAACGGGTGATCCATTTTTGTCTTATTAGTGACACCCATCTATTGGAATGTGACGCCCCGATAATAGGCTTCATTAAATAGGCACCACATCTTTATACAGTGGTTACTTTTGGAAGAAATTTACGAGATTGCTTGTACTCGACGGATTGCACACGATAGCTAATGTTTTGCAGTTGATTAATTTTGTCATTTTATCGTTGTTGCTTTCTCCTAAAGGACTATATTTGATTGAGGTTGTGACTGTATCGTAGGAGGATTTTGTGTTGCTTTAGTTGTCAAGAGGAACAAGGTTCGGGACAATAACAAAACTCTATTGCAGATTGGGATACCTCATGTAGATAAGCTTGATCGTTAGAGTTTACTCGGTAGCCGAACAAACTGTGCAAAATGTTAGTCCAACCAGTTTCATGGACATGGAAGCACCTGCATCATCCATACGATAAGCACCCTCCTCCCGTACGTGCTGTTTGAAAAAGAAATCTCACGTCATCCGCATATCCTTAGACCGAGTCGGCTTTCCTTCAAGGGATAGTGGCTTTCCCCCTATTAATTATCTATATATATATATATATATATGATATAGTAAGGTAATTTTGTGAATCGGTCAATCAGTCACTTCCTAGTATTGAATTTAGTGTTTCCATTTTACAGGAAGAGGAATGATTAAAATAAGTTAAATTAGATAGTTAAGATAGTTTGAGATGCAATGAAATAAGGGAAGCAATTCTTAGAAGTACAATTGAATGATCCCGATCAAGGCCATTATAACAGCACATAATTATAATCAAGGATGTGAAAGCAAAGAAACCCGAAGTAGTACAGGAGCAGGGTACAGATATACATCCTACAGAACTGAAAACAAAAAAATTACTACGAAATTGAAGAGAAAATAAACTTTAATGATGTGATGCAATGGGATGATTTATTTTAACACTCAACGGTTAGTTGCACCTATTCCTCGGGATTTTGGCAGCCTGACTGCGACCAACGGGTTCACTATGCCTTGTGAATCTCTTCCCAAGCCCATGCCCTCAATGAATCCCATCTTTTCCATCATTTTGGATCCAAATCCTTTGGTGTGCCTCTCAAATGCTCCAATTCCAGGTGTGGGTTTTGACGCTCCAATTCCAGGCGCGGATTTTGACAAAGATGATCTTCTACTAGTACTGGTGGTTCTAGTAGTGGTAGGGGTTCTATCTTTAGTTCTAACCCTTGTTGCAGATGAAGAAGAAGGTTTGTCCACAGCCGCATCTGATGTTGGGGAAAACTCGACACCCAAGCCGAGAGACTTAGGGCGTTTGATAGCTTCCACAGGTGCCACAATTCCTTGCCCATCCTTTCCTAAACCTCCACCTTCTACAAATCCCATCTTGGCCATCATTTTTGACCCAAAGCCCTTGGTGTGCATCTCAAACTCACCAACCTTTGTCATCATTGATAAGCTGTTGCTGCTGCCGCTGATAATATCCTTCTTAGCATCAACAACGGATGTTGTCCTGGTAATCTGAATCTCCTCCTCAATTTTAGAATCATCATCAACTTGCATTACACCACTCGAGACAAATGACATTGGTTGATTAGCATCATAAATAACCGCGTCCTTACCACTGTACCGTTTCTTCCCTCCACTTTCACCACCACCACCGCGGTTCCCTGATCCAGACTTTCTTCTTGATGAGGACTTATCATCTACTGAACCAGAACTGATAAATTTCGGAGTTCTTTTGGATCTGCTTCTCTCTCCAGCTGCTAGAGGTTGAGTGATGACAAAATCAGAAGGCTCGTCTCCTTCTCGTAACAGCTGAAATGTTTAGGAAAAGAATGTAAAGGCTTTCAAAATTTCAAGACCCTACTTGTTACTCTCTTCTAATTTTCTATCTAGGATTGTTTCAATATGAGCTATAAAAGAGCAACTCCGGTGAAACTTAAATTGATAACAACAACTTCTGCCGTTGCCGCGCAAGTAAGTGCAGAGAGCCGAAAAAAAGTCACCACGATGAAGAGGCGAGAAGAAAGAAGCCTACCTTCTCCAAGCGGATTTTATCGCTAGAAGATGGCATACATGTTTGCGCAGTTCGCGACACAGTGACAAATCTGAAAAGGCAATTAAATATTAATCCATATTTTACAAACATTAAGTGCGGAGAAATTTACAGTAAACAGCAAAAAAAGAAATCGAGCATCTAGTGCTATCAGTTACTTGTGGATCATCATCTAGAACTAAGATCAATCAGGAGTAGAAGTCAGATATACATAACAAGGTAGCTTAAAATAAAGGGCCAAATGGTGTTGATACCTCTTCTTCCCAGAACCTTGGCGACCGCTGGATAAGAGATAAATTGATGCTAGGCGTTGCACCTAAGATATCGACATAATGACAATTATTAGGTGAAATAAATTTTGCTATACCCGGCAAAGAGGTACCAAAGTAACCAAACAATTAGTAAAAAAACAAGAATCAGGATGTCTTCTTCTTAGTTTACTGGTGGTTTCTGTAAATATAAAAAGAAAGCTCACATAAGGAGGAAAAAGTGAAGAGGAAGAAGCAATGACTAACATACCTGGGTACAATCTCCGGAATGCATAGGTTGGAAGCATAACATATCTACCTCATCCACAACCATCTGCTTTAATTTCTACAAGTTTGCAAGATTAAGGTATCGTATTAGCTTATATGACTACCAGGCTGACAATAAATATATTTAATGATACATATATTATAATGTGCAACCTGAGCTAATCAAAAGGATGCTGACCTCTAAATGCAGGATGTATAAGCTGGGCACAAAGTAAGAGAAAACAGTATTGGCATGTATGTAATAGTTGCTAATTAAAAAGGCTTTTTATTGAAAAATTATTTGACAAGGAATTTACTGTAAGCTCAATGGACAAATTGGAAATCAGGAGTCAAAACTGCACCACTGAAACCAAAAGCTAATGTCGCTTTTTTACAACTTGATTCATTAAGTGCTTACTCTACACCCAATTGGATCTTCGAGTACCCTGAAGATTATAAGCCTTGCTAATTGTACATGTATAATATTACATATGTTTTCCTGAGGGCACAAACTTTTACTCAATTCCTCTTTAGCTAAGGGTTGGTAGAAGCATGGCAATGTCATAATGAACTATAACTAATTCATACACCAAATGCCTACAATCACGATGCTTGACCTCTCCAAATGACTGGTCATCCATGAAGCTTCTTATAAAGAACAAGATCCAAGGAAGCAATGACTAGTGTGAGTCTTACCAGATTTATTTCATCAAGATCAACACTACGGCGGATCATTCTGTCGCGACGCTTCACCGCCATCAACTCTTTGCGATGTTTCTTCTTGGCACCTGATCAAACAATACACGTAAGGACCCAATGAACTGAATAACTCAGCAAAAAGTAGGTTCAAGTATCACAGGTCCTTCCCAAAAATCAAGACAAGTTATTATTAATAAAAACAGCAACATGTTACTACAAATAATTAATAACCACAGTGACTGTTTTACCTGGAATACCCCGGAAATTTTTGCTCTTTTGGCCCTCACTAGGCCAAGATCTAGGAAGATAAGAGGCATGCTTCTTCTTTTTACCCGAAGCTGATCTGGGATCCTTCAGAAAAAAAAGATCATCCCCTGCCAGCGATCCAATGCTCATACCATATCCTTCACCTCTTTGAGACCCCAAAGAATCCCTCTTCTTTCTTAGTGGCTTTTTCATACCATATTCTCTAGATGCATTAAGTAATGAAATCCCACCCAACTTCTTTGATCTCTTATCGTCACCACTTGTACTTGATGGAGAATCATCCAAAGTTAATTTCCTCAAAAAATCCACATCCATAAGTTCACTACTTCCTCCGATTCCTTCCAAGTAATCTTTTACCACTTCGTCATCAAGATCCAAATCACTACCATAAATATCATCTGTACTATCGCTGCCTGAAGACTCATCCACATCAGATGAATCAGAAGAGTCTAAACTCTCTTCAGGTGATTCTCCTTCATTAGCATTCATTAACTCATCACTTTCATAATCCGAAATATCTTCAGTGTAAAATTTCATACCTCCAATAGATAAATACACAGAATTTTTCTTTGGCGTCGAATCATTTAAAATAAACATTTCTTCTTCCTCCTTCCTTCTCCTTCGCACACTATCACTAGTTTTCTTCATCTCAGCAGCAGATGAATTCAATTCTGAAGGGCCGCCTTCAATTTCTTCCTTCACTGACACATCATTTATCAGCCTTGGCGCCTCCTCCTTCACAGCCTCTCCAATTTCCTCCTTCACCAACACATCACCCATCACCACCCTAGGAGTCATCTCCTCCTCTTCCTCCACAGTCTTGCTACTAAATCCTAACCCTTTTCGCTGAGAACACGAACTTTCACCCAATTCAGAACCATAATAATAATCGTAAGTTATCTCTGAAACACCACCATGTGCGTCAATGCACGGTGTTTCATCAACATAGGCAACAATTTTACTCTCCTTATCATTAAACAAGATCCTCGGACGAGATTCATCCACATCATATTTCAATGTCTCACCACTACTCCCATCATCCACAATCAACTGCAAATGCAAAAGAAATCACTAATTTGATTGAAACTCAAGATGGTGAGCTACATAGTTATCTCAATCTCTGTACATATGTGGAGTACGTTAAGTGTAAGAAATATTATCTGGGGAAAATACTTGATATCTCCATTACTTTACCTTGGATTTGACGTAATCAAGACCAATTGCAGATTTACCATTAATCAGTTTCTCTAAAGGTTTCGACTTTGATTTGATTCCTAGAAAAAATCATTAAGAAAAGGGTTATTTTATGTTTCCCCAAATATTTATTAGGGTAAGAAAAGGAACTTACGAGATGGAATTGGAGTGGAACGAGATGAGGAAGAAGGATCATTTCTCCAATCTGCTAATACACCGCCTTTCACGAAGAGACCACCACCGCCACTGCTGCTGCCACCGCCACCGCCACCACCGCTGCCACCACCGTTTTTGCTGAACCTTCTTTTTCGACCTCCCATGGCGTAAGTTAGTGACTAGCACACAAAATGCAACGAGTTTGTATCTTATAAACAAGTAAAGAATATCCGAACTTTGTAGAGATTGATACTATTCGCGAATATTTACTAGACTAGAATATGTGCCAAGTATGAAAATGTATGTTCAAAACTTCACAGGTTCCATCTTGATTCTTCAACAAACCCTAATTTAGGGCTGCACATGGTACAGGTAAAACCGAGGAACCGAATCAAACCGTACCATTTAGAACTAAAACCGAATAGAACCGTTAATTCAACAACGATTTTAGATATAAAAGACCGATATATTTCGATTCGATTCTGGTTTATTCCTAAATTTGAACTGATTAATAAATATCGTTATATCATAATCCTTAATATTTATTTATTTTTCCAGCTGATCTCGAACTAGTCGGACCAATTTATGTTCTTACATATTCTTTCCGCAAGATAATCTCTCACTATACTGTAATATGCTAAAACTATTCACCATGAGTTTTACCTTTCTGATCACTATATGTGTATTTTTTTCTCCCTAACAAACTCGAAAGTCTAATTTTTTTTTATCGATGTACCAAACAGTAACAAACTGATGGATGGTTTTAGAACCAATTCGAATTTGATTAATGAGAATAACGCTTTCAAATCATTAAAACCAAGCTTTTCGGTTTTGGTTGAATCAAAAACTGACTCTAACCATACCATGTGCAACCTTATATCCTACGCAGTTTCTTAAACAAACCACTATGGACCACTTACACCAAGTCTACACCGAACAACCATCGTCGTAAGAGACAACAATTCATGAAGGAGTTCCACATTTGCATGAAATTCGATTGTGAACTCACATATGTAGAACTAAATGGTTACACTTCGATTACACTTCCACCTAAACTTTCATATTTTTCTCGTGCTCCTATTACACTCGATTTACGCAGTTTTATTTTGTTTATTTTTAATAAAAAGAACATAAAAGATAGTCGCTAGTATATTCTTTATATAATCGACTACCTTATTCACCATCTACACACCAACAAAAGGTTATTCATGATCAGTACTATCTATGAGTCCATAATACTAAGTTACAGAAGACAATGATTTGATATGCAACTATTGATCTTTTATTTTATCAAGCAGAAATGGGAATTAGTTTTGGTCACATGTTGCTAACATTTTCACGTTTGGATGTCAACAATAATGTTAATGGAAGAACACAGCTTAGTCTCCAAAACTGACAGGTAACGATTAGAGAAAACTATAAGATATCCGGATTGTGTGTTGTGGAGCATAGTAATGACAAGGAAGCGGTTATGGATTAATTTCTCAAGAAATAAGTTTTTTCTTATACACTCCGAAGCAAACGAGATTTGTGGAACTCGATTCAGTACATGAACTAGGATCGATAATGGTGTTAAAATTTAATGTAGTAGTTTAGTATTACTTTTAATTAAATTAAATAAAAATGATGTAACGTGGTATATTTATTTATATAATGCTACCAGCTTATTAATGGAAAAAATAGTTAAATTAATGAAACTACATTTCGAAATACTTTAAATTATCTAATTAAGTATACTTAGATAATTTAAAGCAAGTATTATCTAAGTATTACATTAATAAACAAATTTAAAGCAAGTATTATCTAAGAATTACATTAATACATTAATTAAATAATAAACTATTAAAATCAAACCAAATACAACAATTATTTGCAAATAGCAGACGAGAGATATTGGGACAATTTTATTACATTTTATCCCAGACAGAATGTCTTTGCTTCTGGGAAAGACATTCTAAAGCAGTAGTCTCCCTGCTGAGACCCCTCGATTATTTAAAAGAGACCAAGAATGCCATTATTTTGGGGTAAAACGGTTTACTGGGTAAAGTGTAAAATAATGGAGTAGGCAGATGTTAAAGAGAGCAAATCGTCTAAAACCTTAAACAAATGCATTGTATACGATTGTATAAATGCTTCGAGTGCAAGAAATCAATCTGTACAATCTTGGCCTAAACCAAGAAATGGTTGTTCTAGTATCGATTTAGTCACAATAGAAGGAAAAGGATCGGTCTGTAGGGAGGGAACATGAGAATGTATTGAGATCAATAGAATTATATGCCAGTGAAAGGATGTGTTTTTTACTACTTTGAAGATGATTTATCGGTGTTAGAATGAGATAAAGCTTTTGTATGGTGTTTTTGGCATATGGCTCACATATCATTATGGTAGGTTAAGGAACCTATTTGTCACAGTGGCAGTTATCATATTAAATTCGTGTAAGTGGTGATAGTTGCATGTGTGGAAGAGTAGGTAAGTGGGAAATCATGGTGAAGCCAATTCTGTTTCGTTAGGGAGACTTGGTGGTTGTCAAACCACTACTCAATTACTCCTTAAACTACCAGCACGAGTTACTCACTTCTTCATCGTGGACGTATTGCTACACTGCACGTGTTGTAGGCCACCAGGCCAAAAACCTATTGAATATTCCCCATGTGACATAACTGATGCCTCGGGCATGATTAAGTCTATTTTATAGACGTGTATTTATTTGATCAATTATTGACCAGATGCTAGTCTTATCATACTGACGAGTCTAGCATGATCCTCAATGATAAGTATGGCATGCTTCGTAGAGACTTGTTATGTTGGTGAATGAAGCATAAAGTGCATGCAGAGACCGCAACAATGCTTTGCATACCATGGACGTAAAAACTGATTGGCATTGATGGTTGTGGCATATTATAATGTCAGATAAGGCAGCAATGATACTTAAATGATCTTATTAGATCGACATGCATGGGTCTGATAAGATTGTTGGATCAAGAAAACATATGTATATATATATACATACTAGGAAATGACCCATGCCATAACGGCACGGGCTATTTCACACTATCCTAAACTGGGGCATTAAATATTTTTAATTAATTTGTTGATTACCATTTCATTTTTGAATTTGAATTTTGTATTGATTTTTCCATGTATTTAAAATTAATGCAAATGTAATTACGTATCATCGTTACGCGTTATCCAAATCTCCAATAACAATATGAGTTCATTGGACAACAGGCATGAACACATCTATACGTTTCCCATTTTTTCCCCTCCTTATTAAGTATACACATTCAGTTTATCGTGGTTATAATTCATTAACTAAATTTTATTGTATTATTTTTGGTGGGATCGGTTTAATGGGTGTGTTATTTGTGTTGCCAAGCAGTTAGTAATATGCTAATTCACTTTCTAATCTTTCCACCATGTATTCAAGATTTGATCTTGTGTCTATCATAAATAATTTTAATATTTACCTCTGTTACTTAGGTTTTTGTTTAGATTCATGATGATTTTACGGCTATGCTATTTATCTTGGCAATAGATTAGTAATAGGCTAGGTGAACTTGTAGTCTTCCAACCATGCATGCAATGATGAGATGTTTTCAAAAAATGTGTAGCTACAAAAGGGTTTTGCTATTTTGTGCATCCATGCATAAGTAAATCAATGTTTAGAACATCATTTCTATTAGGCTTAAATAGCTTATTAGTAAGAAGAGTCCTATAGACATCATATGTTTCATGTTATCCGTAATGGTATGATGTAGTTGTTTAACTGTAAGATGTATCTATAGTTATTGGTTCCTTCATAATACAGTAAAATTCGACCTCTTCGGATTAAAATTAGGTTTCTATTTGAATCCAATGCAATAATGTTTCCACATTTTGTTCTACAACGTTTATCATTTATTACCAACAAAGTTTTTTATCGGGCATAAATTTATTTATTTTTGTGGTGATTTTTTTTTTCAAAAAAAAACAACAATAACTAAGCCTATTACGTGAACATATAAAAGAGTGAAATTTATTGGCGACAACATCCATGCTAACTCTCATCCCTATCCCTTTGTAGATGTCCATCAGTGCCACTGCCACACTGACGGAAAAATTCAACTGCCATTAAAATTTTCATCATTTCCTGGTTATAATTAGAACTGAGTTAAAGATTAAGATTCCTCTCGAGCTGCAAGGGGAGGTAACGATAACAACAAACATCTGTATATGGCTGCTTCTCTTTACATCAAAGAGACAAACATCCATGAAATAAATCTGGATGATGATCGCATGAGAGGGATATAAGTAAAACATACAAATCAACCAAAATAGACACTTCGTATTAGATTATGGAGAAAATACTTCACATTATTCTAACAATACATACACTTTAGTTACACATTACAAAATTTATTATGGTAAATTTACATTTCATTACTTTATGTTCTCTACCAAGCTTTCCAACCAATACTGCTTTAGTATTAGTTGATGCATGGGTTGGTGTTTTCCGACAGCATGAGATGGTATACATACTTGGACTACATTGGTGGAGATCCTCCCACTCACATAAGATTTTCATGGATTTCCTTCCCTCTCAGGGAAGATGGTTGAAGGTCTTATATATGGTGGTATAAGTTTTGCTTTTTGCGGGTTCAGCAATCTTGGATGTCATTTTCCTTTCTTGCGTTCAACATTCTTATAGAAATCATTATACCAAAACCACAAAAGGTTACTGAATCAACAATTAGGGGTGATTTCTATGCTTGAGAGGGTGATATATAAACAAAATGACCTACGAAAATTCACAAATAATAAAGTGGAACACTTGCAAATGAGAAATACCTTGTTCGTGCAATCATCCAGTTCGAGTTGTGGTGTGTTTTATGGAAGAGCATCTTAATGGTTCAGGCTTGTGAATTCATTTGTTCTCACGAATTCTACACGTTGTATTGGAAATTAGAAATTTGAAATCCGATTATCTTGAATCTTATAAAGTGAAGTTCAACCCTGCAATTGTAAAAAAATACTTTTAAAGTCGCATATGAGCAGTGTGTCTTAAGTGATTCCGGTGTTGTGTGTCTCCGTGTCGCCTAGCAAATTTATTTCAAAGGCCTGTAGATGGTGGCTTATGTCATGTTTTACTTTTTGAGGAGCCAGTAATCCATAAATTCATTTTCTTTTTATGCATTAATTTGCACAAAATTCACGGGTTAATAAATTTTATTAGCAAAGATACCGAATATGGTACCGTTTAACCGAACATTAACTTACACATGAAGTAAGATTCCAGGATTAGCCGAAAACAGAAGTGGATGAACTAAGGTACGGAAACTGTCGTAAATGTTAGTGTCTAGGTACATAAACTGCCCTAAATGTTAGTGTGTATTCCTCATCCTCCTACAACATAAAATCATAGTTTCGGCATAAAAGAATCCAAGGATGTAAACCATCCGACAATATTTAGCAGCGGAAGAGATTTAGAATCAGGGCGAGTAAAATAAGATTCATCATGAATTATTTAAAGTGAAAATAAGATTAGACTCGTCATGTATTCTTATCGGTTTTGTAACATTGTTTTCTGTATGATGGACGGAAAACATATTAGACTCATCACCTAAGACCAAAATATGTCAGAAATTTTATTCAACACTTGAATGCATCCGTGAGATACTTTTCGATATGGTTCTTGAAAAAGTGGGGGTACAACAACCTCACCCAATAATTTTCTTAGCAATCTGTATGGACTAACTCCAATATACTTTTAAGAGAATCAACTAGACAGTCAGACTCAATCTTAATCAAAAGTATATCAAAGAGTTATATCTCAATTCAATCATAGAAATCTGCGAGTCTAATTGAATACAAGAGAAATTAACTTGAACGGTACCAAAGACCAGTGTTCAAGTATCAATCAATTTCAATCAACAACCAAAGGTCGGATTTCCCAATTGATTGATTCAACGCACAACCTGTGATATTTCAATTATATAACAAAATATAATGTGGAAAAGAAATAACATAGACACCAGAAGTTTTGTTAACGAGGAAACCACAAGTGCAGAAAAACCCCGGGACCTGGTCCAGATTGAACACACGCTGTATTAAGCCACTACAGACACTATCCTACTACAAACTAACTTCGGTCTGGACAGTAATTGAACCCAATCAATCTCACACTGATCCAAGGTACGGTTGCGCTCCTTACGTCTCTGATCCCAGCAGGATACTACGCACATGATTCCCTTAGCTGATCTCACCCACAACTAAGAGTTTTTAAGACCCAAAGTCGAAAACTTTAATAAACAAATCTGTCTCACACATAAAAGTCTACAAGAATAGATAAATCTGTCTCCCACAGAAATACCTACAAGTTTTGTTCCGTCTTTTGATAAATCAAGGTGAACAGGAACCAATCGATAACCCGGACTTATATTCCCGAAGAACAGCCTAGAATTATCAATCACCTCACAATAATCTAAATCATATGATGGCGAAACTAGATATTGTGGAATCACAAACGTTGAGACGAAGATGTTTGTGATTACTTTTATCTTGCCTATCGGAGAAATTAATCTCGAGTCAATTATTTCAATCGTACTCAATACGATAGAATCGGGCAAGATCAGATCACTCAACTACAAAGAAAATAGTTGGGTCTGGCTTCACAATCCCAATGAAGTCTTCAAGTCGTTAACCGACAGGGTCTCGATAGAAACCTAAGGTTAAAGGAGAATCGACTCTAGCTTATACAACTAGTATCACACAGGAGGTGTGGGGATTACCTTTCCCAGTTGCTAGAGTTCTCCTTTATATAGTCTCCAAATCAGGGTTTCCAATCTAAGTTACCTTGGTAACAAAGCATTCAATATTTACCGTTAGATGAAAACCTGATTAGATTCAAGCTAATATCTTTTAACCGTTAGATCGAACTTAGCTTGTTATACACACATGAAGTATACGTCATTTAGGTTTGTGTAACCATACCTAAACGTGTACAAGTCGTCGGTTCAACAGTAGTTAACCAAATGGTTAGCCATATGAGCACTTTCATATCAACCTTATTCATCTTCACCATAACTAGTTCAAATGACTCAAATGAACTAGTTCAAGAGTTGTTTAATTGCTTAGATCTCATAGAAGTATACAAGACACAATCGAAGCAAAAATGGTTTTTATTCACTCGAATCGATTCATGAACTTTATAGCCACAATTTGCAAATATGCATTCCTTAGTTTATATAAATTTAAGTTCACGAATAAACCAATTTTAGAAAGTAACACACTTAAGTATGCATACGGGTATGCGTACTTAAGTAACCGGATTTGAGTTTGATTTGGTTTTCAAACTCAGCAGAAATTCACGGACGTGAACTTTCCGCCAGTATGCGTACGGGTACGCGTACTTAGGTAACCGAATGAGTTGGTTTTGATTTCAAAACTCAGTAGAAATTCACGGACGTGAATTTCCGCCAGTATGCGTACGGGTACGCATACTTACCCAGACTCCATCAACCATTTCGTATACACACAAGTATGCATACATTTGGTTCCCGGTTTTTGACTTATACACTAATGTGCGAACACACTATATATGCTTATATCCAAAGATGGTTACATATTCTAAACTCTTTATTTCAATCATTGAAAAATTCTTATAGGATGTTAAATAGAGGTTATTCACACACTATTTTTCATCAAAGCAATTTTCAAGATATTGAAATAATCAACATGACTTTCGTCACAAGTAAAGATGAACTTGGCCAAAGCGAAAGCTTACCATCATATATTTCGAGAGCGAGATAAACTCGACTTGAAATAGCAAATGTGTATAATTGAAGTCTATATAGTAATACGACTTTTGTCTCAAGATAGAAGATAGAGTAGATAGACTTTTTGAGTGATAGATAAGTTCAAGTCTCCACATACCCTTTAGTCAATGAAGTTCCACCAGTTCCTTGAGTAGTTCTTCGTCTTTGTATGATGAACGTCGTGGAGTCTAGAGCTCAACTACACTTTCTATCCTAGTCCGAGACTTAGCTATAAGTAAACTAGAAGTCAAGACTTATAGTTTTGGCAACTAAACTTGACAACAAGCTTGAGATATAAACGCTTGCGAGTTCGACCGAGCAGTGCTCTAACAATCTCCCCCTTTGTCAATTTTAGTGACAAAACTATCAATACATATGAAATACAAAAAATAAACTTTGCATCTTCTCTTCCACATGCATGATCTCCTTGGTTCTTCAACATTACTCGAAATATTCGTCACTTCCAAGTACTTCAATGATTCCAAAGGTTGTAAGTTCATCATCATCGTTGTTGAAAATCCGTAGCCATAACAATGAGAAAAAAAAACTCTCAATCATTGTTACACAGTGTCATAGTATTATTACACAGCATTAAAGTTCAATTGTATCACAACTTTGACAACAATACTATGGTGATATGTATCACTCCCCCTTAGTTAATACTCCATATCACATGGAAACCACTCCCCCTTACATAATGATCCGAAAACCATATGTATTTGTAGTGTGAACTACACATTAAAAGTAGTTTTCTCTTGATCAAGTAAAAGTAGTTTTCTCTTGATCCTCAGGTGCTATAGCAATCTGATTGTAACCTGAATAACCATCAAGAAAACAATAGTGAGAGTGTCTAGACAAACGTTCCAACATTTGATCCATAAAAGGTAAAGGAAAATGATATTTTTTAGTGGTTGCATTCAGTTTTATGTAATCTATACAAACCCTCCAACCGGTTTGCACACGAGTTGGGACAAGTTCGTTATTATCATTCTGCACCACTGTGACGCCCGACTTCTTTGGTACCACTTGTACCGGGCTCACCCATTTGCTGTCAGAAATGGGGTAGATAACTCCCACGTCTAATAACTTTAGTATCTCTTTCTTTACGACTTTCATCATTGAAGGATTCAAGCGACGTTGTGCCTCCCTTGTAGTCTTTGCTTCATCCTCAAGCTGTATTTTATGCATGCACGTCGATGGGCTTATTTCCTTAATATCAGCAATTGTCCATCCTATAGCAGTTTTGTACTCCCTCAAAACTCGAAGAAGTATTTGTTTCTGCATTTCAGTTAGTGCATTCGAAACTATTACTGGCAACTCTTCGTTATCACCCAAATACATGTATTTAAGTGATCAGGAAGAGGCTTTAGTTCTAGTTTAGGTGCCTGCAAAATAGATGGAAATAAATTTTCATCAGTGCATGGTAAAGAGATAAAAGAAATATCATGAGTAAGTGGGCACTGTTGCAACGAATTAAGTTCACCAATGGTTTCCTCAAATTCGTCCCCTAACTTAAGATCGGTTCTCGGATCTTTAAAATAGTTAGAACCCACACTTCTCGTGATAACAGTCTCCAATGGATCATCACACCTCAAATCAAACATCTGTTGAGCTAATGAGTCAATCACATCTACGGAGAAGCAAGAGTGGACATCACTAGGATATCTCATTGTTTCATAAATGTTGAAACGTATTACTTATCCATCAAATTCCATAGTCAATGAACCATCATGCACATCAATTTTAGTTCTAACCGTGCTCATAAATGGTCGACCAAGAAGTAACGGTAGAGATGTGTCAGTTGATCCGTCTATCATCTCCAACACACAAAAATCCGCTGGAAAACTTAGTTGGTTAACCTGCACAAGCACATCCTCAATAATACCTCTAGGGTATACATTAGAACGGTCAGCCAACTGTAAAGTAATTCTAGTTTCTTTCAAGGGACCTAAGTTAAGAGATTCATATATAGATGCAGGCATAAAATTTACTGATGCTCCTAAATCAAGCATAGCCTTATTAAACTTGGTGTTACCAATAACAATAGGAATATCAAAACTACCGGGGTCTTTACATTTAAGTGGGAGTTTCTTTTGCAAGATACCGAAGCATTTTCCCCCACTTTCATTACCTCATTACCGGTTAACCTCTGTTTATTGGTGCACAAGTCCTTCAGAATTCTTGCGTACTTGGGGACTTGTTTAATTGTATCTATCAATGGAATATTCACATGAATCTTCCTGAAAATATCCAAGATCTCCTTATCTTGTTCCACCTTTTTGTTAGCAAACCTGCCAAGAAACGGTAAAGTAGGAATATTAGTAGAAACAAGAGGTTTAGAGTTTGTTTTAGGTACCTCATCGATTTGGGAAGAGTCAGTAATCTCTTTCTCCAAAACTGGCCCCTTGGGGTCTTTGCTTTTCTCAGCATCTTCCGGTTGCACAGTTCGTGTACCACTTCTCAATGTCACAACATTAACAGTTTCTCTAGGATTAATAGGTTGAGAAGGGAGTTTCCCACTATTATGTGTTTCCAAAAGGTTCAATCTACCTGCCATGGTGCTCATTTGTGTCTGCAACTCCTTGATTGCACCATCAGTCGTTTGCTGATTTTTTTTGCACAATTGTGGTTAGATTCTTCATCATAGGAAGCATCTCTGATGATTCTGAGTTCTACGCTGGTTGTGGTTGTTGTTGGAAACCACTAGGGCGATTAAAAACCGTCCCTGGAGTTGTTGCTTGCGTATTCGCATAGCTGAAATTGGGATGATCTCTCCATCCTGGATTGTAAGTGTTGGAATAGGGATCATACCGTTGTCTCTGCTGATTCGGGAATACTGCATTCACTTGTTCAGCTTCTTTTTCATAAGAGGGAATGATTACTGCGGCCATTTGTTACATCATCTTCTCCATATTACCAATCCTATGTTCTAAATGCGGTGAAGAAGTAACCTCATTAACCTTTCGACTCATTGACATACCTCTTGTGTTGAATTGCTGCGTGTTTGCAGCCATATTCTCGATCAATTCCGTCGCTTCATCAATGGTTTTGTTTTTCAAAGCACCACCACTAGATACATAGATAAGATTTCTCTCGGATTGGAGCAAACCATCGTAAAAATACTGCACTATGAGTTGCTCAGAGATTTGATGATGTGGGCAGCTTGCTAACAACTTCTTGTACCGTTCCCAGTAGTCGTAAAGAGTCTCACCAGTAATTTGTTCAATCCCACTAATTGCTTTACGAATAGTTGCTGCTTTAGAGGCGGGAAAGTACTTTTCTAAAAATACTTTCTGCATCTCATTCCATGTTGTGATACTTCCAGCTGGAATACAATAAAACCATTCTTCTGCAGAATCAATCAAAGAGAATGGGAAAGCTGTCAGTAAAGCTCTTCCTTGATCAGTTCCAGTTGGCTTCAAACTTGTCAACCTATGTTGAAACAGTTGCAAATGACGATTCGGATCGTCTCCTAGAAGCCCTTTAAACTTCGGTAACCAATAAATCAACTGAGATTTGAGCTCAATTGAATCTTCCAAGTTGACACACAACTTTTGTTGATCAAACGATGGGGATGTCAGATCTTTGAGTGTCCTCTTGGGAGGTGGAGGTGGTGGAGCGGCGCCATTTCCCTGGTTTCCCTGTTTACCAGTGTTTTGGTTGTTCGTTCCGCCAACCATCTCTTCTTGTTGTGATTTTTGAGGTTCTTGTACTACTGTTCCTCTGCGAGTTGAAATTCCGCACCTTTGGTAATCCCAACGTTTGGATGCCAGAGATCAAGTACCTGAAACAAGATTCTCAAAAAACAAAATTAAAAACTAAAAATAAGAAATCAAAAACAAAATAACAATCCGCTATGCCTCCCCGGCAGCGGCGCCAAAATTTGGTCGGTTGTCAGCCGACGCAAAAACAATTTAAGTTCTTTCACTTCACAATTATAAATAATAGTATAGTTATAAGAACAGATTCGTTCCACAGGGAGATATGGGTTGTCAAATTGTTTTGATTACTTATAGAAACTGGGGGGTTTTGTTTGTGATTATAACTAAATAAGAATAAAGCAAATAGAATAATATGAATATCATAAATAAAAAGTACTGGTTAGAGTTTTCATCTTCCATCTTCCAACATGTTACCAACTGAATCTATCTCAACATTCATTTTCTATCGATTTCAATAACCCTGGAGCGTCCTATCGCAGGCTTACTCCGGCAAAACTTCTATTATCATCAAAGGCGCAAGAGCCACTCTTTGAATCCTTTCCACTAAATAACTTGGCGCAAGAGCCACTCAAGTTTAACCCAATGAAAGCACTAATATTTATGAGTTGAGGTTATTCTAAGCAATCCGGCGCAAGAGCACACAGATTTAACCTAGGTTACGCTTCTACATATAATTGTATGGCAACATCCCGTCGTTAACAACTATATTATGCTACTTCTAACAAGGATTATTCGACAATTCCGGATCTCAAACCCTAGTTTAGCAATAGATATGAATGCATGCTCATTTAATTTGCAACTTAAACAAACTAGCAATCAATCATACATGGAGATATAAACGGTAGAACATAAGTGATACTAACAAATTATGAATGAATGAGAATGAATACTTCAATTGAATAACATGTCTTCCAACTTAGGACTACATCTCTAACCAATAAGAAAGGTTTAGTTACTCATGGATTTCTTAAAACCCATGTAAAATAATAAAGAAGAAAATAAATCAAACCCTAGGTTATAGAAAATCTCCAACTCCAAAGCTCTCCTCTTTCTCCTCTTGTGTGTAAAACTAATGATAAAAAAATCTCCTTCCAAAACTCGCCCGTATAGATTAAGAAACTCACGCCCTTGTCTCCTCCTGGAATACTCGTATCATTCCAATGGGCCATGCATAAGTCCAGCCCAAAACAACATTAGCATGTAAATGGCCTGTCAGTTCCACGGAACTGACAGTGAAAACTCTTTTACTTCTGCGACAAATACCCTGACATCTCCTATGGTGGGAAAATATCACCGTAAGTGCAACTGTGTTTCTCTACGGTAGAGTTTCCAACCGTAGCTCTCACTGAACTCTTCCCTTTATGTTTAAACTCGAGCTCAACTCTCAGCAGCACTCCCTCTCCTTTCCTAACACTAACTCCATCTCTGCCAGTCACAGTTAACGTATTCTCCATCACAGACTCGGCATAACCCTCTTTCTATGCATATTCTCGAGTGAAAACTTTCCCATCACCACTGCCTGCTTATAAATCCACAGAAGAGCTCCATCATTCAACCATTCCTCCAATCATACACCGCAATCAACATCACAGCTCAACCCCGATCTCAAAGTAGCACCATTCATCTTCTCCGTATCCACAGCTCAGCTCCATGTCCATTACTGCCAGCAACAGTGCCGATCATCATCCCATGTCACAGCAACCAACTTCCCTGTCCTTTGAGCTCAAGACTTCATTAAACAGCCATCATTATCACTATCGACCTCCGTCCTTGGAACATCCGTCACCTCAGTCAACTGCCGATGCATCAATGGCAGCAGGTGATGTTCCCTGTTGTCTCTTCTCGCAACACTTCGTTACAGCTTCGCTTTCTCTGAATCATTCTTCATCATCGCTGCCAACATGCACTATAGTGGAATCAACTCATGAGCAGCATCATTTCGCAACTGCCATCATTCCCGGTTCCTATGGTAGCAGCAATCTTTCTCTTCCAAGCTCTTCTCAGCAACCAACAGTTTGGCTTCCTCCCATTCAATCATTCTCCCAAGCTCCTACTTCTCCATTACTGCCAATATCAGCAGCTGCTCAAAACCCACGACTATCATCGCCGGCAGCATCATCATCTTTAACCCGAGACAAAACCCATTCTCTCCATGACTGCCTAACTTCTTTCCTGTGTTTCAGGCTCGAGCCCATCCTTCCGTTACTGCCAGCAATCACTTTTATAATTACTATTAAGCTGTCAGCTTCCCAAGACTGACAGTTCAGTATTTTTTTTAAGTTTGTCAGCCCCTTAACATACGATGGGGTGTCAATAGCAATTCTGTGTTGTCTCAGTTTGTCGCAACTTCGACTCGCTTCAAATGCTCATAACTTTTTCATGCGACGTCGGAATCGCTCCATTCTTTCGCCATTCTCTTCGTATTTTCGTCCTCTTCAAAGTGATGCAAATAAATCGTGGATTTGAACAAGTTATACTTCCTTTTGGTCAAGATAGCCTCAAACATCTAAGAAACTAAAAACAAACAAAATCAAAGCATAATGATACAAAAACTATCAAGAAAACAAAGCATTTGAGTACCTAACTAATGAAAATAATGCATTTATCAACAGCCGCACTCCCCACAAAGGTTTGGCAATAAAGCACAAGTTCAAATAAGAACTCTCCCCCATATAATGTCATTCCCGAAAGAACAACAAGAGCGACCTTACTTTCACAAGAAAAGAAGGATTTCTTTGGACAACAACAAATCATATAAGAATATGAAATTGTATCCAAAATACTCAATTGAATTAACCACAAGTGAACCCATGATTAACTCAACCGGAATACTCAACTAAACTAACCACAAGAGAACCCATGATTAATCTAATTGGAAATGCTCAACATAAGAAGACTTACGGAGACACATAGTATATACATAAAAATATGGATCATGGAAGATCAATACTGCGGAATAGACAAAGATTCATTCTATCTTCCATCACTATTTGCACAATGACATACAATAGATTTAATCTTTGTAAACAAAAGTTAATCCTTTCTTCCATCAATATTTGCATAATGACATAAAAGGCTAAACTTTTTTTTTTGTCAAAAGTTCATTCATTCTTTTATCAATACTTGCATATCGACATACGAAGGACTTTACTTTTGACAACCTATGGGACAATCATAGTTCGCGGACGCAAACACACATATCCCATAACAAATTGCAATATATAAAACCATAAGGATTAATACTGCAAAATCATCTTCCAAACAAAAATAATTTAGAATTTAAACAAATAAATCTAAAAACATTGAAGATGAAAACGTTGGTCATAGCTATGTGTAATCACAATAATGGCTATTCCAAACTCTAGTTATTCTTCTTAAAAACACAAGAATAAAATTCTCATAAGAAGATTTCCTAGACATTGAGACCTATGAAAAATTCTTTATCGTCCCCGAACTCCTTGTCGTCAACAGCCATAGGAACATATGGTTCGTGAAGAAAGGAGTCAATTCCAATAAACCTCTTAGGTTGAAGATGTCGAACCAGGGCCTTCTGAATCTCTAGAGTTCTCAAAACACAAGCTTTTATTTGCTGAATCTCCTTTCTTGTCTCCTTCAACTCTTCAAGAACATCAGAAAACTTCTGAGAATTTGAAGGAACAAACCTTGGCTTCCTCACATTCCTTCTTTTTCTTTCCAAAGTTGGAGGTAACGGGGATCTCTCTTTTTCCTTCGTGATTGATGGCTTAGCAATCAGAAAACTTTTGAGAATTTGAAGGAACAACCCTTGGCTTCCTCACATTCCTTCTTTTTCTTTCCAAAGTTGGAGGTAACGGGGATCTCTCTTTTTCCTTCATGATTGATGGCTTAACAATCATATTAACATCTTTTCCATCAGAAGACATGATGCTTGGAGTATCCATATGAGAGGAAATCATAACTTAAGTCTCAACAAGCAGTCTTAGGATAAAAAGAGTTTCAGGGAAGAAAAAGGGAATGCAGGGTTACGGAACCTTTACACACTTCAAAGGATTCACGTACGCACAACTCTTACCCTATAAAAGGCATAATTGTCAATTTTAACCCTCTTTTATTGATTAACAGGAAAGTCCTTTCCGATATCAATTAGATATGGAAAAGTTCCAATCTTTCAAAACAGGCAAAGCTTAAAAAGAAATCAAATTTTTTAAAACCATTTTTCTTTTTCTAAAGCATGAGATGTGCAGAACCTTGTCTCTTTTAATCAGGCACATGAGACAAGATGCACTAACCAACACAATTTAAGTTGTGCTGAGGTGAACAATAATCTTTCCACCATATCCATTTCGATCGGAATTCATAGGACCCTGTTTCTCATAGTATTTAGACCATAACTTTCTTTCCAATGGTCTTTTCTTATCCTTGGAAACTAACTTATTTGACGAAGATAGAATCTTACATACCTCAGCGGTCTTCTGAACAAGTTTGAGCTTGTTTGCTAATCGATTTGCTCTTCATTGAAGTTTGTTGGCATGTCTTAATTTGTGTTTGTACTTGTAACACTTTGATAGCTCATGACCATTGAGAAAACAATATGAGCATGTCAACCTAGAATATGATTCAGGTATCCTAGATGTGCAAGCTGCTAGACACAAGGTAGAACCTAAAAAATTAGACAAAGAGTTTCCAACGGAAAGATCAATTTTTTCTTCCAGATCGGTTGAGTTTTCTTATGAAAGAATATCAAGATTGATGTATGTATTGCTACAATTATCAAAATCAATATTTTCACAAAGAAGTGCAACACTTGACTTTTCGTCCACATTAGAATCATAGTTGTCAGACATTTCATCAAGAGTTGCAGCAAGACCTTTGTTTCCAGTGTATTTCTTTCGATTTGGACACTCATTTGCAAAATGACCAAAACCTTTACACTTAAAGCACTGTGGCATATCCTCGTCATCAGCCTCATCAGCATCCCTGTTTTTATGAGGAATGCGATTGTGAGGTTTAACTTACGATCTGGGTTTGTCTCTGGAGAACCGTTTACTTCTTTTCAATAGAAGATCTCTAAACTGTCTTGTGATCAATGAGACTGACTTTTCAAGACCTTCATCTGATGAATCAGTCTCAGAAAGATCATCTTCAGAGATGCGAACACTTTTACTTTTCTAAAGTAATTTAGTGTTCTTCTGTGCTTTAAAAGCAACATCCTTCCCAGATTTGGATATATGCTCATGATCAAAGATCTTTAACTTCCCAACCAGAGTGTTTCTGGAAAAAGCATCAAGGTTATTTCCTTCAACAATGGCATGCTTCTTAGAATCGTATCTAGATGGCAGCGATTTGAGAATTTTCATCACAACGTCCTTTTCAGGAATAGTCTTACCCAATGCAAAAGATGCATTAACAATTTAAGACACTTTGTGATTAAACTCATCAAATGAATCTTCATCTGCCATACAAAGGTTTTCCCAATGGGAATTTAGGTTTTGAAGCCTGGCTTCCTTTTCACTGGTATTCCCTTCAAATACGGTTTCCAAGATATCCCAAGCATCTTTAGACCGAGTGCACGTAGTCACATGGTGCTGAAGATCTGGAGTAATGGCATGTATGATGGCATTCAAACCGTCATAATTTTTCTTTGCAGCAAGTATCTCAGCAGTGTCATATGCACCAATATCTTTCGGTACGGTTGCATCTCCTACTGCCACAACGGGAGCATCATAGCCATTAACTATATTAACCCATGATTGAAAATCACGCGCTTAAAGAAAGGTACGCATAGAAATTTTCCAACATAAGTAATTTGAGCCATCGAAGACTGGTGGTACGTTTATAGAGATAGCACTTCTATCCATAGATTATGATCACTACAAACACAGACTTATAAGGTCTTAAACGTGTTTACTTGCTCTAATACCAATTGAAAAAGTGGGGGTACAACAACCTCACCCAACAATTCGCTTAGCAATCTGTATGGACTAACTCCAATATAATTTTAAGATAATCAACTAGACAGTCAGACTCAATCTTAATCAAAAGTATATCAAAGAGTTATATCTCAATTTCTCGATTCAATCCCTACTCAAGCAAATAGAAATCTACGAGTCTAATTGAATACAAGAGAAACTAACTTGAACGGTACCAAAGACCAGTGTTCAAGTATCAATCAATTTCAATCAACAACCAAAGGTCGGATTTCCCAATTGATTGATTCAACGCACAACCTGTGATATTTTAATTATATAACAAAATATAATGCGGAAAAGAAATAACACAGACACCAGAAGTTTTGTTAACGAGGAAACCGCAAATGCAGAAAAACCCCGGGACCTAGTCCAGATTGAACACACACTATATTAAGCCGATATAGACACTAGCCTACTACAAAGTAATTTCGGTCTGGACTGTAGTTGAACCCCAATCAATCTCACACAGATCCAAGGTACAGTTGCGCTCCTTACGTCTGATCCCAGCAGGATACTATGCACTTGATTCCCTTAGCTGATCTCACCCACAACTAAGAGTTGCTACGACCCAAAGTCGAAGACTTTAATAAACAAATCTGTCTCACACAGAAAAGTCTACAAGAATAGATAAATCTTTCTCCCACAGAAATACCTACAAGTTTTTTTCCGTCTTTTGATAAATCAAGGTGAACATAGACCAATCGATAACCCAGACTTCTATTCCCGAAGAACATCTTAGAATTATCAATCACCTCACAATAATCTAAATCGTATGATAGCGAAACTAGATATTGTGGAATCATAAACGATGAGACGAAGATGTTTGTGATTACTTTTATCTTGCCTATCGGAAAAATTAATCTTGAGTCAATTATTTCAATTGTACTCAATACGATAGAATCGGGCAAGATCAGATCACGCAACTACAAAGAAAATAGTTGGGTCTGGCTTCACAATCCCAAAGAAGTCTTCAAGTCGTTAACCTACAGGGTCTCGATAGAAACCTAAGGTTAAAGGAGAATCAAATCTAGCTTATACAACTAGTATCACACAGGAGGTGTGGGTATTACCTTTCCCAGTTGTTAGAGTTCTCCTTTATATAGTCTCCAAATCAGGGTTTGCAATCTAAGTTACTTTGGTAACAAAGCATTCAATATTCACCGTTAGATGAAAACCTTATTAGATTCAACCTAATATCTCTCAACCTTTAGATCGAACTTAGCTTGTTATACACAAATGAAGTATACGTCATTTAGGTTTGTGTAACCGTACCTAAACGTGTACAAGTCGTTGGTTCAAGAGTAGTTAACAAAATGGTTATCCATATGAGCACTTTCATATCAACCTATTCATCTTCACCATAACTAGTTCAAATGACTCAAATGAACTAGTTCAAGAGTTGTTCAATTGCTTAGATCTCATAGAAGTATACAAGACACAATCGAAGCAAAATCTGTTTTGATTCACTCGAATCCATTCATGAACTTTATAGCCACAGTTTGCAAATATGCATTCCTTAGTTTATATAAATTTAAGTTCACGAATAAACCAATTTTAGAAAGTAACACACTTAAGTATGTGTACGGGTATGCGCACTTAAGTAACCAGATTTGAGTTTGATTTGGTTTTCAAACTCAACAGAAATTCACGGACGTGAACTTTCCGCCAGTATGCGTATGGGTACGCATACTTAGGTAACCGGATGAGTTGGTTTTGATTTCCAAACTCAGCAGAAATTCACGGATGTGAACTTCTGCCAGTATGCGTACCTCCCTCAACCATTTCGTATACACACAGGTATGCATACATTTGGTTCCCGGTTTTGGACTTATACACTAATGTGCAAACAAACTTTATATGCTTATATCCAAAGATGGTTACATATTCTAAACTCTTTATTTCATTCATTGAAACATTCGTAGAGGATGTTAAATAGAGGTTATTCACACACTATTTTTCATCAAAGCAATTTTCAAGATATTGAAATAATCAACATGACTTTCGTCACAAGTAAAGATGAACTTGGCCAAAGCGAAAGCTTACCAACACATATTTCGAGAGCGAGATAAACTCGACTTGAAATAAAAAATGTGTATAATCGAAGTCTATATAGTAATACGACTTTTGTCTCAAGATAGGAGATAGAGTAGATAGACTTTTTGAGTGATAGATAAGTTCAAGTTTCTACATACCTTTTAGTCAATGTAGTTCCACCAGTTGCTTGAGTAGTTCTTCGTCTTTGTATGATGAATGTCGTGGAGTCTAGAGCTTAACTACACTTTCTATCCTAGTCCGAGACTTAGCTATAAGTAGACTAGAAATCAAGACTTATAGTTTTGGCAACTAAACTTGACAACAAGCTTGAGATAGCAACGCTTGCGAGTTCGACCGAGCAGTGCTCTAACAGTTCTAGTGCTATTGAAATAAACTACCTAACTTCCAACTTCTGTCTACACATTTCAGTAGAGTGCCAAGAATACAAAAGAAAAAATCAGTTATAAGTTAATTCATTTAAGGAAACTTAAATTACCTCAATGACACTGCAAAAGAGTCTTCATGTTCTGTTACAAAGATCAAATTAGTGAATCTGCCTCAACTATTTCTCCTTTTTCTATATTGCTTGCTTTTCTCTTATGCTCCCGACTACTCTGCACATTAAAACATCACTGCGAAGATATAATAAATTCATATTCAAAAATAAGGAAATTGGGAATGCTAACATTAGCAATATTACTTTAGATCTCCCTGCTTCATATCCTAAAAGCTACAAATGACAAAACCAGGAGAAGATATAGAGGTTCAAGATATGCAGAAGAATATGAACCTTTTTATTGCTTTTTCAACCATCACCAAGGAAACCCGTTTCTTTCAAGCTTTGAATCTCTTCACCCGTACTGTCCAGTATCTTGATCAAAGTGTTAACGTCATAATAAATTAGACTCTGCAATTAGTCCAGGAACAAACAAACATCAGGACGTAAGAATAAACACTAAAGATAAGATCTTTTCTAGAATACTAATGGTAAAGATCGCCAACAAATTACAGGTAATATGTAATTAACTTCATCCTTGTGGCAGTAGCAGAGATGAAATTTGGATTCATGGGTCAAGAAATTTCTTTTAAGTTAATTGTTGGATTCATGAGTAAATATTGGCATTAACAGAGCTAAAATTTTGTCTCCATGTGGAATGAATTGTTTAGATCAATAGTATATTTTCACCCCTCTTATGGGCATTTTAACACTAAACTTAAAACAAAATCGACTAAATATAATGAAACAAACTAAATGGAAACAGTTTGCATGAATACCTCCTCGTCAACGATAACCATATCTACACTAGTAACTTCGTTGGTGGACATAAAGTCCAACTCTTCCCATTTCCTTGTCGAACTATGACGACAATTGACTTTCCTTCTTTTAGTGATCGCAAGAACTTGAAGTTGTCATGTGTGGCCGAGAAGCCTACCTTTAGTGGGTTGCATTTGACCTGCAATGCCATTTTGATGTGGATTTACAAATCTACACCAAAGATAAAACACATCAATACAGAAGAAACTTTAGGTAAAACATATACGGTTTAAAGAAAACATCCAAACTGAGAAGTTGGACTTCCACTGAAATCATAAGAATCAAATTGGAATCACATATCTAATTCGATCAGGTATCCTAACCACAATTTTTTTATTAGAAACAAACCCAATCACTAACCAAAGCAACCTAAAATAATCAACATGAGGTGAGCAAAAAAACAACTTTACCATATTCAGAAAATCATTTCTATTGCATAGCTAATTCCCAGTATTTCTTTAACCAAATGAACAAACCAAAAACACAGAAAAAATGGCATTGACAGGGGGAGAATTTTCCATCAAACACTATTAGATTAAGCCAGCAAAAATTTAAGGATTATTGGAAATTAGCTATGACGCAAACACTCTCAGATTGAGCAATAATAAATAAAAATAAGGGTTGAATGATAAAATTAAAACTCCCACATCAGCATCAGGTTTACAACTCAATATCCAAAAATGGAATCATGCAAAACAGAAATTCTCAAATTACTTCAGTGGAAAGACTGGATATGTAGAGAGGAAGAACTTACGTGTTGAAGGGGTTGAATTGATGCTCCATCCGAACAAGATCAGACAATTTGTAGGGAAATATCAATTTGACAGGTGCCATTTTTTTTTTGTGAAGGGTTTAATTGCAATCGGCAAGATGAATATGAGAAGGTCATTGGTTATGATTTTTCCCCCCTTAAAATTGCCTTCCGCTAAAGAAGATCTTGAAGTTGAAGAACTCGATTTCACCGTTACGTTGGAAGTGTAGAGGGAGGGAAAGGGGAAATAAAGACGTGCATGAAGAGTGTTGTATTTATTACGCTCATGAAGCACATCAAAGTGAGTGAGCGTTGGATCAAATATAGAAAACTACATTGGGAGGGGAAGAAAGATCACGACCGCTAGTTAGAGCAAATGAATGTATCCTGGCCACTGGGTGAAACAAAAAACCCTCCTATCTTGGAAGCACAAATATATATATTGTTGGGTTTGATATGTCAAGCATTGACAGGAAATCATATGAAAATTAAAATGTTAATGTTAGCAACATTTGTAAAATATTTAATCTCGATATACCATGTCGAAAGTGGTTCGAATGACAAATAGGGAGATTATAATATTAATTGTGGTAACATGACCAATCGAAATATTGATACTCAAACCATTGAAATATTAGTAGGCAGGCCAATAAAATATTGGTAGTCAAAGCAATAAAATATTGCCAGCCATAGCAATTAAGTATTGCTAATCGGAGCAATTAAAATAATGATATCTGGACCAAATAATTGGTATTTATACCTAATTAAAATTATGCTCGTCGGAGTAATAGGTAACAAAACCTAATATGGTATACGAATGAACCAAGCAATGGTAGGGAGATGGCCAACCACCGGTGCCAAAGAGGACCGACCAAGGGTGAAGGGGGGACCGGTCGTGTGGTGTAAAGATGATTGACCAAGTGGGCAAGGAGGATAGACCAAATAGTGCGCAGAGGATTGATTAATGGTGTACGGATAAGCCGTCCATGCAAAGAGGACTAACCATGGGACAGGCCATGGTGGTGTATGGACCACCATGCTGATAGCGAGATCGTTCCTGAGTGTTTCGTATTTTTGTTGGTCCTTCTGGCATTATTTTGGTATTTTTCAGAAGCGTTTGATCTTGACTGAAAGACCTAATTTTGGTGTAAAAATCAAGTAGCATTTTAGTTTGAAGATCAAGATTTAAATAATATTATTTTAATATATAAAGTGATTTAAAGACTGGATGGTAGCGGGACCATTTACTTTGCATAATTAAATGATATGGTCTGTGCATGGGAGCTAGATTTGATAAGATATGGTAGAAAAATCAAAGAGTTTGATTTAAAGAAGAAATCATTTTGTTTTTTGTTTTATTCCTCCTCCATTATATGCTCTTTAGACCATTATTGTTATGTACACCGGCGCCATCTCATCGGGGATAGCAAGTGGTATCCCAGATGTCCAAAAACCGAATATGCACTATTAATTTATGGAATTTTACTGAAAAAACCCCTAAATTAAAGTAGTGCTACATTTTGGGTAGAGATATATTTTAGGAATTCAATTAGTGTGTACATCACTATTAATTGAGTCGCTCTATATTATTAGAAAATTATTATATTGATTCAAGAATGAGGCACAAAATAGTAAAAGCGTCATATTGGTTCTGAATATATATTTTGCATAGTCAGTCAACATATGGAGAGGAATTTCTACCGGTACCAGTGACAATTTGAGGACGATATTGTTATATACTAGTGGTCAATTCATCTACAAGTTATCCAATCATTAAACATTCAATGTAGAAGTGAATACTGAGTCATACAATATAAATAATAAAATATATAGAATATTGAAAGCTCAGCCGGGCGAGGCTCTAATATTTTCGTTATATATTTATGCTTTTAAGAGGTTACACAATCGATCAGAGATGCCTGTAACAATATTTATATTCAGTTTTCTTGCGGAATATGAAATATGAATTTCATATTTCTCATGCCATCTCAGAGACGTGCAAAATTTTGATGTTTCTAGGCGATTTTACGATTTTAGCTTTTGTAAAAAATCCACCATGAACAAGAAGTCACTTGCTTAGTATGGGACATTATTGTTCCGTAATAAACACTAGATGGTGGTTTTACTAACATAACCGAAATAGATAATTAAACTTAGTTGTTAGATTTTTACAAGAAGATTTGATTTGATGTTCCAATGATGTCAAGTAATCGTCCAAGGAGCAATAACTGGTGTGGTAGCATTGGAAAGATGAAGAGCACCGTCCGGAGAACATGGATTGGTGAGGCACGACTGATTTGCATGGAAGAAGGAATAAATTCGTATGTTCTATTAAGATGACAGAAGATGGCGATGATCATGCTTATTTTCGTGGCAGAGATGATAACTCAATGTTTAATAGTACCCCTAATATGGACGATCAACTTTGGTTGATGAATCGTCTGACAATGATGACACTAATATACGTATTGTTTGGATGGTAAAATAATTTTCTACCTCAAACACGAATTTAATGGTGATTTGTTGATGATTGAACCGCTGCCTTTCTCTTCACGTGAACAGTGTTGAGGGGGTACCTGCAAAAAACCCTCTGATGCTTAAGTTAGCTTGAGTTTTTCATAGGAATTTTAGTGGTGAAGATTGCATACCTTTTCTTGGTTGCAAACCCATCTATATATATCCTGCAAATTTTGGTCTTCTCTAATTTCGAGGTCAACACAAATTGCCTTAACTTTCCCTGAATGCCTCCTGGCATAGAGTGTATTCATTGCCTCCTCCACATAAATTGTGTTAATTTTCCTTGCATGCCTTCTGGCATATTCCAGAATACATTCTGGAACCTTCTGGAACATTCCTCTAGGTTATGGAACTAGCCAAGAAAAAATGGGTGTAATAGACCAAGCCCAAAAAATAGTGTAATTGGCTTAGCCCATGAAGTGGGGCGGAAACATCCTCAAGCCAACTGAACCGGAGCTGATAAATCCATCGAGTCAGCAGCTCGGATCGGCTGGCGGCTCGGGTTAACTGAGCTAACTCGGCTCGGCTCGGTGGGGGTAAACATCCCATAATAGAAATCAATGGGGCCGAAATATCCAAGGACCACTGAAGTAAACTATGTCACGAAGTACAGTATCATACCGTAGTTTCCGGCCGGATTTGGCCGCCGGACATGGCCGCTGGGTTTGGCCGCCGAACATTGCCGCCGGACGTTTCCGCCGTCACCTGCTACTTCCACTATTGCCGGAGACGATGACGGAGTCGGAGAAGGAGACGGTGCCGGAGATGATGACGGAGCAGTCGACGTCACGGAGAAGGTGATGGTGACATCATGCTGCCATCATGTTGACGCTGACGGATGACGTCATGCTGACGCCATTAACGACGTTAAGACGGTGTTAACACGGAAGGTCCTGATTGGCTCAATGGCTGACGACGTTAGATATAACTGACGGCATCTGTAATGTGACCGTTTAAACTGACGCAGTCTTATTTAAAGGAATATTCTGGGTATATGCTGACGGTGTTAAGACGGGAACGGAATATTCTTTCTGTGACGGAATATTCTGCTGCCAGCTGCAGCTGTTGACGTCGTGCTGACGTCACTGCCAGCAAAATGACGACTCTTTGTTCTGCATATGTGGCACTTTCTGATTGGTCCCCTTGTTGACATGGCGATGACGATGCAATACCTTCTTGTCACTTGGCTTGGAGTTTTACATATGGGCTTGTACATAGAGTGTTTTGTGAGGCCCAATTTGTCTATACCTAACTAGTATGAGGAGCCACGTGATGTTGACCTGTCCACTATGTATGGACCTTCCCAGTTTGCTCCGATCTTTCCATAGTTTGGTTCCATTGTGGCTGCTCGAGTTTTCTTCAAGACATATTCCCTTGGCTTAAACGCCTGTTCTTTGTTCTTGGGGATGGCATCTCTCTGATGGCTCTAATTTGCTCCGGATTCGCCTCGATACCTCTGTGCGTCATCAAGTACCCAAGGAACTTTCCCGAGGATAGCCCGAATGAACATTTTGCTGGATTGAGCTTCATACGGTATCGCTTCAAGATATCAAACGTCTTCTGTAGATCGAGAAAGTGAGACTCCTTTTGCTCAGATTTCACTACCATATCGTCGATATATACTTCCATCGTCTTCCCAATCAAATATTTGAACATATGATCTACCAAATGTTGGTAGGTCGCCCCTGCGTTCTTTAGCCCGAACAGCATTACAGTATAGCAGTAAACTCCTCTGTCAGTCACAAAGGCAGTATGCTCTTGATCTCCCTCAAACAAAGGTATATGGTTATACCCCGAAAAACCATCCATGAATGACAGTCTTCCTTACCCTGAGGTTGCATCCACCAAATCTCTGATCCTGGAAGTGGGTATGGATCACTCAGACATGCTTTATTAAAATCAGTAAAATCGATACAGACACGAATTTTACCATTCTTCTTTGGAACTGGGACGACATTGGACAGCCATCGTGGATATTGTACTGGTCGTATGAAGCCTGCTTCCAACAGCTTCTCGACTTCTGCAGCAACTCCATCTTTTTTTCTTTGCTCCATATTCCTAATTTTATGACGAAATGGATGGAACTTCTCATCGATATTTAGCATGTGGCAGGCTATGTCCGGATCTATCCCAGGCATTTCAGCAAAACTCCATGCGAAAACGTCAACGTTTGCCCTTAACAATGTAATCAAACCATCACGTTCTTGTGCAGGTAAATCTGCCCCCACGAACGTGGTTTTGTGCTTCTCATTCCCAATCTGGACCTCGATCAGTTTCTCAACTGTTGGGGGTTCAGTTGCGTCCTCTCCCATATATTATTATGGGGGGAGAGGATTCTGTAATTGTTATTTTTATTCGACTCACGGGATTTGGTTTCCGCTAACCTCGGATTTCCTGGATTCATCTATAGCATTCTCATGACACTTGTGGGCAGCCATCTGGTCGCTTCTAACCTTCACAACCCCTTCAGGGGTAATAAACTTCAGGCATTGATGATACGAGGATGTGACTGCACCGATCGCATACATCCAGTCTCGTCCAACAATCGCATTGTAGGGAGCTCGACAATCAAGCAACAAGAAACTGTCTAGAACGGACTTGTCAGCCACTGTTATTGGCATCTTTACTTTCCCAATCGCCTTTGTTACTTCACCGCTGAAGCCGATAATTGGATTTTCATCCTCCTCGATCAAGTCGTGTGAGAGATTCATAGAGGAATAAGCTCCTGAAAATAGCACGCTCACTGAGCTTCCTGTATCCACTAGAATATGATGTACACGAAACATGCCAATCCAAGATGTTATAACGATAGCATCATTGTGGGGAGCATATACACCTATCATGTCTGCTTCAAAGAACTCGATCTTTGTGCATCCAAGCTCCCGAATTTCATCTCATTTCCACTGACAAAATCAATGTGATTTGTCATGTACCATTCCTTTAACTGCTTGAGCTTTTTTCTGGTCTCATCTTCTGATGCCCGTCTGGTCATTGAATGGATCCTGGCGTGACTGACATTAATCACGTGTGCATTAATCACATGTGCTGTGCCAAATTGACCCAAACCCTTCCCAAAATCCTTTTTCACGTACTCTTGTAGCTTTCCAGCGTCTATCATTCGCTGGACTTCGATCTGCAAAGAGCGGCAATTCTCAGTCTTGTGACCATGGTCTTTATAATAATTGCAGTATTTGCTCTTATCACGTTTATCACGTGTCTCCGCTGGCAAAGGCCGAGGGGGGCTCAAATCCTTGCTTATTTTCTCATACAACTCTGTAAGTTGTATGTTCAACGGTGTCAGCTTCATATCATGTTATTTCTGATATCCAGTTTCCATTCGTTCCCCTTGGTTTTTCTCTCGAACTTCACCTCGATCGTTATGCTGCCCACTCGGACGGTTCTTTGACTTGTCTTTCTTCCCATAATTTGGATGATTAGATGATCTGTTAACATCTCTCGTCTCTCGATCTTTGGAGTCATCCTCAACTCGAGCGTATTCTTCTGCTCAATCATACAGTTCTTCCAGAGTCTTTGGTGGTCTCTTGACCAAGGAACTGTACACACCTCTCTGATCATACTGGTACGCCTGTTTGTATGCCGCGATGACGACTTGATCGTTGGCTCCATCCACATCGGCCAACTCTTGCTTGAAGCGTCGAGTAAACTGTCTGATGCTTTCCTCCCTCCTTCCGAATTCCTAGAAGGAACAATGCATGGCATCCCTTCCGATCACGTCTGTTGTATTTGTAGTTAGAGCAGAATTCGTCAATCAGTTTATGGTAAGTCCCGATCGACTGTGCAGGGAGCTGATTGAACCACGTTATTGCTCCTCTAGTCAGTGACCATGGAAACATCTTTCACATCAACTCATCGTTGTACTGCCACAGGGTCATGGAAGTTTCATAGTGTAAAACATGCTGATCTGGATCATCCGTTTTCTCATCGAATTCTGGCAGCTTGGGAATTTGAAAATTCATTTGCGGCCAGAATTCTATGATATTCAGTTTGAAAGGAGCCCCTGCGGCTCGATGCAACCTGTCAATCCTTTCCTCTCTGGAACGTTTTTTCGACATTACTTTCTCGATTATCCTGCAAAGGCGAGCATCCGTTATTGCGTCTACATCGCCATCAGAGGAACTGTCTTCCTTCTCATAGTCTTGGTCCTCCAGAATATGAACTTTAGATCTTATTCTTTTCCTTTAGGGGTCCAGTGGACTCTCTTCCAGCTCTGCCTTGCTCCGAACGAGCATAGTAATTGTGCAAAAATTCTCTCTCATCGTGCCGATCTCAAACCTCATCTTCATCATTCCTGAGATGTTTTGAAACGGTTGTAGTTCTGGTTGTACTCTGCTGAGTTGTAGTTGGCCGGGTCCCTGCTCGCCGGGGTCGTACACGCCTTCATTTAGGTAGATCTCCAGTGACCAACAGATTTCTCTCTGGTCTATCAAAATCGATCACTTCTCTTTTTTGGTCTGCACCTTGTAGGCTAACTCGACTTCCAAGGCGCTCCCATACAGACCGACCCTTCTGGTTGTTCAGATTACCAGTCCTTGGTCGAGACTGGTTCTCATGTTCTAATCTCAATATAGCGTTTTCTTTCTCCACTTCGTTCAGCTGATAGCGCAACAGTTCTTCCTCTGTACTAGGAGTCGCGATTCGTTCATCTCGCAGGTCCTGTCGATCGTCATTCCTTCTTGACGGGCTGCCGAATACACGCCCTCTGCTTAATCGATCTCGTGGGTTTTCTCCATCAGGCATGGAGTCAACATCGATTCCTTCGTCTTCGATCATTGGTTGTTTTTCGATTCTCCGATTATTCATATTTGGGGTTCTGCCACGAAAATGATCTCAATCTCGACTACGATCTAGGGCTCTATCACGAGCACAATCTCGATCTCGACCACGATCTAGGGCTCTGTCACGAGCACGATCTCGACCTTGTCTGTTTCCAGTGGGTACTGCTAGAGCTGACTGAACCTCAATCTCGTGCCTTTCAACTTCGCGTCTCCTGCGTTGTTGAGAATTGCTAACAGAATCGACCCTTCGCGCAGTTTGTTTGACCACTGCCATAACTCGATTTGGGAAAACACGATTATCTTTTCTCGATTCCCCTTAGTCGGCGCCAATGTTTGGATGGTAAAATATTTTTCTACCTCAAACACAAATTTAATGGTGATTTGTTGATGATCGAACCGCTGCCTTTCTCTTCACGTGAACAGTGTTGGGGGGGGAGTACCTGCAAAAAACTCTCCGATGCTTAAGTTAGCTTGAGTTTTTCACAGGAATTTTAGTGGTGAAGATTGCATACCTTTTCTGGGTTGCAAACCCATCTATATATATCCTGTAAATTTTGGTCTTCTCTAATTTCGAGGTCAACACAAATTGCCTTAACTTTCCCTGCATGCCTCCTGGCATAAATTGTATTCATTTTCCCTGCATGCCTCCTCCACATAAATTGTGTTAATTTTCCTTGCATGCCTTCTGGCATATTCCAGAATACATTCTGGAACCTTTTGGAACATTCCTCTAGGTTATGGAACTAGCCAAGCAAAAATGGGTGTAAGAGATCAAGCCCAAAAAATAGTGTAATTGGCTTAGCCCACGATGTGGGGCGGAAACATCCTCAAGCCAACTGAACTGGGGCTGATAAATCCATCGAGTCAGCAACTCGGCTCGGGTTAACTGAGCTAACTCGGCTCGGCTCGGTGGGGGGTAAACATCCCACAATAGAAATCAATGGGGCCGAAATATCCAAGGACCACTGAAGTAAACTATGTCGCGAAGTACAGTATCATACCGTAGTTGCCGGCCAGATTTGGTCGTCGAACATGGCCGCTGGGTTTAGCCGTCGGACATTGCCGCCGGGGTTGGCCGCTTGAAGTTGTCGCCGTCACATGCTACTGCTACTGTTGTCGGAGACGTTGACAGAGCCGGAGAAGGAGACAGTGCCGGAGATGATGATGGAGCAGTCGACGTCACAGAGAAGGTGATGGTGACGTCATGCTGCCGTCTTGTTGACGCTGACGGATGACATCATGCCGACGCCATTAACGACGTTAAGACGGTATTAACACGGAAGGTCGTGATTGGCTCAATGGCTGACGACGTTAGATTTAACTGACAGCGTCTGTAATGTGACCGTTTAAACTGACGTCGCCTTATTTAACGGAATATTCTGGGTATATGCTGACGGTGTTAAGACGGGAATGGAAAATTCTTTCTGTGACGGAATATTCTGCTGCCAGCTGCAGCTGCTGACGTCACTGCCAGCAAAATGGTGACTATTTGTTCTCCATATGTGGCACTTTCTGATTGGTCCCCTGTCGACATGGCGATGACAATGCAACACTTTCTTGTCACTTGGCTTGGAGTTTTGTATATGGGCTTGTACATGGAGTGGTTTGTGAGGCCCAATTTGTCCATACCTAATTAGTATGGGGAGTATATTAGGCCTAAATGAGCCCATTTTTAGTATGAAATATTATGGTACAAACACATATCATGTTCGATGTTTGCGATGATCTTGAAATGAGTATGGATATTATTGTTGTTGCTGCTTCTAGGAGGAGACTCCATCTAATAATCAAGGTGACGGAGGCCCTCGGAAGACGAAGGTTAGAATTCACATAATTCCGAGTCGAGTGAAGAGGATAATGACTCCAATCGTAGTGAGAGCATTTCTATCTCTTCAAATGGTTTGAACATTACCCAAGTAAGTCTTCATCTTGCATTATCCTCAAAGCAAGAGAAGTAAATAATATCTAGAAAAATAATAGAAAATCTAGGACTCAGAAGAAGCATAAGGAATGAAATTAAATTCAGGAGAGATAGTTCTCTTAAATTGAGAAGAAATTGGGCGCGGAGATTTAAGTGGATTAAATGCAAAATAGAGATCGTACGATGTGGCGGCAAACATGGTATATTGCCGAATTACCCATTGCTATCACGACAAGGCAAGGGGCAAACTGTAACTGCAAAATGATCATAGTAGACGTTGCATGAAGACGGTAACAACAGAGAATCAAGCATCTGCGAAGCATATTTGAATAAACAAACCGCGATGAAACCACATCGCATTGACGTGACAAGATAATGGGAAAAGTTATTGATTCATATGGTGGGTAGGTCTGCTCAAAAATTAATGCAACCATTAACTCAACCTACCACGTGGCGAGCACTTAGCGGAATAAACATAACTAGAGGAGAGCGGCAACATCGTCTAGCGGTACCCGCTATGCGGGATAGTCGATAATGTAAGCATTTGGAGGGCCCACTAAGGATTCTATAAATAAACGCATCGAGGCCACAAAAAGGGGTTGGCAGATTTGAGAGAGTGAGCTAGGAATAAAAGAGAAGAACTTGTCATACCGACTGTATCCCTTCACTTAGAGAGAGACTTGTAACCATATTCTTAACTCCACTGATCAATACAATAAGGACTCAAACAGTCAAACTCATTACCCAATGGATGTAGATTTTGGCTTAACCATGTAAATCATATGTGTCAATATGCATTATTTAATTTACCTTCAATCTAATTTCGTGATCTCTCTCCTCTCTAGAAAGCTCTCCCGGAGAAAAAAAGAAACCCTTTTTATCCGCACCCTCACTGCTCTGATCTACTCCGTTTGGGGTGGATCTGAGCAGTTCCTTCTGTTTTCAAGCATTTACATCTTCTTTTAGTTAGTTTAGGTAGTTGTTTAAATGCTTGTTAGGGTTAGTTTATCCGCTCTTTTGAGCCGGGTTAGTTTATCCGCTCTTTTGAGCCACTTGCCGGCGGCAAGGTTTTTCCGTTTTCATGGCGGGTTTTTTTGTGCTTTCCAAGCATCTTTTTTTTGCCTTTAATGGCTATTCACAGTTGGGGTTCTTAGGGTTGAAGTTGAAGTACATCAGTGGTGAGCTCCGGCGGCCGGATTCTTCATCACTCCGTTCAAGATCTAGGGAAAATCACTCCTTATCAGGAGTATCTCTTTCTCAAGAAGAAGATTGTTATCAAAAATGGTGGATTTGTGATCCAAATACCATTTCTCTTCCGATTAAATCGGATCTTATTTCATATGTGTATTTAGTCGATTTCCGGTATTCCTTTTCTTTCCTCATCGGAATATTTAGGTTTGCACTTTTACATCATGAAATTTCTGTTACTTGGTGGGTGTTATTCTTTGATGTACTCAACTATCTCTATGTAATTTCTCTGTGATATCGATGAAAGAGATCTTGTTTTATCAAAAAAAAAAAAAAACATTATTTTTCTTTATATCTGTCTTCCTATTTATATATGGTGATGATTTATGTTATATTACATTATGCAAATGCTTTTACTTGAGCGTACCACAAACACCAACCAGATCCACTAGTTGGGTTTGTAGTAGTTACACAATGATTAAGTTTTCACTCTCAACATGTACAATCTCCCTACCAATTTAATTTCGCACCACCACTTCGCTTTCTCACCACCATGACATATAATAGGTTAGGACATATCTTTGACTCCTAGCTGGTAAAGAAATTTTATCATTTAAAAATAATTGATAAGCATAAAATATTGTGGCTTTTGATGATATACATCCATTTGATAATGTGTTTACAAAAATATATCCATTTTATCCAATATTACTAAAATACACCCGATTTGATAATTTTGTCCCTTTTTTTAAAATAGAACGACTTACGTTATTAAATAGCCAGGTGTCATTAAATCGGGTCAACTTAACTAAGTTGACTAGTCTGTAAAAGGTCTGAAATACTCTTGGTTGTTTCATCTTCTATTTTCCACTTTTTTCACTTCAACCACAGTTTTCACCTCACAAACTGGTAATATATTGAACAAACACAAAACCGGCTTAAACACAATACTTCATCCATGTCCACTGTATCACCAACTCCACTTTCTTGTTGATTTTCTAGTGTCTTTCTTATCCAAACAAACACAAAACCAACACAAACTTTAATCAGCAGCTCCTTGCTTGTCTTGAGCTCCAAAATCACTTCTAACCCTTGCTTGGTACACACAGCCATGATTTTACGACTACTAGTTATAGAAAATCAGGGTAAAACTTAGTGGTTATGGCCTTCAATAAATTTCTTTGTGTGGATAAATAAATATGACTCCCTTTTGCTGTTGTATTAGCTCCTTCAACCTGCAATTTCAAATTCATTCGAAACCCATCATTCTTAATCCATTGAACATTCATAATCTCCAATATTCAAACCCAAACATCGATGATAACGACTTCTATGGCAGCAGACTCTTAATCATGCAATTAAAAAAGCTCATATAAAAACCAACTTGATTTAATGGCAATTTGCAGTACTATAAACCTCCAATCCTAATTCCCCCCAAAAAAAAACCAAATCCACAAAACTAACAACAACCCAAGTTTCAAAATGGATCTAAAATCTAGGGTTCCATTTAATTTGATCAAAAAATTTCATCACAAACATATTTACAAAATCAAAATCATTTAAATCAAATAACCATACAGAGAGGGAGAGGATGAAAGAACAAACCTCAAATCCCAAGATTAACAGTTAAGAGAATAGACCAAAAAAACTTATGTTGTTGATCTTGATGTTGTTGTTCCCAAATGATTTCCAGATAAATAGAAAGAAAACAAGAGAAAGAGAGGAGGAGAAATGAAATGCAAGGTTTCTTCACAACACTTTTATTATGTTAAGGGTACATCGAGAATTTTGAATATCTGAATGATTTTTAACCATTGATTGAAAATACCTGATATACAGCTACATATCGAGACGGTGGGCCTTAACGATTTAATGGACGGTGGGTGTATTTTAGTGATAACAAAAAAAGGTATATATTTGTAAACGCATTATCAGATGGATGTATATTTGTTAGAGCACTGCTCAGACGAACTCGCAAGCGTTGCTATCTCAAGCTTGTTTGTCAAGTTTAGTTGAGCAAAACTATCTGATTTATAGTCTACTTATAACTATGTCTCGGATTAGGATAGAAGTGTGTAGTTGAGCTTTAGACTTCATGGCGTTTACCAATTGAAGAAGAAGATCTACTGAAGCCCTTGGAGGATCTTCGTCGACAAAAGGTATGTGGAGACTAAAACTTATCTATCACTCAGAAGTCTATTATTTCTATCTACTAATGAGACTAAGTCGTATATCTATATAGACTTTGTGTTATACGCATTTGAAATTTCGAGTCGTGTTTATCTCGTTTATATAATTCTTGAAATACAAGTTTAAAGCTTAGAATGCTTCATCATCTACTTGACAACTTTAGTTGTAAATAATTCATTTGTTGGAAACTAAATATTAAGTCAAGATGATCATGTGAAAATTACCTTGAACATCTTACATGATTTGTGTGAGACAATCATTTGATGTTAACTTGGGATGTTTCGTCTTGATCAAATAATCATTTGAAAATTACTTGAATCTATTGGTATGTGTGGGATTACCATTGACGTCTTCTAAGGATGTTTCAAATTGATTGAATGAGAGTTTTAGAACTACTACCAATGTCTGGATACAACACAGTATGCGTACCCAGTATGCGAACTGTGAAGTACTAGTTCAGGTCCGGAACTCTTGTGTTGCGAACTGTGTTTGCGAACGAGTTTATATGCAATAGGTCCGAAACTGTGGTTTGCGAACTCAATGGTTAGGTTCTAAAATCGGTAAGTATGACAACTTGTTCACATACTCTGTATGCTAACTATTGTCTATACTCATGAACTCAGGTTCATTTGCGAACTAAAGTCCCTGGATTGTTAATGTACTAAGGTATGCGAACTTGCTTTGCAAACCATGGCATTATGTTCATGAATTGATTTTTGTATAAGTACTTTGTACACTTACAAACCAAACCGAATATGTTTCAAATGGTTCATGGATATTTCTATGAGATAGTGAACATTTGAACAATTCTCTTAAAACACATTTAGATATATTTGATTATCTATCATGATTGATTGTTTATCAGATTTTGTCTAGAAGTGTTAGATGAATATGGCTAAGCTAAAAGTGTTCATATGGCTAATTTCGGTTAACTGTTATTGAGCCAACTTGTTATACATGTTTAGGTACGATTCACCCATATCTAAATATAGGTATATTTTATTTGTGTGTATCAAGCTAAATCATCTAACGGTGCAGATTGATTGCTTATTTTCTAAGCAAACTTAGCATGAATCTTAAATCAGGAGTTCATCTAACGGTGGATATTAATTGCTTTGTTGCTAAGCTATCTTAGCTTTGATTGTAAGCAAACCTGATTTGAAAGACTATATAAGGAGGAACTCTAGCATCTGGGAAACCTAATCCCGACACTCTCGTGTGTCCTAGTTGCAAACTAGAGTCGATTCTCCATTAACCTAGGTTTTCAGTAGAACTGAAAACCATTACTAGGTTTAGCGACTTAAAAACTTCGCTTGGGATTCGTGAATCTAGGTCCAACTATTTTCTCTGTAGTTGTGTATCCTGATATTAATTTTTCTATCGTGTTGAGTTCAATCTTCTCTAAGATTTATCTCCGATAGGTAAGATATAAAAAGTAATCACAATAGTTTCTTCGTCTCAGACTCTTGTGATTCCGCAATAACTTCTTCTGTTAATCTGTTAGGTTATTGTGAGGTAACTAATATTTCTAGGTTGCTCTTCAGGAGTATAAGACCGGATTATTAGGTTAGTTTCTTGTTCACCTTGATTTTATCTTAAGACATAAACAACAAATAGAATAGACTTATCTGTGGGAGACAAATTTGTTTATTAGTCTTCGACTTTGGGTCGTAGCAACTTCTAGGATGTAAAGGACGTCAGCTAGGGGAATCAAGTGCACAGAGTCTGCGAGATTCAAGAGGCGTAAGGAACGCGACTGTACCTTAATCGGTGTGAGATTTGGTTAGGGCTAAACTACATTCCAGTCTGAAGTTAACTTGTAGTAGGTTAGTATCTCTAGCGGCTTAATACAATGTGGTGTTCAAGTCTGGACTAGGTGCCGGGGTTTTTCTGCATTTGCGGTTTCCTCGTTAACAAAATTTCTTGTGTCTGTGTTATTTCTTTTCCGCATTATATTTTCTTTATATAATTGAAATATCACAAGTTGTGCGTTATTCAATCACAGTTGATAAATACGACCTTGTTTGTTGGATAAAACTTGATTGACACTCGGACATTGGTCTTTGGTACCATCTGAGTTATTCTCATAACAATCAAGTTCACGGATTCCTATCTGTTTGATTTACTGATTGTGTTGAGAAAGAGATAAATCTTTTTAATATATTTCTTGATTGAGACTCAGTAACTTGGTGCTCTCGGAATTATATTGGAGTTTAGTCCATACAGATTGCCGAATGAAATAGTTGGGTGTGGTTGTTGTACCCCCGCGTTTTCAATATTATCAAAATTTTCTAATATATCAATAGTATAAATGAACGTTGCCTTTGTATTATGATAAGTTCAAGGACGAATGATATTGGCCGGTTAAGTCAAAGGACGGGTGAGATGGCTGGTGGCTTATGATAAGCCAAAGGACGGGTGAGATTGGCTAGGTTCCTTTCTACGGCTTATATTATGTCTTGGCGCATCATAAATCTTATTATGCCGGCATGGCTCTTTAGCCATGTCTCTGGAGGGCTAACCATAGACCAACCCTTGCTCTCTTTGAACATTCCTAACTAAGAATGGATTCTTTAAACAGATTCCTAACTAAGAGCGGATTGTTAAATAGATTCCTTACTTAGCATCAAAACAGATTTCCTAACTCAACCTGACTACTTAATTTTCTCATCACTCCCGAGCTAAATTCTAACTCTGTCCCATCCCTGACTCTAACCAACCTTAAGCTTATTCTCGCCTCACCATAATTAACCTCCACAAATTTTGACGGGCAAGGTGAACGTCCCAATTCCTTAGACCATCTCATATATGTTAACCTTGTGCACTCTACGATCTCTCGCATTCTCTCTAATCTCTATCATCGATAACATAAGTTTTACCAGCGCACTTCATTTATGCCACTGGACCCGGTTATATAGAAGAAGAAAAAAACATCCGACCATGCATGCAGTGATGCGGAGCATAACTACAGTAAGCAGCCATTACTTTTGATAGTAAATTATTTTATTTGACATTTATGTAACATCATTGACGTTAATATTCAACAATCCATAAGTAGATACAAAGTAGTTCCCAATTCCAAAATAAATGAAAACGAATAGAAATGTGAATCTTAATTCAATCACATACAAATTTATTCCAACATAAACCTAAAATTCTTAAGATAATTCAGTCAGAAAATGGGTCATATTACCAAAACCCATAAAATATGAGAGTAGTGGACAAACAAACTATGGGTCCAGGTGAAAAAGACATAAAAAAATTTGAGTCATATATACCATTTCCTTTAAATTTTATTTTTTGTCATATTTTTTTCTCTCTCTTATTTAATTTCTCTCTCCAATTTAAAATTAATTGCAAAAAAGGTCTTAACTTCCCAAATATAAGTTAGATTTTAATAAAATTTATATTTTTGGAAAGGGCTCGAAAATCTTTACAAAACAAGATCCATTGTTGATATAAATTTCGAAAAAAAAAATGATATTTTTTGAACCAGACCGATAATACATTATGCACCCAGGTGCAACTCAGCCAAAACCTATTTCATATAAGAATACACATCATGCACCTAGGTGCATCTTGCCAAAACCTATTTCCTATAAAAATATGCATGATGCACTCAGGTGCAACATGGCCAAAACCTATTTCTATAAGAATATGCATGATGCACCCAGGTGCACCTGTGCAAAACCTATTTCCCATAAAGAATTAATAAAATATATATTATGCACCCAGGTGCACCTGGGCAAAACCTATTTCCTGTAAAGAATATGCATCATGCACTCGAGTGCATCTTATGTATTCCGGGGATAAATCTAAGTTTATCCTACTAATCACCTGCAATATGTTATACACAACCAAAATCGCTAGTTCATGATCTCGAGCAAAAAATCAACTACCATTATCAGCACATTCACCATCAACACATCAACCAAAAACAAGTATTAAAAAAAAATGAAGAGGAACAACAACAAAAAATCAAAAAATATACATTATGCACCCGGATGCAACCTGACCAAAATGAATTTTTCTGTCAGAATATACAATATGCACTCGGGTGCATCTTGTGTATTTCGTGGATAATTCTAGATTTACCCTAGTAATCATTTTTATAACTTTGATTCCTATGGAACTTCGAATCAAACTCAAATCCAACCAAAACATAATTTTTTGAATCATTGTTTTATTACAGAAACACGGTAAGAAAAGTTGAGATAGATAATAATCTTCCTAATACTTTTGGGCGAATTGATTAACACGGGAATTAAACCTAAAAATCATATTTTACCTTGCTCATTCCTTTCAATCTTCTTCTTCTTCCCCTCTCTCTGATGTATATCCTTGGAATCTCCGTCTCATCTCAATTAACATCTCAAAATCTAACCAATTTATACGAAAAATCCCCAAATTTGTTGCTGTCAAATCCAAATTTGTTGTTGTAGAACCATTATACAAAAAATAAATAAAAAAAAATCCAAATATGTTGTAAAATCATGATTCCATATGACCAAATTTGTTTATGTGATTGATTTTCCGAGCATGGGATACTACTAACTTACTTCTATCTACACAAATTCTTGAAGAAAAAAAAGGTTAATTTTGATGCGTTACCCTCATTAATCAAACTGAACTTGACGCCCCTTCCATTGATAATCAAACCCTAGTTTTAACACCAACAAATGTAGAACCCAGTAACCATCCGATATAGCTTTGTCAACTACCATCAGTAACATAGCCTCACACACAATTCCATGTCTTATAGCAGCAACAGCCATCACAAATTAACACCCAGTCAACACCAAATGAATTCATTCAAATATTAAAACCCATCTGCTTATCTTCTCAAATTCGAACTCCTCTTCTAACTGAACTCAATTTCATTTGATAATTTAACCCCATACAAAACCAGCAAA
>JAJJMB010002379.1:2806540-2819125 GCA_023531105.1 Papaver atlanticum | reverse complement strand
AGTTTAACTTTGGGCAGAATGACCGTGGAGGATATTAAAATCATGAATTTTGAGTTTATGGTTATTTAAAACGTTGTCATATTTTGCTTGTCTTTTAGATTCAGGAATTCAAATCCAAAGGGCTAATTGACCAAAAAATTGAAATTCAGATGGATATCCAACGTTGCCTTTGTCTTATGATAAGTCAAAGGACGGATGAGATTGACAGGTGGCTTATGATAAGCCAAGGACGGATGAGATTGGTCGCGTTCCTTCCGACGGCTTATATTATTTCTTGGCCCATCATAAATCTTATTATGCTGGCATGGCTCTTTAGCCACGTATTTGGCCGACTAAACATAGCCCAACCCTTGCTCTCTTTAAACATTCCTAACTAAGAATGGATTCTTTAAATAGAAATCTAACTAAGAGCATCTCCAATGGAGTATGGGTTTTAAAAAATATTGATGCCACCTAGGATTTTAGAAACTCTCATAAAAAAAAACCTCTCCGGTGGTGGTTGGATAATCAAAATTTAATATGACATGGAAGTTTGAGTTTGGAGAAGAGTATGGGTTTTTGGAGACTCCCATCCATACCCACGTCATCAATTTGTTATTATTTAATTATTTTTTTAAATTTTGTGAATTTTTTTTCCTATAAATAAGTGACAAGTATATCAAAATAGATATGGATACAACTACCACTGAAGATGCTTATCAAAACAAGATTTATATTTGGATTCTATGTTATCAAATACCTTTTTTTTTTTAGGTTTCCACATATGATAAATACTCATACTCCATTGGAGATGCTCTAAGAGCAAGTTGTTAAATAGATTCCTTACATAGCATCAAAACAGATTTCCTGACTCAACCTGACTACTTAATTTTCTCATCACCCCCGAGCTAAATCCTAACTCTGTCTCAGCCCTGACTCTAACCAATCTTAAGCTTATTCTTGCCTCACCGTAATTAACCTCCACAAATTTTGATGGGCAAGGTGAACGTCCCAATTTTGTAGACCATCTCATATATGTTAAACTTTGTGCACTCTACGATCTCTCGTATTCTCTCTAGTCTCTATCCTCGATAGCGTAAGTTTGACCAGCGCACTTCATTTGTGCCACTAGACCCCAGTATTAGGGCTGAACACTAACCGAATCGGAACCGAAAACCGCACCAACCGCTCCAAAACCGCACCGAAACCGATAATCCAACGGTCGGTGACGGTTTTAATTACGATAACCGTTAGATCTTCGGTTTGGCCAACGGTTCCACCATTAACCGCTCCATAACCGAACCGAGTAACCGATCATTGTGGACCCTTGATTTATTATATTATGATCAATCCTAGCCGTCTATTTTACGAGTAAACCTAACTATATAATAGAAAACCCTAAAACTTTAACAGTTTCTTCGTTTCTCTTCTCCTCTCCGAGACTTCGTCTCTCTCTCCAGTCGCCTCCATCACCAGAGGCAGAGATTTTTAGTCGCCTCCTCCACCTCTATCAAGAGATTCAAGACTCAAGAGCACCACCACCTCTAGTAAGTGTTTTATCCTCTTCTGTTTCTCCTTCTCCTTGATTGATTTTTTGTTTAATCAATTTCTAGGGTTTTTTTATTTTTAGGGTTTTTTTTGATTCACTACTTTGAGTCTCGAGATGGTTTGATTTCTGTTTATCAATCGATTTATGTATTGTTGTAAATCGATTTATGTTAGGGTTATAATTATTATTTTTATTTTTATTTTCTCAGACCTTGAGGAGCAGGAGCAGCTGGAGTTCTTCACTAAGTGAAGTTGTGGATTATTTCAAACAGGTAACTACTAACTAGTGTTTCTTCTTTTTGTTCAGAGATTTTTATTTGTTTTTGATAGAGATTTATAGATCTGAGCTTGTTTCATATAGTATGGGTTTATTTCATAGTATGGATTCTTGCTTATTTGAGTTTTAGTTTGATGATAATGGTGATTTGATAAGACTCTCTGTTTGATTTAATGAATCATATGATTAGCTCATTTCATAACTATGTAATGTTATATTTGTAGTGTATTTAGAAGGTTTTTTGTTTTGTTTGTGGTATATATAACATTTCTAAGCTGCTCTTTGTTTAGAACAGAGCTTGAGATATCTATAGTCTGCTGATGTTTCTATAAACACATCCACCATTTCTTAACTTTGTTTTATTACAAATCTGAAATCATCTTTTATTACTTTTGTGTGTTGCTTCTGTAATGGATATGTGTACTTGTATTAAGAACTTGCTAGCCATTTCCAACTCAACTAACTTATTTACATTTCGCAGGGGCTATAACTGGTAATGGGAGGATCAAGTTCAGTTTCGTTATCAAGCTGCAAGATGTCAGGTGCATCTCCAACCTCTCAATCCCTTGCAGCTGGGTCTACTGAAGTGACACCTTCTGTAACACCTCAAGTTGATGCTACACAAGAAACACAGCAGGCTACACAGGACCCTGCACCTGAAAGTGAACCAAAGAAGAAGGGAAAAGTTATATCCAAAGTATGGAATGATTTTGTAAGGATCAGTGAACAACAAGCACAATGTAGGCATTGCAAGAATAAGTTGGAAGCTAATACTCGAGGAAATGGCACCTCCAGCACGAAGACACATTTAGGCACATGTCTTGAGAATCCCAACAAGAAGCTGAAGGGACAACAGAGTTTAATGTTTCCACCACCAAAACCAGGACAGGCATCGCAACTGGTAGCTGTTGGTTATGACAAGGATATGTGTAGAAAGAGATTGACTGAGTTTGTCATAATAGATGAAATGCCATTTAGAATTATAGAAGGAGAAGGGTTTAGAAGATACAGTGAACAGTTGGAACCAAGATTCAAGGTGCCAAGCAGGATGACCATTTACAGAGATCTTTTAACCATCTACAAAAAGGAGAAAGAAAAGTTGAAGAAATATTTCAAGGAAAGTAAACAAAGAGTCTCTCTCACAACCGATACATGGACCTCTCCAAACAACTTCAACTATATGTGTGTGACAGTGCACTTTGTTGATATTCATTAGAAGCTTCAAAAGAGAATCATCCTGTTTTGCCAAATCAAGGGTCATACTGGAATAGAAATTGGGAAAATGCTTGAGAAATGTTTGCTGGATTGGGGGCTAGAAAATCTTTTTGGTGTGACTTTGGACAATGTCAGTGCAAATACTGTGGCAATTGAGTATCTTCAAACCAGTGTCATCAATTGGACAGGAGCAATAGTTAGATCTCAATACATGCAGGTTAGATTGCTTTTCTTAGCTCTATTGCTATGTTTCTTCTATACTTCTAGTAGTCTGTCAATTGATTCATAATGTTATTTTATGTTTGTTAATGAGCTTGCCAAAAAAATGATTCATTGGGCTATGTTCATGATCAATTTGCTTATAGTTATGTATTATTCTCATCTTAGTATTCTTTTTCACTTATAGTTCTGTATTATTTCTTGAATCACTACCATTTGTTCATCACTATATTTCATATGTTGCATCTTTTTATTTTCATTTTCATATGTTCCAAGAGATGCGCAGTTTTACTGATTCTTTCATGAACTAGCTAGGCAACATATCAACTTTGTGTCATTACTCAGTTTAGACAACATATCAACTCTGTGTCATTCCTTATAAATATCTATTTGCTCTCTTCATCTTCAGTTGATATGTTGGTTGGATTTAGCATACTCTGTGTCATTACTCAGTTTAGAACAAGTACTAATTAGAACTTGATACTCAGTTTAGATTATCTTTTTCCAGTGCTGCTTAAGATTATCTTTTTAAAATTGTATAGTGGTCTCAACTTATGAATTCTGTAACTTATGATATTTCCTTGTTTCATTCTTATCAGGTAAGGTGTGCTGCGCATGTTCTTGCGCTTGTTGTTAAAGATGCGGTGCTATTGTATCACAAGTCAATTAGTAGGATCAGATCAGTTATCAAGTTTGTTACCGGTTCTCCCTCTAGGTTAGCCAAATTCAAAGAATGTGCTGCTCTTGAGAAGATTGATTGTAAGAAGATGGTTTTCTTAGATGTGAAGACCAGATGGAATGCTACATATCTAATGCTTGAAGCTGCCATTCCATATGAAAAGGTCTTTAAGAGGTTAGAAAGAGAAGATAAGAGCTTTCGAGATAAGTATATTTTCAAAGAATCTGAATGCGATGCTTTACCTATTACTGATGATGACACTATTGTAATTGATAATTAAGATTATTTTCTTAGTTCTAGTGAATCTGAATGTGAAGGAGATGTAACTAAAAAGAGGAATACGAAGAAAAATCGCAAGCCCCGTCATCATGCTCCATATGCTACAGACTGGTCATATGCTAGGAGTCTTGTGAAATGTTTAAAAATCTTCTTTGATGCTACTGTTAAGTTCTCTTCTTCGATACAGGTTACTACACATAAGTTTTTATGGCAGTTGGCTTTGATTCATGAATAGTTGGTTCATCTTAGAGCTATAGGAAACAGAGATTATCATATTTCTAGGATGGCAGAAGTAATGTTTTAAAAGTACAACACATATTGGGGGGATTATGAAGATATGAACTCTGTTCTGTTTTTTGCTAAGTTGCTTGATCCCCGAGAGAAAGAGTCTGGTTTGAAGTTTGATCTTGAATGTTTGTATGAGCAAGATGATTTTAGGGTTGGAAGTGTTTTGAAAGCTATGAAACAAGATATGGGAAAACTTTATGAAGAGTACAACACCATGTATTCAAATGCCAATGCAGATGAAGGTGACATCAGCTTTTGAACTTTAGTTATCTGATTTTGTTCTACTGTTAGAGATTATAAATATTGTTATCATCATCATTTACTAATATTGATTGTGCTGATGTCTTAGGTACTGGGTCAACAACTGCTGCAGGTGTAGATGACATGGTAGTTTGTGTGCAAGAAGAGAACATTGAGGATATGCTTGAGTAGAGGAAGAAAAGGCGAAGAATGAATGTTCACTCTACTCATCCAAAGTCAGAACTTGAAAGGTATTTGCTTGATGACTGTGAAACATCTACCAGGGATTTTGATATTCTGGCTTGGTGGCAGGCTAATAGTACCAAGTATAAGGTACTATCACTTATGGCGAAGGATATTTTGGCAATACCAGTGTCCTCAGTTGCTTCAGAGTCTGCATTCAGTACTGGAAATCGCATTCTTACTCCATGGAGAAGCTCGTTATCTGCTAGGACAGTTGAAGCACTTCTCTGTACGCAAAGATGGTTGCAAAAACCTATCTCTCTTGATTTCATATGTGACTATGTACCAGATGACAATGCCAGCATTGAAGATGGTAATGGAATCTCTTATCTTCTTTTTTTACTTAAAATTTGTATTGCTTTTCAACATTTCATCTTATTTGTATTGCTTGTTTTTTGTCAACTTAATTTACTTTTACTTTTACCCGAACCTAAAGTCTTTCTATCAATCTTACTTTCCACCACAGAAGTAAAGAAGATCAGAAGAGAAATAGTAGCTAGGAGTGACTTGCTTATAGCCATGTCTCTGTTAATAAAAAAGAAGAACTGTTTGTCACTTGAATCCAGTTAGAGTTTCTAAATTGGAATACTTTTGAGAGAGCTTGTCTGTTTGGTAATGAGGGAAAGAACTGTGAATGCAGTCACCCTTTTATAGTTGTCTACTTGTCTTAGAGTTGATTCCTTTGCACTTAAATTCTATTGACATTGTTTTAGTGAGTGATATATGTAGATTATTGTCATTCTGTTACGTTGCTTTCTTAACCCTGCACTTTGTTGGTCACTTGAATCACTTGATCTTTTCTAAATATGAGATACGATGTCTAGTAACTTATCTCGTTTATGCATGAGAATGAGAAAGTAGATGCAGGCACAATATGTGAATATCTGACTTTTGAGTAATTCTCTTTGCAGACATTTTGGGCAAGGATGAGGATTAAGGGGATGATTGGCTTGAGAATTGGATGGACTGGAGTCTTTTACTTGTCTTCAACTCTTCGTGCTACTTTCTTTTCTTATGTTAAACTTTAAGACTTGTGTTTGATCTTTAGACTCCTTGCTTTTGGACTTCAAGTCTGTTTGATCTTTAGACTCTTGTATGGAATGGATTAAGAATCTACTTGTTACTTGTTAGTTGTTATTTGTTAAGTATGGAATGGATGTACAGGTACAGGTGCAGGTGAAGGTACAAAATCCGTCAGAATTTTCTGATATTTATATATGGTTAAAACCGAACCGAACCGCAAAATAACCGAATAGTTTCGGTTCGGTTAAAAACCGAACCGAATTCAGTAACAATTCGGCTACGGTTTTTAATTTGCTAACCGCACTATACACGGTTAGGTAAACGGTTTTACCAATAACCGCACCGAACCGTGTGCAGGCCTACCCAGTATATAGAAGAAAAAAATTAAAGAAAACATCCGACCATACATGCAGTGATGCGGAACAGAACTACAGTAAGCAGCCATTACTTTTGATAGTAAATTATTTAATTTGACATGTATGTAACATCATTGACGTTAATATTCAACAATCCATAAGTAGATACAAAGTAGTTCCCAATTCCAAAATAAATAAGTACAAATAGAAATGTGAATCTTAATTCAATCACATACAAATTTATTCCAACATAAACCTAGAAATTTTACGAAAATTCAAATGGATATCAGGTTGGGATGTTTGGACCGGTACCAAGTCAGGCTATTAAACTCTAAGAAAGACTCGAACTGGCCAATTTAAAATAACCAAGCCTGACAAAGCGTCATGTAATGGGATACAACAGGATGTAGGCTAGCTCCTACAGGTACTGGCAGGCTCGAACGAATACAGGCAGGATGAATACTTTTATATAAATTTCCATATTTATTTCATTATTTTGAAATATATTTTCAATATTTATAAAATTATCGAAGAGGTTGAGCCCCGGCCATAGGTCGGGGTGATACCTATGTAGATGGGGAAAAACGATTCGCTGGTTTTTTAGGGAATGGAGAGACGACCGTGTGACGGAGGCTCCTTCAATCGAGCGAACTTCCTAACCTCAAACAGATGCACTACACGGGATTGCTTTGAGTTTGAGAGATCAATCTGTAGGACTCCATCCTAAACCAAGTCAATGGCCGTTCTAGAGTCAATTCGGTCACAAAGAGGGAGATGGGTTGATCTGTAGGAGGGAAGCTGAGAATTGTGTGGGATCAATGGTGATCAAGGATTGTGGATGTGTTGTGGGTTTCTGCAAGTTTGTGTAAATAAGTTTCGAATGATTGAGAGAGTGTTGCTCACACGATGATTCTTGGTTAGACGATGGATTGTCTGTTCAATATCTCGTGGATTTTATGTGTCCTTTTAATCATGGATTCAGCGACTTATTTATATTGTCAGAATAGTGAACACATTGATCCCAGTAAGTGTGACGGTTTCTTGAGTGAAAGAGTGGGAACGTGGGAAATCGTGGTGAAACCAGTTCCAGGTCGTGTGGAGACTTGGTTAACCGTCCACCCACTACTTTGCTAACTCCTTCAACCATTTGCACGATTTACTCACATTTCTCATCGTGGATGAACATACGTGTCGTAAGACGCCAGACCAAAACCCTAAGTAATATCCCCCCATGTGACGTGATTGATGTCTCACGAACGTGGAGTCTGTAAAGCAGACATGTATTTGATTAGCCAGTCGTTGACTTGATTAGACAGTGAATCTAAGTTTTGTTGAACTGAGCATGAGTGAAGAATTCTCAGTGATTCATGGATTGAACATGTCAAACGTACAGTTCTTATGTTGATATTGCTCGTCTGAGCAAATATTGTAAATTCGAGCAACTGAGCAAGTATTGCTCGATTCGACGAATTACTGAATATTGATAGTTGGATTAATATTCGAGCAACTGAGCAAGTATTGCTCAATTCGACGAATTAATGAATATTGATAAATTACTTAATATTGATAGGTTAATCAATATTCGAGCAACTGAGCAAGTATTGCTCAATTCGATGAATTACTGGTAACGTGACCCAATAAAATATTAATTAAAATATTGGTAGTCTACCAAATATTATATAATTAATCTTGATGTCAATTACTGGATCAACATAAAATTATTATTGTTTGAACTTGCTCAGAATGATGATTTGTGGAGCGTTTGTTCGAAACCCTAATTTTGATCAATTGTTCGTCAATTGATGAATTACTGAAAATAGGTCATGAGTGATGGAGGGACCGACCACATGGGATGATGGACGACCATGTGGTTCCCAATTGCTCGATTGAGCGTGCACCAAAGTCCTTTGTTGACCGGTTGGTGAAAGAATGATCAAATGCTGGTGTTGATCATTTATTAGAATAGTGCTCGTCTGAGCATTAGGTGATAAAACCTAATTATGGAGAAGTGAGGGACCGACCAAGAGGGCATGGAACCGGCCCTTTCTTGTCATGGGACCCGCTGATGGTCGTTTGAAAAAATTCCAAGTTGGTTGGAAAGAGTTTGGACCCAATATGAGCAATCGAGAAAATTAGGTCAAAATTATAAGAGTGCATGGGACCGCCTCATTGCAAGCCTTAGGGCCGGCCTTGGTAGGTCAAGGAAGCATGCCTGTGTCACCTTAATGTCCGTGTCTCAGTCCTGAGAGTTTCGGTATTTTCTGATGCGCGTTTGAGCAATATTTTGGATTTTCAGAAGAGTTTGATCTTTGACTGAAATCCTTGATTTTGCTCGAATGAGCAAGTAGGACTTTGCTCGTTTTATCAATATTTTGAAAATATTAAAATAATAATAATATTTTAATATTTTCGTGAAAATCCTAGTCGGTCATGAGATCAATTGACTTTTTGGCTTTTTTCATGGTTTGAGCAATATTTTAGAAAATATGAAGAAACCATGATTTTTGCTCAAACGGAGGAGTTTCATGAGATGAGGAAAATAAATAATTATGAAACAAGGATTGCAAGGTGTGGGACCGGCCATGGCTAGGGCATGGCCGGCCGGCTAGTAGTCCGGTTCCGCGACACCTTTCCTGTTTTTATTATTTTTCATGAAACCGTGATAATATAGAGAAACCGTGAGTTTTGCTCAAACAAGGAAAGTTGCTTGAATGAAGGAGTTTTCATGAGTTCCTGAAAATAAATAAAATAAGAAAAATAAAGGAAGAGGGCGTGGGGGACCGTCCGGCCGGTGGGCCCGGTCCCTAGGCGCCTCTTTTCTATTTTTTATTATTATTTTCTCTCTCATGTTTTGTGTAGGATTCCTCGTTTGTCCATATTTTCGAATGCTCGTTCGTGCATCAATTTTTAGTACACTTGCACCATTTTATTGGGGCTTATTCGGTGATAGTTAGATGCCCGATTGTTGGATATTTATTACTAATTCATGAAATTCAGCGGATAATGACTCATGAAATGGAGTAATAAATGAATTGTGTATCTATTACTAATCCATGAATCCAGTCAGGGAATTCAAGGAACGGAGTAATGAGATAAGATGGTTATCTATTACTAATCCATGGAATCAGCCGGGGATAGCCATGGAACAGAGTAATGAGATATAATAGATTATTTTCTAGGAATTCAGTGGCGAAAGTCACGGTAGAATTAATCAATTGTAGAATCGAGATATGAGATAGTTGAAGCATCATACTCGTTCTGAAAGGTGTATAGTCAGGGAACAACGTGCAGCGTTGGTGTCCTGAAGGCGTTTAGCCCCCTGAACAAACAATTATGTAGGAAAGCCGCCTGAATCTATACACGGTCTCTCTACATAGTCAGGGAACATCAAGTATCGCCGACGTCCTGAATGCGTTAAGCCCTCCGACAAACAATTATGTCCAGAGGACCTCCCAATCATGTTATTCTACATAGAGGTCACGATGAAATGTGTAGCATCGAACGCTCAGCTAGTGGGAGGCCTTTCGAGAAACATATTCATCATGGCTCTGAGAGGAACTCGATCAGAGATCGTGAAACGGTTCACAAATCATAAAATATGAATCGTCACATGCGTTCCTGAAGCCGGGTTAGAAACATTCAGTATCATGATTTTACGATTTTGACCTTTGTCAAAAATCCACCATCAACATTAAGTCCCCTTCTTAGTGAGGGACAGTCATGTTCCGCAGTAAGCATTAGATAGTGATTTTCCAGCCGACGAGTTAAGCGGTTGAACTCGGTCGTACAAAGGTATTTTCAGAATCCTCGATTTGCTCCAATGGTGTCATGTACGAGCAAATGCTTATGTAAGGACCCTGATAGTATGATAGAGCATCATCCCGTGAGCACGGAGAAATGAAGCATTGCTGATTTGGACGATCGGACATCCGGTTTTGGTCGGTTTAATGTTTGCGGGCCCGAGCCCAAAAAAGGAAATCCATGTTTTAGGAACAAACGTTTGTTCGTTCATTAGTTTAAGAAACAAACAAAATAGACTTGAGTCTAAAGATAAAAAATTTGTCTATGCGCTTTCACGGAAGCCAAAATTTTATTTTTTAAATATATGAGATTTCACAAAAGGGAATAAATGATGTGTTTTTAAAGGTTGTTGTAATAGTGATAAAAGGTTCGTTACTCGGACTTGTGAAAGTAGATTTTTTTAGATGCTAATTCCAATTTTAAAACAACAAATAATATAAAGATTAATTCAAAGTGGAGAAATACTGAGGCTAAGATTCTGCTTCTCCACCAATTCCAAAGTGATATTATTATTATGCAATTTTACCCATTTAAGTGATTCTAATTATTGCAAAAATAGATTTTATAAAAGAACAATTGTAAATTTAAAGCACGGAATATTCAAAACTCAAGGTTAAGCATATACCATCAATTAAAATAACAATTGCTTAATAAAAATCATTAGATAAATTTTTTATTCTAGGAAAATAATCATAAAATAAACTGCATAAATTATTAAGACAAAAATTACCATCTTTTCATTGGAGGAATAGCTTCCTCTGTCGCCTCAGATGTGAAGTTTAGCTCATCATATTGCAAATATGCTCAAAGTACATTTTCTTTGCTTCTCTAGTCCTCTAAACCTCTCCAAACTCCGTTTTTAAATGTGCTCTCTAGCTCTCTATTTATACACATAAATACACATTACTCAAATATATTCTTCCATAACTCCAAAATCTTCTGCCTTTTAATTAAAAATATTTTCAGGAATTCTCTATATTTCTTTACTAAACCCATATCTTCTTTAATTCGAGGAATAAAATCCAAGATAAAATTTTCTAAGGATATCTTTCTTGTTTAATACAAGATAACTTCCTTTTTATTCAAAACTTCCTGTTTATAAGGCAAGAAGATATTCTTATCTTAAAGATCATAAATCCTTTACTGTTGAAACCAAATTTCCCTCTAATATTCTTTTTTTTTTAAATAAAGAGGTAGGTGGTGCCCATATCCAAATTGCAAGTGCCTTTATCAGCTGGGCTGCCTTGGGGGCGCCCTTATCCATTTTGAGGGTGCCTTTAGTAATTTTGCTGGGGTGTAAAACACCACTTTTTTGGGGTTCCTCCGATGTATTTCTGGGGTGCCTTTAGTACTTTATCCTGGGGTGTAAAACATCACTTTTCGAGCCAATTTCGCCGCAAGAGCTTATTTCTCTAAAAATACCTACAAAGACATAAAATAACAAAATAAATACAAAATCGAACACTAACAATATATACAATTGAGACGTATTAGACATAATAATGCGTCTATCAATAAACTCTCGTTTCAAAGGTGAATGCTCGTATGAGAGAATTTTTTTTTTTGATAGACGTGCGTCTGTTAGTAATAAAAAAAATTGTCTATGAGCTTTCATGAATTTTTGAAAATATTCTCTTATTTCAATGACGTATGCTCGCGTGAGGGAGTATATATATATATATATATATTCAAATTTACGTGAGTTTCACGTTAAAATATATTTTTTGTAAAATCAATGTTTTGATTTTGAACAACCGTTGAAAGTACAAAATTATACATGGTGAAATAATGTCTGTATGTGAGTTTTCACAATTGTAGAATGGACGTCTGTCCAATTTTTGAAAAACCAGTGAATGTTCACACAGTGAAAATTTATGTGAAATCAAATTTTGATTTTCAGCAATTGCTAGAAGTAAACAATTTTTGATAAAATATTTTTTGTATGGATTTTGTGATCTGATAGTGTATGCACAAAAACCAATGAGTGTTCACTCGGTGGGAGTCGCTCACACGGTGAAAATTTTGTGGATTGCTCACATGAAAATCAAGTTATGATTTTGAATAAAAAATTTGCTCGTGTTAGTGGAATCGTAAACATGTAAGAGTTGAAAGTTACCATTTTTGTAGACGTTGTTGTGAGCACCTTTATTCCATGATTCATTGTTTTGTTGAATCCTGCGCTTTGTATGAACGATGTGCTGAAGTAGAAATGTTATGCAATTGTCACAACCACTTTGCAAGAATGACTGACTCCCATGATGACACTTCCAAAGATGGTGTTTCCAGAGATGACTGATGTGTATTTTATGTTTTTGTAAAAAGTGATAAGTAGAGTTCGTTCAACTCGGACTTGTGAAGATTCGAGTTTTTAAATTTAATAAAAATATATAAACAAAAATTATAAACAATGGGCGAGAGGTATTGGGACTAAGGATTTG
>JAJJMB010002379.1:2766235-2806530 GCA_023531105.1 Papaver atlanticum | reverse complement strand
TGACTTTCCATATTTTGCTGTTGAGATAAAAATCCGTCGATTGAGCCTAATTAATCGATTTCAACACCCATGTTAGATTCCTAGACCCATAAGGAGTCTACCCTATGAAAATCAGAGGTTTAATCGACCTCAAACTCCTCCAAATCACTACCACCAAAACTGCCAGAATGTGTTTATATTTTCCCGCCAAAAACAGGATTTGAATTTTGAGAAGAAAGTGACCTCCCCCTATCCAGTCCCGGTCTGTGTTTAGTAGCTACTTGGAAATGGGTTACCCCTTATCCAAAATGAGAGTTCGAATAGCAAATGTCCTTCCAAGTGTCTTTAACAACTTTTTGACCCAATTTCGCCGCAAAAGCCTATTTCTCCAAAAACACCTACAATGGGATAAAATACCAAAATTAGTACAAAAATGGGTACTAACAATATACACAATAGAGATGAAAATAGACACATAAATGCATCTATCAATGACATCTCTACGGATGCAACATAAATGTAAGTATCTCTTTTCGTGCAAGCGATCATGGCATCTCCTTGAATGAAGTAATAATAATTGTTGTTGATGTATCCAGGAGGAGATTATTGCGGATAAACAACATATTGATGAAGCACATTCTTCCTTGGAAAATGAGGAGACGGAGAATCTTCAAAACCCGGAACTGAATGGAGGTAGTAATGCCACTAACGATGACTTCAACAACATTAGTCCTTCGAACGGCTTAGAGACTCCTCAAGTAAGTATTCCTCCTGTAACTTCTTCATAGAAGTATGAAATTGCTGACTTGTGAATGAATTAGAATCCATACGAATATATGAGAAATTTTGCTGAAATACGTCACCAGAAAAATCCAGACTTCAGTCTTTCAGTAAAAACGTTGTAGAATCTTCGTCCGATGTCGGATTTTCGCGATATACCCATGTTTTTTCATGCCCAGGAAATTTCCAAGCTCTGTGAGAGAATATTTTTGAGTTTTGAGCATGTTTAGGGGCCGAAATATGCGAAACAGTAAACTTCCAGGAGACTTCCAGAAAATTTTCAGCTGGCATGTAGTCCAATGTTTTGGCCACATCTCTTTGCTCGTTTATCCAATTACTGTGAATTTTGGATATGTTGTAGCGGACATCCATAAGAAGAGAATGGCATATGACTAAACCTTATATTACTTACCAATTTCTCCCAGCTCGTCTCTTTGTACAGGGAAGTGTAAAATCACTTCAGACAGTCTTGCTGTAAAACGTCTCTTTTGTGTCTTTAGACCATTTTCTTGTGTCTTGAACGCTTGATGAAGGATTTCGATACCATTTATTAATTTTCAATCTGAACCCCTTGATTGATACATGAGCATGGTGCTTGCAGTGCCATCTTGTTTCTGTCGGTCGTAGAAACATCAATTCTGAAACCCTGGTCACATGACCATAACTGAGGTTGCTCTCAAGAGGGGGTGATGTAATGACCATGGTTGCATGTTCCGGTGGTAGAAATGATTAGCACAGGAGATTCCGGTGCCACGGGTCTTGGACTGTGAAACTGATCGTCATGATCAGTGGACCGTCAGTCCCCAGTATTTTGTTAAGTCTCTCCCTTTCGTTTTCCCTTCTTCTGGTAGGACCTAGATAGAGGACCCAAGTACAAAAGCTTGATGTAAATACCTAGGTGGTCGAAGTTGGAGGTACCTTGATGAAGGACTTAGTGGAATGGTCTGGTGGACATCGATCGACTGTGGAGGTTATGAATCCCGTCTAAGAATTGCTGCTTGCATGTTGTATGTTCTGGAAGCTGTAGGAACCTCATACGACGTCGGAATTCAATGCTGGACCCCAACTTTTGAAGCTAAGAGACTGAGTTATCACATGGGAAAAGAATCACTCAATTTGTAGTTGTAGAGGTCAACCAAAGAAGCGTGCACATTTGTAATTTGTAATCCCGTACAAATTTTTCAGATTTCATAGACCTGACGGTAAAGGCCATATCTTTCAGCTCGTATGTCCGATTGATGCGCCCTTTTGGTATGTTGTAGAAGAGACATATACAAACATCTTTCATTGAGGAAGCATTGTCCCATTCCTCACCCATTGGTACGTTTTTGTAAACCCATGGCCTGAAATGTGTTGTATCTCCTTTGTAGAGGCGATGAGAACATCTTGTAGAAGACTTTGGCTCGTGCGCGTCTATCGTGCAAGCTTTGGGAAGACGTTCATGTTAACATGTTTTCATGTCCACACATCTTGATATGAATCATTAGGGATTGAAGAAATACGATCCATCGAGTAACGCTTCAGAGAATAGACAGTTGATGAAGCCGGATGTTGCGCCTGAGACTGTTGTTGATGCTGAGATCACGATTGAATTCTCCCCAGAAATTCTTGTTGATGCTGAGACCATGAATGGAGCTCCTCCACATATCCTTGTTGATGCCGATACTATGGTTGGAGTTGGAGTTGCTCCAGATACCAAAAAGGCTAGAACCATGATTATCGATATATTCTTTGCTCCTCAATCCAGTGAGCCTTTACATTCACGAACTAGTTGATGGGTTGAACATTCTTAAGATGAAGGTGTACTGGGAGTTCAACCTAAATTCTCCTGAACATTATGACTTTACCGTGAAGTGGTTTTGTCAGGGAATTGATGTTGGTGCGGCAGATATCAGCAGCAGTCTTCATTCTGAATGTTATCGGTGAAGAGAGGAAGTTCCTCAGTAGTGCAAGGGCTTGTGATGTAGAGAGATCCCATTGATGAAGTTTCATGGAATCACATCAGGTTGCAATAACTTGTTATGTGGATAACATTTATTGAAATAGAATCGATTTCTCCAATAAGATCAAGTCCCCAGTGTATGTTGTAGGAGTTTGTGCCATCCATGGATGAATGATGTTGCATCTGCTTCAGAAGTCTTATCATGGGATAATGAAGACTTATCGATTGTAGTTCAGTTACACTTTGATCGTGCTGGTGTTGAATCAGTGTGTCATCATCGAGATATTTGTGCTGAAGCCAGATGCACCATTATTGAAGGTGTACTCTTTGATTGGGAGTACAATTTGAAGGCTTCTTAGATGCTTGAGCGTTGAAGCGTCATATCCCTTAAGCATCGAATTTCTTAGGTTTGATCGTCTCGGCCTTGAATATCTTCTGTCGATTCAGCATTCCTTTCGTTGCGGTAGTGGGATTCAACACTTGTGCAGACATCAGAGATTTCTGATTTTGTGGCACACATGGACACTCCTGCAAGGCTATGGAGAAATGCCCAAAGTGTTTTTTTCCATGCTTCGTACATCCTCTCAGTAATGAATGTCTCAGTGAGATGCTAGATTCGGAGAGGTGTCAGATTCAACCACTTAGTACTAATACGGTGAAGCTACCATTCATAACGTCTTGCAATGGCAGAATTCCTTGCAGATTTGAGTCCACATGCTAGGATAGCATGTGAGGAAATAAATGACACATACATGAAATGAATGAGACTTTCCTGAGTGTGGAACCTCTTGATGAATGTCTATGCATCTTTTGCAGGTTCTTGCTTCAACCTCGTCAAAGTTCGAAATTCCCCCAAGTGCTCTGATGATGGAATGTCCGCCAAATCTTCTGGATCATAACTTTATTCGTTGGAGAGATGTGCAACCAAAGGCGCTTTGTCAGTAGCCATCTTTTCAGCATGGATCCACACTTGTCTGAAGAACATGTCATATCCTGGATCTTCCTGATTATGTGAAACTTGGTTTCTGTCCTTGTTGAACTTATGTTCACTTTGAGAGTGATGTAGCCATAAGTATTTCCGAGCGTTCCTTCAAGGTCTCTGATTGAGATGGTATCACGAGTAGCTTATTGTCGAGTGATGCCTGCGTATCTGAGGGTTTTCAGTGGAATGTTGTTGATGGCGGTGTCAGCATCGATCAACATTCTTCCAAATTTATTTCCTATGAGATGGACTGTGGTAAGCAGTCCCCAGTCGTGCATCTCCTTGTCTGTGGATGAAAGCTCAGAAAGTATTGATGTGATTTTTAAAGTGGTTGTAGTAAATAAGGATTCGAACTCTCGGACTTGTTGAGAACCGAGTTTCTAGATTTAATAAAAGTATATGCAAAAACTATTAACAAATAGTGTGAGAGGTACCAGGGCTTAGGATCCCACCAAATTCATTTCTTAAGGTTCAAATAATAATTCTTTTAACAATTATAGCTCAATAAATATATAAAATAAAGTGACTCTTATTTTTGCCAAGATAGATTCTCAAAATATTAGATGTAAATGTTAAGTATGGGACATCAAATCACCTAAGCTAAGCATGACCCATCTAATCAAATGACAACTAATTAATTCAAATCATAATTTCAATTAAAATTAGTGCAAAAGTCATGAAAAGAATTAAAAATAATTACCCAAGTGTGAATAAGGCTTCCTCCATCGCCCCAGTGTTGGGGTTTAGCTCCTCATATTATAGACACTCTCAAAAGATTTTTTATTTGCTCAATAAGTGTTTACAATGGTGAAAATGGAGAAAATAGTGAAAAACAGGATTTTGTGACGCATGCAAATCGTCGCAAATGACGATAGAAAGAAAGTGCTGCAGTCACTATTCCGAAGTCGCTTGAAAGGTGTTGCAAACTGTCGAGTAAATGCGACAGTTTCCAATGACTTTCTTTGGCGGGTCTTTGTTCTTCGTGTTCTTGATGTTCATCATCAACAGCAGCAACAGCAGAACCCGAGTTTCTGCAACTCGTGATTTCTCGCTCCTCAGCTCTCCTCAAGCCCCCAAACTCTTGAGAGCCCTTCCTTGTACCTGGAGCAATCTATTTATACTCCTAATCCTCATTTAATCAAGCCATATCTCCCAAATAGTCTTCATTTATCAATATTATTCTCCACGGCCAAAATTTCCATTTTTTGATCTTCCACGCATTCTCAGCTGTCAACCTTCCTTATTTATCTTTTTCACGCATCTCTGTAGTGCAACACACTCGAAACTCATGCATTACACGCCTCAAACTTGTGTCAAATTCACTTGAACCCGTGAAAAATTGTGTCCACTGTTTTGGATTGAAACACGTTATTAAGCCAAATTTGATCGGAAACAACACCCATACTAGCTTCTTATATCCTCTAGGAACAATCCCAACCAATTCCAGCCCTTTAGTCTACCCAAAATCACTCCAAAAATCCGACTGAAAATCTTCCAGTGAAAGGGAATATTTTCCCGCCAAAAATATTTTTTGAATTTGGGAAGAAAGTCACCCCTTATGCATGGTCGCCCTTATCCGTTGCTGGAGTCCGAATAACACATGTCCCTTGGGGTGCCTTTAGTAATTTTTCTGGGGTGTTTTCAACACTTTTTTCGGGGTTCCTCCTGCGCATTTCTGGGATGCATTTAACACATTTTAGGGATGTTGATGCCGGGTTGAGGTTTGTACAAGATTGGTTATCCTATCTTTGCGCTTTCGGAGGAGCTTGGGATGTTGGAGAAGCGTTCTTATGTTGTTCCGCTTCGGCTTTTCTCTTGCTCCCTTCAGCAACATTCATGGAAAGTTGGAGATTGTACTGCTTGTTGATCAAGCGCCTGGCACTACCTCAAGTTTCTCGCGGTTCCTCGACTTTAGTGGCTCTTGTTCTTTACAGTTAGGCCGGAGCAGTAGTTGCTGATCGCTTGGCTGCTTCATAAATCTCAAAGAAAGTCTGGAACCGGAGATTTTCCAGTAAGCCTATGTAGACCGGGATTATTCCGTTGATGCACAAGTCCACCAGTTGTTTTTCAGTGACATTCGAGTCATTACAATCCAAAGCTTGGACTCTGAACCTCTTCACATAATCGTTCGGATGTTCATTGTTCTTCTGAGACATTCTTCCTAAGTCAGAGAGAGTAATCTGCTCTGAGACGAAGAAGTACTTCCGGTAGAAAGCATTAACCATCTCTCCCCAACTAGCAATGTTCACTGGTTCAATGTTGTTGTACCATGTGTATGCTCGGCATGTCAGGGATTTCGAGAATTCCTTCAGACGGACGATATGGTTGTGTTCGTGGATTATCTGTGGCTTTGTGGACTTAATCATCGTCTACTACATGGATTGGAGTGACTTCATGATCAGCATTCGAAGATGTTTCTTTGGCTTTTCCCTTCTCCTGAGTTTTCTCTGACATCTTGTCAGTGAGAGTTTTGAGATAAATACACAGTTTTTTCTGTGTTGCAGCAATGTCAAACTGGTTTTTAGCGAGAGTCTCTTGCACTTTCATGAGGTCACCTATGGTAGGTTGATTTTCTATGATTTCTTCAGGTGACCTGCCAAATAAAGGATTGTCTCCGATGTTGGTTTGCAAGGGAATGGTATCACCAGTGCCGTTGTTGGAAGAAGGAGTAGTTTCTGGAGTAGCACCATTATTGCTAGTGCTAGCGTTGTTTGTGTTAGGATTTTTAACTGAACCTGACCTAAGATCAACAATTTTGTGAAAGTTTGAGATTGCAACCGAGAGGTTAATCTCCCACTGTGGTCGCCAATCTGTAGATGGGGAAAAACGATTCGCTGGTTTTTTAGGGAATGGAGAGACGACCGTGTGACGGAGGCTCCTTCAATCGAGCGAACTTCCTAACCTCAAACAGATGCACTGCACGGGATTGCTTTGAGTTTGAGAGATCAATCTGTAGGACTCCATCCTAAACCAAGTCAATGGTCGTTCTAGAGTCAATTCGGTCACAAAGAGGGAGATGGGTTGATCTGTAAGAGGGAAGCTGAGAATTGTGTGGGATCAATGGTGATCAAGGATTGTGGATGTGTTGTGGGTTTCTGCAAGTTTGTGTAAATAAGTTTCGAATGATTGAGAGAGTGTTGCTCACACGATGATTCTTGGTTAGACGATGGATTGTCTGTTCAATATCTCGTGGATTTTATGTGTCCTTTTAATCATGGATTCAGCGACTTATTTATATTGTCAGAATAGTGAACACATTGATCCCAGTAAGTGTGACGGTTTCTTGAGTGAAAGAGTGGGAACGTGGGAAATCGTGGTGAAACCAGTTCCAGGTCGTGTGGAGACTTGGTTAACCGTCCACCCACTACTTTGCTAACTCCTTCAACCATTTGCACGATTTACTCACATTTCTCATCGTGGATGAACATACGTGTCGTAAGACGCCAGACCAAAACCCTAAGTAATATCCCCCCCTGTGACGTGATTGATGTCTCACGAACGTGGAGTCTGTAAAGCAGACATGTATTTGATTAGCCAGTCGTTGACTTGATTAGACAGTGAATCTAAGTTTTGTTGAACTGAGCATGAGTGAAGAATTCTCAGTGATTCATGGATTGAACATGTCAAACGTACAGTTCTTATGTTGATATTGCTCGTCTGAGCAAATATTGTAAATTCGAGCAACTGAGCAAGTATTGCTCGATTCGACGAATTACTGAATATTGATAGTTGGATTAATATTCGAGCAACTGAGCAAGTATTGCTCAATTCGACGAATTAATGAATATTGATAAATTACTTAATATTGATAGGTTAATCAATATTCGAGCAACTGAGCAAGTATTGCTCAATTCGATGAATTACTGGTAACGTGACCCAATAAAATATTAATTAAAATATTGGTAGTCTACCAAATATTATATAATTAATCTTGATGTCAATTACTGGATCAACATAAAATTATTATTGTTTGAACTTGCTCAGAATGATGATTTGTGGAGCGTTTGTTCGAAACCCTAATTTTGATCAATTGTTCGTCAATTGATGAATTACTGAAAATAGGTCATGAGTGATGGAGGGACCGACCACATGGGATGATGGACGACCATGTGGTTCCCAATTGCTCGATTGAGCGTGCACCAAAGTCCTTTGTTGACCGGTTGGTGAAAGAATGATCAAATGCTGGTGTTGATCATTTATTAGAATAGTGCTCGTCTGAGCATTAGGTGATAAAACCTAATTATGGAGAAGTGAGGGACCGACCAAGAGGGCATGGAACCGGCCCTTTCTTGTCATGGGACCCGCTGATGGTCGTTTGAACAAATTCCAAGTTGGTTGGAAAGAGTTTGGACCCAATATGAGCAATCGAGAAAATTAGGTCAAAATTATAAGAGTGCATGGGACCGCCTCATTGCAAGCCTTAGGGCCGGCCTTGGTAGGTCAAGGAAGCATGCCTGTGTCACCTTAATGTCCGTGTCTCAGTCCTGAGAGTTTCGGTATTTTCTGATGCGCGTTTTAGCAATATTTTGGATTTTCAGAAGAGTTTGATCTTTGACTGAAATCCTTGATTTTGCTCGAATGAGCAAGTAGGACTTTGCTCGTTTGATCTATATTTTGAAAATATTAAAATAATAATAATATTTTAATATTTTCATGAAAATCCTAGTCGGTTATGAGATCAATTGACTTTTTTGGTTTTTTTCATGGTTTGAGCAATATTTGAGAAAATATGAAGAAACCATGATTTTTGCTCAAACGGAGGAGTTTCATGAGATGGGGATATAAATAATTATGAAAACAAGGATTGCAAGGTGTGGGACCAGCCATGGCTAAGGCATGGCCGTCCGGATAGTAGTCCGGTCCCGCGACACCTTTCCTGTTTTTATTATTTTTCATGAAACTGTGAGTTTTGCTCAAACAAGGAAAGTTGCTTGAATGAAGGAGTTTTCATGAGTTCGTGAAAATAAATAAAATAAGAAAAATAAAGGAAGAGGGAGTGAGGGACCGGCCACGGCGGCATGGCCGTCTGGTGGGCCCGGTCCCTAGGCGCCTCTTTTCCATTTTTTATTATTATTTTCTCTCTCAAGTTTTGTATAGGATTCCTCGTTTGTCCATATTTTCGAATGCTCGTTCGTGCATTTGGGTGCTCGTTCGTGCATCATTGTTTAGTACACTTGCACCATTTTATTGGGGCTTACTCGGTGATAGTCAAATGCCCGATTGTTTGATATTTATTACTAATTCATGAAATTCAGCGGAGAATGACTCATGAAACGGAGTAATAAATGAATTGTGTATCTATTACTAATCCATGAATCCAGCCGGGGAATTCAAGGAACGGAGTAATGAGATAAGATGGTTATCTATTACTAATCCATGGAATCAGCCGGGGATATCCATGGAACAGAGTAATGAGATATAATAGATTATTTTCTAGGAATTCAGTGGCGAAAGTCACGGTAGAATTAATCTATTGTAGAATCAAGATATGAGATAGTTGAAGCATCATACTCGTTCTGAAAGGTGTATAGTCAGGGAACAACGTGAAACGTTGGTGTCCTGAGGCGTTTATCCCAATCAACAAACAATTATGTAGGAGAGCCGCCTGAATCTATACACGGTCTCTCTACATAGTCAGGGAACAACGAGTGTCTCCGACGTCCTAAAGGCGTTAAGCCCTCTCAATAAACAATTATGTAGGTGGACCGCCCAATCGTTCTTCTATGTATAGGTGGGTCTCTCTACGTAGGTTGTTGTATTACATTTACTTCAAAATTTAGATCTGAAAAGGTTGGCTCGGGTTGTTCAGGGATATTTCTGTCGCTTGATTTTGGTGTATCAACCCTATAATAAGGTTTATTAACCTGATGTGGGGTCTGTTTGACTCCTTCTATTGTTATATCTTGCGAATCATTTATAAAATTGTTTATTGGATCTATGTAAGAAGATGAGGATACAGAGGGCCTTGGGGTACTCCCCTCTTTATCCATAATCTTAATCCTCGTTTTTCTACAGGATGTAAATTGTATCTCTACATCTCCATCTTCGTATTCAATAATTTGTTGGAGATTTTGGTTTTGGCATGGTTTTAAGGGTACCTCTACCTGTAAGGTCCATTTCTCTGGGAGGGTGACCTGATCCCATTTAATTGTTTTGGGTATGACCGTATGAGCTTTACCTATATTGGTATGGAAAAGGGTGGTTTTCCCCTTAGTATCATAAATATGGGCATTTGGACATAAGGTATTCATAACCTTATAATATATTCTATAAACAACGGCTAAGTTTTGAGATCCCGTAACCATATCAAACCCCTGAGTTCTAACATTCAATAATAGAGTTTTTAGGAGGCCTGGATCATTAAGGGATACTGAAAAGTTTGGGAAACAATTGAAATAAATCGGACCTTCACATAATGTAGATTCAATTATTCCCAACAACGAATCAGTAAACTTATTATGCCTACAATCCCTAACACATAAAAGTACAGAATTATTTAATCCTGTTCTTGTTAATGGTTTAACCGCTATTTGGATTAATCCAATATGAAGATAATTAAATTTCTTTAGTATATATATATATATATATATATTATTTTTCTCCTTCTACTCTCTCTCTTCCCTCTCTAACTCTAGAGAAGGCCCAAGCCGCCATCCCCTTCCCACTCAGATCTAGCTTCATTGGAGTTGGATCTGAGCAGGTTTCTCTCAATTTCTTTGCTTTCAAGTAGGTTAGTATGAATATGATTTAGTTATATTGCTTTTCTTTAATGTGTTGCTGTTTCGGCTTTCTCTTTCGCTTTCATATCGATGTTATATGCGTTCTTGCAACTTTTTTTCTTTATCGTCACGGCGTTCTCGATGTTGGGTATATTATGGTGAAGAGCATCTTCGAATCTCACCGGCAAAAATTTAATCTGGTTTTCAACAAAAGAGATCTAAGAATTTCATTTGTTTTAAGTTGTCAAGAATAATATGAGCATCACACTCTCTTGATCTGAGAGTCATCTCTTTCTTAAGAAGAATACTTATCAAATGGTGGGATTTGATTCCAATCCCCATCGTCTTTCCGATCTAATCAGATCTTACATGTATTTGAAACTTTTTACGATATTCCAACTCTTCTCTTAAAGAAGTATTGTTCCAAGCTTTCTCTGGGTTTTCTGTATCTAGTATCTGTCCTTAGCTATTAGCCAAAGCCTCTATTTATAGCCTTCATCGTACTCAGCCGACCAAGGACTTCTATTAGGAATCTATTTCCTAAACTAAGAGTATTCCCTAAAACAAAACTCTTCCCTAACTAGGAATTCTGCCTAAACAAGGATTCCTGCCTAGAATAGGTTTCTTCCCTCAACTTAGCTTGAGGTTAACTAAGTTACCTAAAGGAGTACGGATACACCTGTATTATGGGTCCCCCTTTTAAGAACTTGAACTCCTGTGAGAGTTAAAAATGAAGGTTAGGGAACTCTAGAGTCCCTTTTTCCTTGTCAAACCATTTGGCCTTGCTAGGAACTTGACCTTTATATCCAATTAGAAAAGATTATTTTTCTCCTTGTCGTGTTTTAGTCACTCTTCGCTCCAATATGCAGTCTTCCTTGAGTGGTTCCTCTCTATCAAACCATAAGTCTTCTTCTCGTGGTAAGATCATAGTGTCGTTGCCGTCATCATCAAGTAATGGTGGTTCAAACAACCAAGTATTCGGCATTTACAACCGAGTACATTCCTAGATAAGGTGGCAGATCCATACGAAAGGCATTGTCACCAATATGATCGAGAATACGAAATGGTCCATACCTCAATGGCTTCAACTTCTTACCTTCCCCCTTCAGTCGCTCCTTACCTAATTTTAACCATACCAAGTCACCAACACCAAAATTACAAGGCACAAGATGCTTGTCATGTTTTTCTTTGTATTTGGCTTGTGACTTCTTTAATTGTGCTTCAACAGTTGCATGAATCTGAGATATATTCTCCAAGAACTTTTGTGCCTTTTGTCGTTCACTTCCTTCCTTCCCCCCATTGAGGTGTCACTAAAAAATACTAGATCGAAAGGGCAAGGTGGTAAGTAACCATAGCACGTCTCGAAAGGAGATTTTCCCGAAGAACTATGAACTGCTCTATTGAATGCAAATTGTAGATATGGTAAACTCTCATCCCAAGTTTTAGGGTGCTTGGAATTATATCCCCTTAACATGTGAACCATAGTCCTGTTGACCATTTCTGTTTGTCCATCTGTTTGTGGATGAAAAGTTGTACTCTTCTTCAACCTAGTGTCCATCATCTTCCATAAAGAATCCCAAAAGTGACTAAGGAATCGACTATCCCTATCAGAAATAATCAAAGTAGGTAACCCAAAATGCTTCCACACATGCTCAAAGAAGAGCTTTGCTGCACCGGCTCCCATTACCATCTTTGTACATGGAATTAATGCAATCATCTTGCTGAAGCGGTCGACCACCACGAACAAGTAATCATAACCAAACTTGGTCTTTGGTAACCCACCAAGAAAATCCATAGAAATACTCTCCCAAGGCCTTGATGGTACTGGTAATGGCAGATATAACCCACGTTTCCTGTTGGAAGGTTTAGATGTGCTGCATAACTTACACCCTCTAACCAACTTAGCCACATCATCTTGCATCTTTGTCCAAAAGACATAACGGTGAAGGTTAAGAAGAGTCTTATTCATCCCAAAGTGTCCAGCAACTCGGGAAGTGTGTTCCTCTCTAAACCATTGTAAACGATCTCCGTCTTCTGGAATGCAAAGTAACTGACCCTTGTATAACAATCCATCTCGGAGTTCAAACTCTCCTTTCAAACCACTCTTTATACCTTTTAACACCTTCTTGAAGTCTTTGCTAGATGTGTATGACTCTGCATACTCTTGAGGAACAATCGGCTAATTTTGTATGGCCACCATTAATGCTCGGATTGGTGGACGAGACAACATATCTGCCAACTTGTTTGTTACTCCCTTCTTGTACTTAATGAGAATGTTGAAACTCATCAAGTAAGACATCCACTTCATGTGTCGGGCTTGTTGTAGTTTCGTCTGAGCGTGTAGATACTCCAATAGTTTGTGATCTGAATGTACCACTACTTCTTTACCTAAGAGATACACTCGCCAATGTTTGATACATTGATATAAATCATAAAATTCTTTGTCATAAGGTGCGTAGTTATTAATAGCACCTGAGAACAATTCTGAATGGTATCCCACTGGTTTACCATCTTGTAACAACACTCCTCCTAATGCATAGTTAGAAGCGTCGGTCTCAACTTCAAAAGTACGCTGTAAGTTAGGAAATGCCAACACCGGTGCTTCTGAAATCTTCTATTTTAGTAACTGAAAAGCGTCTGCATGGGTTTGCTGCCATTCAAACTTTTCCTTAGCTCCCGTCAAACCATGTAATAGTCTTGCAATAGTCGAAAAATGCCGGATAAACTTAAGAAACTCCTGATTTCAGTCATAGTACTAGGCATAGGCCACTTAGTGATCACTTCAACCTTTCTTGGATCAATCTTCCGTTGTCCACCACCAACAATAAATCCGAGATACACCAACTCCTCCATTCCAAACTCACACTTCTTTCCGTTCAACTTCAGCTGGCCTTCATGAAACACTTTAAACACTTTCTCAACGTGAACTAGATGCTCTTCCCAAGTTCTGCTGTATATTAGGATATTATCCAAGTAAACAATCACAAAATCTTCTATAAAAGGTCGTAACAAATCATTCATCAAACGCATAAACGTCGCTGGAGCGTTACACAAACCAAAAGGAATCACCAACCATTCGAACAAGCCTTGTTTGGTTTTCAAATCAGTCTTCCATGTATCATCTTCTCAGACTCTCACTTGGTGGTATCTGAATTTGAAATCTAACTTTGTAAAGACTCGAGCTTTTTCCAACTGATCCATCATGTCGTCTATCCTAGGTAGAAGGTAACGATTCTTGATTGTGATTTTGTTCAATGCTCTATAATCAATACACATATGCCATCTTCCATCCTTTTTTGGCACCAACAACACCGCTGATCCACAAGGTGAAGCACTTGGCACTATCATTCCTAATTATAGAAGTTCTTGGACTTGTTTCTTGATCTCATCAAATTCCTCGATGGCCGTGCGATAAAGACCTACATTAGGTAGAGAACTCTCCCCGGTCAACATGATCTCATGCTCCACAATCCTCTTTGGCGGCAATCCTGTGACATCTGAAAATAAATCCTTATACTTAAACTTCAACCTTTCTAGGTCATCTTTTTGTTGTGCAGTCAAAGCTGCCATACAAACTCTACTCGGCTGCTCCTCAAGAGAACGGAGAACGAGGAGAATGAAGTTTGTGCTTGCATTCACCAACCGCTTAGCCTGAGTGGCTGTGATCAAGCTTGCTCCCTCAAGAGGAGAATCTATAGCCTGAATCACAAAACTTTGCCCATCTTTGGTAAAGGTATACTTTTGTTCCCTCCTGTGTAGAGTTGCATCTCTATCCCATAGGTAAGGACTACCTAGTACTACCTGACAGACATCCAAAGGAACTACGTCGCATGTAACTTCATCAATGTATGACTCATCTAGAGCAAACTTGAACGTGCACTGCTGTATAACTTGTAAGCCCCCTTCCTTTTGAAGCCATCCCAAAGGGTATGGTTTTGGATGTTTGAAAGTCTTCAAACCCAACTTATGCACCAAAGAATTTGAAAGTAAATTCTTCTGACTTCCTGGGTCAATAACAACATCAACTAGTGATGTTTTGACTTGCATCTTCACTGTGAAGAGTCGCTCCCTAGGATCATCTTTTAAAGGTCTTTCCTTTGCCATTGTCATAAGAGAGAGATTTGAGTTGGGTTCAGTTAGTCCTTGGACTTCTTTTGGAGTTTGCGCGACTAGTGCTGCCTTCTTGGCTTCTTTTCTCTGCAACCCTTTGGGATTTAGATGAGGGTTCGTTACCCAACACTTGTCGATAATGTGACATGTTTGCTTACAGTGGGTGCAAGTCAAACCTTCCTTGTCACTAGACTTCCCATCTTCTTTGCTCATTTCTCCTCCTTTTATAGCAGTACCTCCAGATTTTCCCTTAGTATTTCCCTTTGAGTCAGATTTCTTAAGCCTGCCTTCGATAGCATTAGCTTTTATACTTGCTTCAACAATTGTATCAACTGAAAACATCTTCAAATCCTTCCGTATATACTCATGGAACCCGAAGATATACTTTATATAGATAACATTACCTCCCAAGTCTAAATCCAAAATCATAGCTTGATTCTGAAATTCCGAAGTTTCATTTTTTACGATTTGGTTGTAGGACTGCTTCAAGTTATACCACTTGAACCACCTCTCCTCAAGGTAGCCGACCGGATAAAACTGTTTCCTTACAACTTCCTTGAATCTTCTCCACGACAATGGTCTCTTACTTAGGTTTTGCCTTTGATAAGCTTTCCACCATGTTAGAGCATGCTTTTGTAGCTTCAATGCCACGAAAGCAATCTTTTCCTTTGAACCATATATTCAAAGAAAGAGAAATACGTCTCTAGACGTTCTATCCAATCATCCAATTTTTCTACATTGACACTTCCATCATAAAGTGGAATATCAACACGGAAATCAATTTTTAGATTCTTACCATGAAGTTTAGTTAATGTAGGACTCTTAAGAAGCTCACTTTTCTTTTCTTCTTCGTCTTCATCCTCTTCATCATCTTCTTCCGAAGCTTCAGGTGTAGACGCAGTCTTTTTCTTCGTCTTCAGCTTGGGTGTATGAGAACGAATATATTAAGTCAATTCTTCAAGGGTGGTTTTAATCGACTTCATGTCTGTTTGTAGCGTAGCCACCTTTTCTTCCATAGTTTGTTGTTCGCTATGCTTAGGTTCATCATCTGACTTTGTCATCCTTAATCCCCTTGTTCTCCTAACGTTTTCTAGCTTCTCGAGTACCTCACCAAGCTTTATGTAGAGAGATCTAGTGAAAACCATAAACCACAGGGATTTACCCAAGAAACTAACCTTGCTCTGATACCAACTTGATATGTTTGATCCCTTTACCTTGGTAGTTATTATTATAGAGGCGGAATTCAGAATAATAATTGACGAAAAGACTTAGAAAACAGAGACACAAGAAAGTAATTCGAATAAAATTATTTTCTCTAGATTATGAACAAGAAAACGATTACAATTCTCTCTTTGTTATGCTCACAATCTCTCTAAATAGTGGACCTACCTTAAACTGTTTGCTAAGCTTACACAAGTATTGTTCCAAGCTTTCTCTAGGTTTTCTGTATCTAGTATCTGTCCTTAGCTATTAGCCAAATCCTCTATTTATAGCCTTCATCATACTCAGCCGACCAAGGACTTCTATTAGGAATCTATTTCCTAAACTAAGAGTATTGCCGCCTAAAACAAAACTCTTCCCTAACTAGGAATTCTGCCTAAACAAGGATTCCTGCCTAGAATAGGATTCTTCCCTCAACTTAGCTTGAGGTTAACTAAGTTCCCTAAAGGAGTACGGATACACCTGTATCAGTTTGACTGAGTAGTGCGCTAACTAAAATGAAGGTATTATTTTTGGTGCAAGAGGGGTATCCATTAAACCCAATACCATTGGCATTTCCAAAGGATTTTTGACTAAAAAGCATTGCCGAGATCTTATTAGAATTTCCGGAGAGCTTTTGTAGATCATTCTTAAGGGTACAAATCTCTTTTTACTTGAGAGATAGGGTTTTAATGAAAAAATTCTCATTGAGTATGTCAAACTCTTGATTTTTCACATGAAGAACAGTTTCAGCCTTTTTCAAGTTTTATCCAGTTGAAGATTTTTTTAATGAAGTTCTTCACTTTTACTCAAGAGTTCAAGAATCACCTCATCTGACTCATCACCTGAACTAAGATTACAGTCCACAGATGTTTCTACTGTAAAAGATGAATTTTTTATGTAGTTTTCAAATGCATGTTCATCGGGCATATATCATCAAGGGAAACAATAAAGGCAGTATATCTTTGATAATAATCCTTACTGGGACATTCTTTTTGCACGTGTCTGAAACCACAACATTTGAAGCACCGAAGGAGATTCTCATATTGAGGAGAATTTATGTCATCTTGAAGTTGAGATCTATGGTAGAACCTTTCTCCAAAACATTTTTATGTTTGTTTCTTGAGGAGTTCCCTGACCTGTTGCGTGATCAAGGATATGGTGACGTCTAATTCATCATGATCTTAAAAACACTCATCAGCCCAAGATGAGCCAACCTTAGGAGGAACATGACTCGATTCAGTAACAACTTGTAAATACAAATTTTTCTCTTTAGCGTGCGCTACTGATGATCAAAGACCTTCAACTTTCCGATGAGGATGCTCTTGGAAAGTGTTGAAAGATCGTTTCACTCTATGATGACATGTTTCTTAAACTCATATCGAGCTGGCAAAGATCTCAGAATTTTTATCACAATATACTTTTCAGAGATATATACATACCTCAAGCATGAGAGGCATTCACTATTTCACATAACTTGTGTTAGATCATTGCTCGGTTGAACCCGCCAAACGTTGGTATGTCAAGGTTGGTTTTCATATTTTAATATCAAAACTCAAGAGTCATTTGATTGGAACTACTAGAGTCAACTTCGTTAGGTTAGACTAGGAAGTCTAGAAATGTTGAGACATACAAGTATTACTCTGAAGATCTGAAGATTTTGAAGGCGTGTCGATATCAACGAAGACATCATCCTTCTACTTGAGGTTAGTAATACACGATTTGAAATGTTTGCATTCTTACTTTCAAGTCGTTTAGATTGAAAACATAATATACAAGTTGATCATCTTATTATCATCAAAGTGTCAAGGAAGAATATACAAGTTGTTTTACAACTTACATATATTGATTTACGAAGCATATTGCTTATCTTTTGAACTCTGTAATTGCGATATAGACGTAAACTTTGTCACATGTTACTAGATTATGAAATGAACTTAAGATTGATTTCATGTCCAGAAAACTGTGTTGGATTACATGAGTTTAAGGAAGTAGACCTATGAACTTGCTCCGTAGTTGAAACAAATCGACATGATTGGTGGACCGGTTTTCATTGAAGATCTAAAGAAGGACTGATCCCTACTTATGTTTGGGAATCATAGTGGAACTAATCCTTACCTATGTTGGGAGTCAAGGTTGTACCGATCCTTACCTATGTTGGGATTCAAGGTAGTACCGATCCTAACCTATACGGGAATCAAGGTAGAACCGATTCCTACCTACATTGGGGGTCATGGTAGAACCGACCCCCATATGCGCAAAACCAATTTCTCTAGTCACATACACTTTAGGATTTGTATGATTTTAGAAATTGTGTTTATAAAATAGGAAAGTTCAAAATGTTGACATAATGAGTAATTTGAACATGTGCATAAATCATATATTTTATTGTTCAAAGATATTCCCTGAAACTCAAGGTGAGATCCCAAACAGAAATGTTTGACAATCTTTTTGTTAAGATTTTTGAATGTACATGTTTTGTTTTTTCAGTAAGCAAAACATATCTCTAGAAGATATATTAGTTAAGTTAATTTCTTAGATGCTAGCTAATATTGAGTTGTTTCCATGAGGGATTTCGGTTATACAATTGGATATTGGTTAGAATTAGACAAAGTCGAATTTAAAATGCTTTGTTGCATATGTTGAGAATATTTTCGGTTATGGAAATTCCTTGGTTGAACCAGAGAAAACAACAAGCGATGAAACCAAAGACAAATAAAACAGCTAAACTATAAGACAAGTAAGCCTCCCCAGACCATACAAGGGCGTGACGGGCCCATGCAAAGGGTTTGGTTAAGATATGCCAAATTCCCCACTTAGCCACTGTGGTTATCCGGCTGTGTGGGGTTTTCAACGGCCATCGCTGCGGTAATTCAACAGAAACTTTCCGGATGGTCAGCAATCCCTGGATTACTCCCGCCCGAGCACCCTTAAATGCAGAGTTTTCTGCCAACTCTGGAGACAATTGTGCTGAAAAGGCCTCGGTGTTAGGAAAGGACTTTCCATTACCTATATTTCATTCCATCGGAGAACCACTGCCGAAATCGGGGTATTACAATACCACCACCTCAAATGGGAGCTGTCCTCGGCTCCGGTATATATTTTCAATCCTAGATCTCCAACATTCCCTGCCCCTCATGAGAGAAACACCTGGACTGACCCCGTCCAGTGTACTTTCCCACCCTCAGCAGGTGACCTGTCGTCGGATCTGATACCATTTGTAATGACTCGTCCCATCACCAATATTGTCCCCACTTAGCCACTGTGGTTATCCGGCAGTGTGTGGTTTTCAATGGGCATCGCTGCAGTAATCCAATAGAAACTTCCCGGATGGTCACCCATCCCTGAATTACTCCCGCCCCAGCGCGCTTAACTGCAGAGTTTTTTGCCAACTCTGGAGCCAATTGTGCTGAAAAGGCCTCGGTGTTAGGAAAGGACAAACTATTACCTATATTCCATTCCATCGGCGAACAACTGCCAAAATCGTGGTATTACATATTCTTCTTACAAATCTATTTTGGCTTGCCCCCCCGCCGTGATCGAATGAGAATGGATAAGAGGCTTATCCTGAGTCAGGCACTTCATCTTTGTAGCCACTGCTATAAATGACTAATAGTATTCTTCGTACACTATCTTGGAGATGAGAGTAACCTAATTAGGCGAAATATCTTACGTATGCTAGTTTAAAAACTTCTTTGGGGATCAAAAAGCGTCTAATAATACTGTTGCTGGGAAACTAGAATTACATTGTTATATTAGTTTCCAATTATTGATTTGATTGACTTACGGTTGTTAACTCTTGATTGAACTTAGTTTGATTATTCTTGAGAGCCTTCTTACATAAGGTCACTTAAACTAGATCAAGAGATTTCAGATATGTCTTTAGATCTGACGTTGACTTGTGATCATCCATTATTAACAGAATCCGTTCTATTCGTGATCTATCATAAGTTAGAATCAAGTTTGGTTGTGTAGGTATAGAAGAAGATTGAAGATTTGAAGACAAAAAGATTTCTTACTGGTTTCATATCTTTGTGATTTGCTTCGTGCATAAACTTTATCGGCTGGGATCCGACTAGATCTGGTTTATGTTTGATAGATTTGTTATTGCTAGTCGTATTAGATCGGCAAGTTATCATCTGGTGGTATTCTTTTTTTTTTAATAAGAAATAGATTTTTATTATTGGATAGATTAAATCAACACATCAAGTTCCTCTATAATGAGAGATTTTAACCATATTGGGAAAACCAATGACCAAGACTCACTTAAACTAGACGATCTAGCTCTCTTTACTAAACATTTAGCAATTTCATTAAACTTTCTATGCACAAAAGTGCATTTCCAAGACTGAAAACTCGATAACAGGAATCTACAATCACTTATAATACTATTGTTTGTCCATCTGATAGACCCAACTTTCGCATTTATCGCATCCAAAACATTCTGACAATCCCCTTCTATGTGCAGGCTTTGAACTACAACATTTCTGACCATTTTAATCACCTCTAAAGATGCAAGTGCTTCAGCCTGCTCCTCATCTCGTGTTAGCCCATCTTTTGAAACTGCACCCCCACATGTCCCTGCATGACAAAAAATTATTAGTTCTTGCAGGTTTACTTTTTGTAGCGTCTTAATTCATTGAGTATTCAAAACTGGACTAGGTCCCGGGGTTTTTCTACAAGATTTTAGTTTTCCTCGTTAACAAAATTCTGGTGTGTGCTTTACTTTATTTCCGCATTATAATTGTTTTTTATATTATAATTAAAGTAAATACACTTGTACGTTAACTAGGCACTTGATATTTATCTTATAAGATTTCGGTTATACCGTACTATTATCAAGTGAACAATTCGTTGTAGTATTGTCTCGATTTCATATCCATAGAAGATCACACAAAGTATATTGGATTTCTCCACTTGACTTTGATATTCTCACTTTGTTAGGCCAGTTCAGACTAACCCTATTTTAAGTGGACACCGTGTTGAAATATTCCTTGAGTGATTGTTGCTCCAAGAGGTTTATACACGGTTGAGATTGAATAGGTTGTGATCAAATAAAAAGATTGTGGTGTATTTGGGTACCCTCGTCTTTTCAATTGGTATCAGAGCAGGCAAACACGAAAAGATCTAACAATCTTTGTTTGGCGTGATCCAACCTATAAGTTTTGAATCAAATGGTTGATTCAGTTAACGTACCGCCAGGGTTTGATGACTCAAACTATCTATGGTGGAAAATGGCAATGCAATCTTTTCTTCAATCTTGTGACTTTAACACTTGGGTTTTAGTTATTGATGGATATGAACACCCAAAAGTACTTGTCAACAACTCAACCACTGAGTTTATACTAAAGGAATTAAAGGAGTTCAATGATGAAGAAAAATTTATTTCGAAGCGAAATTCCGATGGATTGAATGCCATTATTCATGCTTTAACTCAAGACCTCCATTATCATGTAACCACGTGTAAAACATCAAAGGAGGCTTGGGATATTCTTAATATCGTATTTGAAGGGAATGCCTCTAAAAAGGAAGCTATGCTTCAAACCCTATCTTCTAAATAGGAAAACCTTCGTATGGATGAAGAAGATACCTTTGATGAGTTTGACCAAAAACTTTAACTATTTCAGATAAGGATATTGTGTGTAAAACTCTAAGGTCTTTACCACCAAGATACGAATCTAAACAGCATGCCATCATGGAAGAAATGATCTTTCCACACTATCTAGAAGCGCTCTAGTTGGTAAATTAAAAATCTTTGACCTTGAATACCAATCCAAGAATGAAGTGGGTATTACCCTTAAAGCTGTAACTAAGACTAGTTCTTCAGAAGAAAATTCTTGTGATGCAAAAACTGAGGATTGTAGTGTTGATACGACTGCACGACAATTTAGAAAGTTATTAAGACAAAAGAAAAGGAGTTCTTCTAAAGATGCATCTTTTCCTTCTCAAAAATCACAGAAATGTGTAGAGAATAGAGAACAAAATGATGGTGATAGATCTAATTGTTCCAAGGATCAAGAGAACAAAGCTTTCACTGCAACTGTTGAATGCACACCTGAATAGGATACTGAAGTAACTCCAGAGTCAAAGGCACTTGAATGTGATAGACTTTGTAAAGAGAATGAATATCTTAAAAAGGAACTTGATATCCTATATAAGGATATAGAACATGTAAGCGATGGTCAAACTTACCTTGAAGTCTTGGAAAGCTACAGAAAACAATTTGAAGAAGGTCATATAGAGAAGAAAAACTACATACGGAGCTAGAGAACCTAAAAAACATTGAGGTAAGTAAATCTATTATTTATGAAAATCTCGAAATTCAAGTTGATAAATTTAAGGTTGATCTAGATAATGCTCTCGAAAAAATAAAAACGTTGGAAAAAGAGAATACGGGTCTAAAAGCGGACTTGAAAAAGTTCGATAGTAGCATAAAAAAACTTGACTCAATGTTGAAGTCAACTAGAGTTCCTCGTGATACGTGAGGATTGGGCTACAAAGGTAAACAAACTTTGAATACTAAACATGAGACAAAGTTTGTAAAACCTAAAGACTCTGCTGAAGAAATTGCTTCAAAAGTTGCCACAAAAGATTGCCCTTCCATAAAAGAAAAATCTGTAGCACCTTCATCTTCAGCAAAAGACGGAAAACATAAAATCCGTCAAACTCCAATGAAGGAGAATCCACAACAAGGTAACACTAAGCCTCATGTTTCGTGTGTTACTAAGCATTGCTCTTATTGTGGAAATAAAGGACACTTGGAAAGGGGGTGCAGATTCCGTAAAAGGAATGAGAAAGCCATAGATGCACGCGTTTCCGCAAAATTGGCTGAACTCAATAATGTTTCTCGTGCTAAATCAGGTCATCATTGTCCTAAAAATGAGCAAAAGAATTATTGTAATGATAGTTCAAAGTTTGCTTATCAGGCTTCTACAAAGTTTTTTCATTATCGTTTAAACAATAAAAGAAGAGATAACTTTTTAAAGACAAGATCTGATATTCCTAATTGGAAAAAGGCTAACTCTCAGAGTTTTCAACATTTTAGTTACCCTAATGTTTTCTCAAGAGATTCGTCTAAGATTTCACGAGGAAATAATTGGAAGAACAAAGTTGCTCCTGTAAAACCCATTTCTAAATGGTGTCAAAAGTCTTCTCTAAAGACAACCAGGAAGGTATCAAAAGATAGTCACAATGATGACACTCGAATGATAAGTTTCAATACTCAATACATTCATAATATTTTGCTAAACGTTCTTGATCAAATGAATGTATCTCCGTGTTGTCATCGTTATATGAGATAATTAGGTCTCATATCGGTTACCTTTTTATGATTTTGTGACTTTTGATTTAGCGGATTTCATATCTAACTTTTTGGGTTGCTTAATCAAATATTCATAAAAGGATGATGACAATTAATCCCATATGTGAGTCACGATTATACTATTATCAATTTATTTCTCATAAGTTGTGTATATAGTATACATATGAGTTTTTGGTATTGGCTTATTACTATTGGCACGTAATAGTTAAAACCATTTCAACCTTTCTCTGGTAAAGGTTGCTTTTGATGTTCTTATGTCTTTGCGAAAGGATAACAAAACATTGAGGAGAAGAGGATGCGGAATTTGAGGTAACGAATTTGTTAGTTAATCGTTTTCCTGTTTAAGAGAAGACTGATGTTATTGCATATATTTATTGCTTTTGCTTAACAAAATTTCGGTACGATTGATGTTTATTCCATTATTTGTGTATGGATGTATGTGTGTGATTTAATTGTTTCTGGTTAAGAAAAACTATTGTTATCTTTCTTTATGGTTTGGTATCAATTGTTTAGGCTTACGAAATTACGGTGCAATTGCGGTACTATAATGTCTATGTTTGTTTCAATTGCTTCCGGTTGAGATAAATAATTATGCAAGTTGATTTATTTGGTTTGTATGAATTTTTTATGGCTTAACAAAAAAAAAAGGTTTTCGGGATCAATTGTTTAGTCCAATTCGATTCCGGATAAGAGAAAATAGAGTTAATTCTGATCTTTATTTTGGTCTTATCGAACAAGCGATTGTATTTTTACAATCGTTTTAGCAAAAGAACTAAGGTGCTTAGTCAATTTTTGATTTGCTAAACTATTAGGGAAAATTGCTTCGGGCAACTATTTCCTTGGTAACATATCAAAAAAAAATTACTTTGTAGTTTCGGTTTTGATATTGGTTATCTAAAATGGTGTGTGGAACCCTCGTGCTTAACTCTTATAGGTTGTAAGTCTTTTTAGATTTGTAAGATCCTTTCGGTTTGTCCTTTATTTTCTTGTACCTTTGTCATTTTGTGACAAAAAGGGGGAGAAATATATGGAGTAAACAAGTGATTTGGTATCACTAAAGAAAGGACAATGGTGCTTAAACGTTATATCTAACGAAATAGTAAAGCATAGACTAAGGGGAAGTAACATATCATATTGATACTTGTGGTTATCTTAACTACAAAGGGAATAACAAAGACGTGCGGATTGAAAATCTACCTATCTCACCTTTAGGGGGAGTATTAAATTTGTTATTAAAATGTCAACATCGGCATTTATTTTTTGAATATCTCCAGGTTATTGTGTTGTTGAAATGTGAATTTAGTGTATGTAGAATGAATTATGTTTGTAATTCTTTTATCTCCATTTGTAATAGAGTTTTGTCACTAAATTGACAAAGGGTGAGATTGTTAGAGCACTGCTCGGTTGAACCCACCAAGCGTTGGTATGTCAAGATTGGTTGTCATATTTAGTTCCAAAACTCGAGTCGCTTAATAAGTAAACTAGAGTCAACTTCGATAGGTTAGACTAAAAACGATAGAATTATTGTGCTCTAGTTACTCACAAAGATCTGAAGATGGATTGAAGACAACAAAGACATTATCCTTCAGCTTGAGGTTAGTAACTACGACTTGACTTGTTCCATTTCTATTTTGTGTCTTTCAAATCTTTTAGATTGAAAACATAACATGCCAAGCTGTGAATGATCATACTCTAGTAGACATAGTATTAAGGAATTACAATACGAAGTATAACGTCTATCTTTTGAACTTCGTATATAAGACATCAACATAATCGTATGAATGATATTGTGATTATGTATGGGTATGGGTGAAGATTTCGTCCTAGGAAACAATGTTTTTACATTCGTTTAAAGGAAGTACATTAGTAAACTTGTTTTGTGAATCGAAATGGAAATCGCTACGCTTATTGGTATTGTTATTCATTGCAAATCTTTCGATTACCAATATGTGTGTTTAGTATAACCGCTCATAACTTGTTTATGTATCTTGGTAAAACTATTCACAAGGCCTGACTTTTGTATTGGTATGACTTTTATTAGTGAAACCGATCTTAAGTAATCACCTGAGATGGTATGATCGATTTGTTGTAATTGGTATGACCAACTCTAGACATTGGGGAACCGATCCTAGTAAGAGGTGCAACCGATCACAAGAAAAGGGGAATCGATCCTTGTAAGAGGTGCAACAAGTTTTTAGTTATTGGGGAACCGATACTATGAACATGTGCAACAAATACAAGTTAGATACCATATATATGTGGGAACCGATCCTAGTACCTAGTCAACCAAGTTTTGGTAACTAGCGTGACTAATTCTAGTACCCACATGGAGGTAGAACCGAAACTTGTTTTGGTAGAACCGTGAAACAAATGATTGGTGATTTGATAGGATAATCAATCACATAGTTCTTGGAAGTCAAATGAACCAATTCTAAACTTGTTTGGAAGTGTGGCAAATCGATTCCAAGATTGTAAATATAAAAAAGGATTTACAAAGTAAAGATGTCGACATACTTTGAACACGTGCAGTAATTCTTACCTTTTATTGTTCAAAGATATTCCTTAATAGCTAAAGGAGAATCCCGGATCGAAATAATTGAGAATCTTTTAATTAAGGTTTTTAGTTTTATATGCTTTTAATTTCCAGCAATTAAAATGCATATCTTTAGAAAATAAAAATTAGTAATGTGCATTTACTAGTTGGAGATTTTCTACTGAGATTTCGGTCAATATTTGGACAGTGCATTTCCAGGAATTATGAAAACCGTTTTTGCCCTTATTGCATATCTTTGAGAATATTCGGTTTTGGAAATTCCTTGGTGTCCAAACTTCCTTGGTCTATAAATATTGAAGTTTGCATTTCAAGTAAACTAATCCTCAGAGCCAGCAAAACTACCTAGTTGTGTTGTTACTGGTGGAGCCATCTTTTCGGAGAGGAAAGTACCCTAATTAGTGGAAATCTCTTACGACCGCTCGTTTTAAAGACTTCTTTAGGATTGGGAAGCTCTACGAATACCGTTGGTGGGAAACTAGATGATTGCATTGTTATTTTATTTTTCGATTATTTATTTGATTGACTAACGGTTGTTGAATCTTTGATTATACCTAGTTTGTTTATTCTTGAGAACCTTCTCTTCTGATATAAGGCTCACTCAAACTAGATCAAAGATTTGATATTTCCACGGATCTAAGTTTTTCTAGATACGTAAGATAGATTCATTGATTTCCCATTGTTAATAGACTCCGTTCTGTGCGACAAATCAATAAGGAATCAAGTTTGTTTTTGCAGGTTGTTACTTTGAAGATTAAATCGAAGATTGAAGACTTTGAAGATTTGAAGACTTTTATTCTTGTGTTTTTATCTTGGTGTAACTTTCTGTGACTTGATTTTCCGGGATTAAGAGGTTGTTTATTTTCAATAAACATAAACCTTTTTAGATCAACAAGTAGTTTGTGATTTTATCATAAACCTTGTAATCAAGATTGATTATTTCGGTAATCATTGTCTTGTTTGATCTTGTAACCGAGGAACTTCGGATCTGGTAACAGGTCTTAAAAATATAAGATCCTTAACTGTGCTTTTATCATATATTTCGGTATTGTGATTATAAAGTGAGTTTTGTTACCAAATAGTTTATCCTTTACTGTTTGGAATACGATCCAAAGGAATCTTGTCTTTCCAGTTGAAAGATTTGTAGAAAAAGTTATTGTGAACCATTAAGAAGATATATTAGATTTAGTCCTAAAGAGAACGCCTGTTCTGCTAGGATATCTAGTATCAAATATCTATTGAGAACTTCGGTTCTGCTAGATATTATCAAAACAAGAATACTGCTGAAGCTGAGTGACTAGGATTTTAGTTTACTTAGTATTGTCTACACGAAGTTGCAGGTTTACTTTTTGTAGCATCTTAATTCATTGAGTATTCAAAACTGGACTAGGTCCCGAGGTTTTTCTACAAGATTGTAGTTTTCCTCGTTAACAAAATTCTGGTGTGTGCTTTACTTTATTTCCGCATTATAATTTTTTTTTATATTATAATTAAAGTAAATATACTTGTACGTTAACTAGCCACTTGATATTTATCTTATAAGATTTCGGTTATACCGTACTATTATCAAGTGAACAATTTGTTGTAGTATTGTCTCAATTTCATATCCATAGACGATCACACAAAGTATATTGGATTTATCCACTTGACTTTGATATTCCCACTTTGTTAGGCCAGTTTGGACTAACCCTATTTCAAGTGGACACCGTGTTGAAATATTCCTTGAGTGATTGTTGCTCCAAGAGGTTTATACACGGTTGAGATTGAATAGGTTATGATCAAATAAAAAGATTGTGGTATATTTGGGTACCCTCTTCTTTTCAGTAAGCTAGGTAAATATCCAATCCGAACATCTTTGTCATTCCCCTTTTTGTAGTCAGAATATTATAAAAGAAATATGATATGTTTCTCCCCCTTAGTCAATGCTTTACTCTTTCGTTAGATATAACGTTTAAGTACAATTATCCTTTCATTAGTGATTGAAAATCACTTGTTTACTCCATATATTTCCCCCCTTTTTTGTCACAAAATGATAAAGGTTCGAGCAAATAAAGGATAAACTGAAAGAATCTTACAAATCTAAAAGACTTGTAAACAACCTATAAGAGTTAAACACGAAGGTTTCACATACCACTTTAGATAACCAATATCAAAACCGAAACTTCAAGTAATTTAGTTTTAATATGTTATCAAGGAAATAATTGTCTGAAGCAATCTTCCCTAATAGTTTAACAATTCGATTAAGAAACTTAGTTCCCTTGTTAAACCGATTGTATATGCACAATCGCTTATTTCGATAAGACCAAAATAAAGATCAGAATTAACTTTATTTGTGTCATCAGGCTCTAATTATTCAGACAATAACTTTGACCTTTCTCTTGTCAAGACATTCGATTAGACTTGAATAACCGAATCCACCAATTTGATAAGTCTAACTAAGATCAGAGTTAACTTAGTTTCTCTTATCCGGAATCGATTTGGACTAAACAAATGATCCTGTATTTTGTTAAGCCATAAATAATACATACAAACCAAAATAAATTGACACATTTTTTCTTAACCGGAAACAATTGAATCATACACACATACATCCATACATAATAATGGAACATATCAATTGTACCTAAATTTTGTTAAGCAACAGAAAAATATATGCAATATAAACATGCTTTTCTTAAACAGGAAAACAATTAACTTACAAATTCGTTACCTCAGATTCCGCAGCCTCTTCTCCCCAGAAAGATATATCATTAAGCGCAAGTTCAAATAAGAACTCTCCCCCAGTTTGTTGTTATCCTCCCGCAAGAACAAAATAACAACAACAAAGGAAACCTTTACCATAGAAAGGTTGAATCGGTTTTAACTTATGCGTGCCAATAGTAAAAGTTGAAAACCCGAAACACATATGTTATGCTAAACACAACTCATGTAAACATAAATTGATTCAACATATTGTGACTTTTCACATATGAGTTTCAATCGGAACACCTTATGATCCTTTGATAAAGCCTACAATATGGACTAGAACTTAATCCCGCTAAATCAAAAGCCACACAAAACATAAGGGTTACATCATATGAGATCGAATATTAATGTTAATGAAAACCGAAATCAGACATCCCATAAACCGAATACACATAGCAAAAATACAAACATTCATTCACATGGTATATAATCGGTAACTATCACATGAAAAATTATACAAAAATATTTTTATTCATAGATAATGATATTTTTATTCAAAATAGACCTTATACAATAATTGAAGCAAATCAAAACATTGATGTCTATTTTCTGGATTAAGTATTACAACATCTAACTTAATCCCTAGTGGTGCTCTGATTGTTCACTGAGGTTTCTTCATTGTTCAAACTCTTAAAGCATGTCTCGAGAGACTTGTCAGCAACCACCTCTTGTTTTTCAAGCTTTTCAACTTGTTTCTTCATTCTGCAAGATCAGCTTTTGTTTCATAAATTTTATCCTTCAGCCAATCTTGATTTCGAACCGTTATTATGAGATTAGTTCTTAGTTCTTCAAAACCCTAGATATAGTTAATCATACTATCAGAACGTATCCATTTGGTTTTTGTTGGATCTTGAAGGTTGTAAGCAAACAAACATGACTCATCTTGAGATCCGGTAGAACTATCAGATTCATAATCAAACATGATTTTTGATATGATCTTCTTCTTCCTTTCTGTATTGATTCCTTAAAAATCCTTAACTCTTTGAGCTTCCTCCTTATTTACCTTTATAATACTACGAGTTATTGGAGGCATGCTCGGGGATTTGAATAAGAATTAATCAGTATTTCACAATACAAGAAAGAGAAAGTTTCTCTTAAGAAGAGACAACTTTCGAACCGAAAATACAAAGAAATTTCTGAAAATATATTAAGAATATATTTTGTTTCCTGTGTCCGAAATTCTCAAGCTGGAAGAATTATTAAAATTCAAAAATTTAAAATAAAACCTAATTTTTGAAGATCATGATAAATGTGAACAATATTTGTAAGACAAGATGGATTCGCAGCTTATCCAAGGATTGTCACAATTTTCTGATACAAACACAAAAACATGTTGAAAAAGCGGAGGTCTAACAACCACACCCAATATTTCGTTAGGCAATCTATATGGACTAACTCCAATATAATTCGAAGAGAATAAACTAGACAGTCAAACTCAATCAAGGAAATATATCCAAGAGTTATATCTTAGTTTCTCAATGTAATCAGCAAATCAAACAGATAGAATCCGTGAGCCTGATTATTATGAGAAACAACTTGAACGGTACCAAAGACCAATGTTCAAGTGTCAATCAATTTCAATCAACAACCAAAGGTTGGATTTACCAATTGATTGAACTACGCAAAACCTGTGATATTTCATTTATATAGAAAATATAATGTGGAAAAGAAATAACACAGACACCATAAGTTTTGTTAACGAGGAAACCGCAAATGCAGAAAAACCCCGGGACCTAGTCCAGATTTGAGCACCACACTGTATTAAGACGCTACAGACACTAGCCTACTACAAGTTAACTTCTGACTAGAATGTAGTTGATCCCTAACCAATTCTCACACCGATTAAGTTACAGTCGCGTTCCTTACGCCTCTGAATCCCAGCAGGAATCTACGCACTTGATTCCCTTAGCTGATCTCACCCATAACTAAGAGTTGCTACGACCCAAATTCGAAGACTTTATAAACAAATCTGTCCCCCCACAGAAAAGTCCATTCTGATAGATAAATCTGTCTCCCACAGAAATACCTACGAAGTTTTTGTTCCGTCTTTTGATAAATCAAGGTGAACATGAACCAATTGATAATCCGGTCTTATATTCCCGAAGAACAGCCTAGAAATATCAATCACCTCACGATAACTTAACTATATGGTATTAGAACAAGTTATTGTGGAATCATAAAGAATGAGACGAAGAGCTTTGTGATTACTTTTTATATCTTACCTATCGGAGATAAATCTCGAGCAAATATTAGAGAAGGTAATACTCAACACGATAGAACAAGTAAGATCAGAACACGCAACTACAAAGAAAATGGTTGGGTCTGGCTTTAGAATCCCAATGAAGTCTTTAAGTCGTTAACCTATAATGGTTTTAGGAAAAACCTAGGTTAAAGGATAATTGATTCTAGTCACAACTAGTATCATACATGAGGTAAAGGGATTAGGTTTTCCAGTTGATAGAGTTCTTCTTTATATAATCTTCAAAAGAGGGTTTGACAGCTTTGATACAAAGCAATCTATATTCACCGTTACATGAAATCCTGATTTAAGATTCAAGCTAAGTTTGCTTAAAACCAAAGCAATATCTCTCCGCCGTTAGACGGTCTTAGCTTGTTACACACAAATGAAATATACCTACATTTAGATATGGGTAACCGTACCTAAACGTGTATATTGAGTTGGCTCAATAACAGTTAACCGAAGTTAGCCATATGAACACTTTTGTGTTAACCACATTCATCCAACACTTACAGATCAAATGATAATCAAATGAATCTAATTGTGTTACTCATAGAGTTGTTCAATTTTTTATGTTCTCATAGAAGTATACAAGACACAATTGAAACAAAATCGGATTGATTCAAAAGAATCAGTTCATGAACACTTTAGCCACGTTTTGCAAAGATTGCATTCCTTAATTTATAAATGCATTTGTTCATGAGTATGAAATCATAATTAACCGATTTTAGAACTTAAACCAACTCTGTTTGCAAAAAGGTACACAAACTAGAGTTATGGATATTGGTCATGTACGACAGTTCGCAAACGGGTACGCATACTGTCGTTCCAGACCGAACTCATGTGAAACAGTTTTCAAATGGGTATGCAAACTTGGTTCCCGGACTTTCACAGTTAAAACCGTTCGCATACGGGTATGCATACTTGGTTCCCGAACCTGAATCATACTACAACAGTTTGCATACTGGTATGTATACTGTGCTATATCCAGACAATGGTTATTTGTTCTAAACTCCCATTTCAATCATTGAAACATCCTTAGAAGACGACAATAGCTGTCTCACACAAACTATTAGCTTATAAGTAATTTTCAAGTGATCAAATGATCAATACGAAACATTCCGAGTCTACATCAAATGACTGTCTCACACAAATCATGTAAGATGTTACAAGGCGATTTTCACATGATCATCTTTTGACTCATTATTTAGTTTCCAACAAATAAATTGTTTCCAACTAAACTCGTCAAGAATAATGATGAACGTAGTTAAAGCAAAAAATCTTTCCAACACATATTTCGAGAAAGACATAAGCGAGTTAAACTCAGCTCGAAATATCAAATGTGTATAATGTAAAAGTCTAAATAGCTATACGACTTAGTCTCAATAGGAGATATAATAGAATAGACTTCTGAGTGATAAATGAGTTTAAGTTTCACATACCTTTTGTTGATGAAGTTCCTCCAAGCTCTCCTCAGTAGATTTTCGTCTTCAATCGATGGATGACTTGAATTCTAAAGCTCAACTACACATTATATCCTAATCCGAGACATAGCTATAAGTAGACTAGAAATCAACACTTATAGTTTTTATCACCTAAACTTGACAAACAAGCTTGAGATAGCAACGCTTGCGAGTTAGACCGACCAGTGCTCTAACACATGTGCTCTCGTTTTATGTGATTCCTCATCCCAAAATTATGAGCACGATTTGAATGAGGGTACACATTCTCCATACAACTAGGTTGTATCGGAGTAAACCTTATCGTGCTTACAACGAGTATCAGAAACATAGTTCATGTTTCTCTTATGAAGTTTCTGCCCAGAGTATTTTCTCCTAATAAGATGATCCTTCCTTGATCTAAAGGTATGATCATGAGGAGAAACCGTACTAATGTGAGAATTTTCAGAGATGGATAGATCTCTCTTAATTCTGTCAATGAGATTTTCATAAAAATTTATCATTCTAAGGATTTCCTTATTATGAACATCAGTTTGATCTTTTGAAACAATTATTGGAAATCTTCCCTGATTATTTCTCTTGGCAGAAATTATTTCCTTCCCTTTCTTATGAAAATGTTTTTCATATATACAGAGACTGTTTCGACATGAGTGAGGAGGAACCTTTTTCCATAAGTGATTATCAACTCTTTCTTCTGATTCTTTTGAGTTGATTTTATCAGTTTGGGGTATATTCTGTCTTTCTACTGAAGAATGATCTTTCAAGTTTTTAAGACAATAAACTTCGTTTACACTTTTACCACAGTATTTTGAAGAAGTATAAGTTTCCTGTCAAGTGACTGAAAGTTGTATCCCTTAAGATCTTTTTCACGGAATCGGTTCAAAGTTTCCTTTGGACAAGATTTTGTTTGATCATCAGTAGTTATAGAAGATGGTTCTTCATTCTCTTCTGACTTGATGTAGTTAGGCAAACTACAATCATCATGATCTGTTTCAGATGTGATCAAACAAGTCTTGTTATCACATTCTGTAAAAGTCGAGCAATGACTTTTATTTTCATCATCATAAGAAATTATAACAAAGTCATTAGTCAGAGTCATAGGATGAATCTCTTGTTCTTGAGTAAGAGATTTACCAAGAGATTCTACTTTGACAGTGAGATCCATATTCTCTTTGGCTAGAATATTTAGTCGAATGACTTTTTCTCTGATCTCTTTCTTAAGAAGATTTGACTATGTCTTTAATATTAACATCCTTGTAGACAAAGATCTTATAGGCTTTAGGAGTTTTTCCTACTCTTTATCAGCATCTTCTTTTCTATCAGAGATAGACTCAGATGTACTCTTAATTTTTGTAACTCCTGGATCATGAGTTAACGAAGGAGTAACATCTTCAACTTTTGAGTATTCGTACTTTTGCATAACGTTAACAGAATCAGTCATCAGATTCACTTCTTATAGATTGGATTGCACCAAACACAGATTGTTAGTTCTTTTCGTGTTTCCTTGCTCTGATACCAATTGAAAAGACGAGCGTACCCAAATACACCATAATCTTTTTTTTTAAACCTATAAGTCCTCTACCAAAAGTGATCGTCTATGGACAAAGTCGAGACAATACAACTAATCGGTTCACACTTCGTGTGATTGTCTATGGATACGAGATCGAGACAATACAACAACAAGATACCTTGTGTGATTGACTATGGATACAAGATCGAGACAATACGACAACGAATTTTGTTACTTGATAATAGGTTCAGACTTAACCAAACTCTATAGGATCACTGTCAAGTAATGCGGAGTTAACGTTTGTGTAATTTACTTTAAATTATATAAAGAAATATAATTACGGAAAACAAAAGTAAATCACACAGCAAGATTTTGTTAACGAGGAAAACTGCAAGTGTAGAAAAACACTGGGACCTAGTCAAGAATTGAATACTCTCAGAATTAAGCCGCTATACAAAATCTACACCAACTTCGTATAGTTGAGACCAAGCAACTACCCATAGTTCACTTAGTTTCCTCAGTATCCCTGCGTTTCCGACTATAATGAGTGCACACATTGGTAAAATTCCTTTGGATCGTATTCCAACAGTAAAGGAACAACAAATCCGTTTGGTAACATCTCTATTGATTCTTTCAAGATAAAGATATCTCAAGTCATACACAAAGGCTCTTCCGTTTAATCTAATAAACTCCTTTGCCTGGTTAGATCAATCTATCTAATAACTACAAAAGTAGTTAAGTTTAGATTCACACTCAATCAAAATAAATCTCAAAGAGATATATTGAGAATGCCGATCTCACACAACTAATCAATCGAATAAATACGATTCTAGGGCGATCCCAGTCGATCAAGGTTTGTGCACACACAAAGATATGGGAACTAATAAGAAATCTTCTTCGTCTTCAAATCTTCTTTCATCTTCAATAAGCACCTGGACAACACCACTTGAATATCTTTTGATCAATCACACACATAACAGAGTCTATTAATAATGGGTTATCATAAGATGTCTTTAGATCTACAAACAATTCTAAAGATCCCGTCGATACTTCGATCTAGTTTGAGTGAATTTTATATCAGAAGAGAAGATTCTCAAGAATAAACAAACTAGGTGCAATCAAAGTTTCAACAACCGTTAGTCAATCAAATCAATCGAAAACTAATAACACTGCAATTATCTAGTTTCCCACCAATGGTACTCGTAGAGCTTCTTGATCCCACAGAAGTCTTTAAACGAGCGGTCGTAAGAGATTTCACCTAATTAGGATACTTTCCTCTCCGAATAGACGGCTCCACCAGAAACAACAAGAATGAAGTTTGCCTTACTATTGGGATAGTTTGCTAGAAATGCAAACTTAGGTATTTACAGACCAAGGATGTTTTGACACCAAGGAATTTCCAAAACCGAAAATATTCTCAAGATATGCAATGAATAGCAAAATTCGGTTTTCCTAATTCCAATAAATGCTTGTCCAAAATTTCCAAAATCTCTCAATAGAAAATCTCCAATTAGTAAATGCACATTACTAATTTTAATTCTCTAAAAATATGCATTTAATTGCTGGTAATTAAAGCATATAAAACCAAAAACCTTAATTAAAAGATTCTTAATTTATTTCGGCACGGGATCTCCTTGAGTAATAAGGAATTTCTTTGAACAATAAATGATAAGAGTTACTGTACGTGTTCAAGCTTTTATATCTTAGCTATTTCTAGGTCATCCGCTTGGTGGGTCAGTGCATCTCGGTGGTCCACCTCATCCCGACCTTGGAAAGACATCACACCAAAGTCGTACAAGACGGGTAGCATTCCACCGATGTCAAGTCATGGACCGGTTCCTCCAGCCCTGAAACTCGCTTTCACTACGGCTCCTGTGGGTCCACTTAACCAAGCCACTGCCTATGAGTCGTCGACTCATTCTTCAACAAGCATGCGGTCAGAGCCCAGGCTCCTCCCACTGCTTGGAAAGTATGTTGACATCTTTTCATTGTAAATCCTTATTCATATTTACATGTATTTACATTCTTGGAATCGGTTATACCACACTTCCAAACACGTTTAGAATTCGTTGACCTGTATTCCAAGATATTTATGTGATTGATCAAATTTCAAATCACATACATGGGTTCAATTAGTTCTACCAATCACTAGGATCGGTTATACCTCAATATGGAAATACTTGTGGTCGGTCACATCAGTTACCAGGACCGGTTACATCAGTTACCAGAACCGGTTACCATATTCCCATGGTATTCCTTATGATCGTTCACACCAGTTACTAGGATTGGTTACACCAATTACCAGGACCGGTTACCAATTACAAGGATCGATTACACAACACTTTGTGATCGGTCACACCAACTACTAGGATCGGTTACACCAATTACAAATATCGATCATACCATCTCATGGTGATTACTTAGGATCGGTTACACAATTACTAAAAACTAGTCATACCAAATCATAAGTCAGACATTGTGATTAGTTATACCAAGATATATAACAAAGTTACGATCGGTTCTACCATCTCACACATATTGGTAATCCAAAGATTTGCAATGAATATCCGTACTAATAAGCCTAATGATTTCCCTTTCGATTCATAAAAAAAGTTCATGAATGTACTTCCTTTAAACGAATGTAAAACATTTTTTACTAGGATACCCATTCACATAATCATAACAGTATATACAAGATTATGTCGATGTCATATCTACGAAGTTCAAAAGATAAGCGTTATACTTCGTAGTCTAATTCCCTAATGCTATGATCATAAAAATATGACCATGTCACATCACTAGAGTATTATAAAATATGTACAGTATATACAGCTTTGCAGTTATGTTTTACATATAGCACGACTTGAAAGATACGTTAGGAATCAAACAGTTCAAGTTAATATTATTAACCTCAAGAGGAAGGATGATGTCGTCGTTGTAGTTCACTTCTTCTTCACATTCTTCAGAGTAATACTTGTATGTCTCAACATTCCTAGACTTTCTAGTCTAACCTAAACGAAGTTGACTCTAGTATACAATCAAGCGACTTTAGATGAGTTTTGACACACTAAAATATGATAACCAAATTTGACATACCAACGCTTGGTGAGTTCAACCGAGCTATGCTCTGACAAATTGAGTTGTTGAAGTCTTCACAGTGAGTGAAACGACTCGAGATAGTGAACTCTATCTTAGGATACATGTGCATAGACCAGATTGGTTGTAGGCGCGTGTATACTGAATCGACTGAGTAACTTGGAGTTAGTTTACTTGGTCTAAACTATACGAAGTTATAGTAGTCTTTATATAACGTCTTAATTTTGAGAGTATTCAAAACTGGACTAGATCCCTAGCTTTTTATGCCTTGCAGTTTTCCTCGTTAACAAAATCTTGTTGTGTGCCTCTACTTTATCTTCCGTATTATAATGGATGTTATAGTTATAAGCAGTGTACGTTAATCAACACTTGGTTTGATACCAATAGATTGGTTCAAATTCGAACTTAATCTATATAACAAGTGTATATCTTGTTTAAGTAATCTCCTTTACGGTTCGTGTCTGTATTGGATTACATACGGTGTGTCTTGCATAGGTTGATACCGAAAAGATTGTGGTGTACTTGGTACCCGCGTCATTCAAATTAAATTCCTCAAATAATTCTTCGTCAGCCTTAAGAAGGTTTTCCGAATCAAAAATTAGGTTCTGAAGTCTTGCTTCCTTTCTGAGGTATTCCATTCAAATACGGTCTCTAAGATATCCTAAGTTTTTTTTGACGTAGTGCACGTACACACATGATATTAAAGATATTTATTATGGCATGGTTGATAATGTTCAATCCATCATAATTATTCTTTGCAATAATGATTTATTTGCACTATATTCGGCAATATCCCTAGCAGAAGTTGCATTGTCTTAATAGTTGTAAGAGCAGTATAACACTTGACTACTCGGACCCAAGTATAGAAATCACGAGCTTGCAAGAAGGAATGCATATATATTTTCCACCATAAGTAATTTCTCCATCAAAGGCTGGTGGTACGTTATTAGAGATAGAACTATTGTCTATAAATTCAGATTACCATAAACACAAATTTGTTAGGTCTAATGGTGTTTTCCTACTCTGATACCAATTTAAAAGGAGAGGGTACCAAGTACACCACCAAATTTTTGTGCGGCAACTTGTATGGACAAAACCTAATACAATCACAAGTAGGTCAAAGCGAAGACCCTTGAATAAGATTATATATAGAGTTTCTCTTTTTCTCATCCACAATCAATATGTACGGACCAATGGTCGATATACCTTATTGTATAGATGACTTCTTGGACAATCTAAGAAATCAATATCCAATATCAATTTAGTCGTATCAGAATTAAGAGGATCTGAATTCTAACAAGCATAAAACTTGTAATTTATCTTTCAACATATGAATTGAACAAGAAAAAGTCTTGTTTTTTAATCACAATTAATAAGGACTTAAACTATCTAGATTGATTACGTACTACTTATGTTATTCCTATTATAAAGATAAAAAAAATATAATGCGGAAAAGGAAAAACACAAGACACAAGAAATTTTGTTAATAAGGAATACTGCAACTGCAGAAAAAATCCTGGGACCTCGTCTAGCTTTGAACACCACAATGTAATAAACCACCATAGACACTAACATACTATCATACTTCGAACTGGAATGTGGTTGTGACCGAATTAACTATCCAAATAATTTAACTGCAGTCTTGTTCCTTAGGTTGAACCTTGCTTAGTTGATGTTCTTTACAACCTAAGAATTTCTTCAACCTCAATGAAGACTTTTGTTACCTATCTTCCTATAACAGATAAGCCTATTTGATTTTCCTTTTGATATACTCCCTCCGTCCCACTATTAATTGACCTAGTTTATTAAACTAATCAGTTTTAAAGTAGGTCAATTAATACTGGGACGGAGGGAGTATGTTTTAATCTAGGTTTGGGAATTTGTTTACACTAGACAAAGTTCAGTAAACCTCACGAATCCATAATACTTACACTATGTTAGCAGAGAATCGTAGATTACTAACCACCTCTCAAGAACAATCCAAGGAAATGAATAAGGGTTTCAATATCTATCTTGAGGAATCACAAATTTGAGACGAATATAACTTTGTGATTACTAACCACATCACAAGAACAATCCAAGGAAATATGCCAAAGATAAAATATTGAAAAGACGAGGTACCCAAATACACCACATTCTTTAAAATATCCACCTATAAGTCCTCTTACCGAAAGTGATTGTCTATGGACAAAGTCGAGACAATACAAAAAATCGGTATTCACACTTTGTGTGATCGTATATGGATACGAGATCGAGACAATACAATAATCAAAGTGTGATTACTTGATAATAGGTTCGGACTTAACCAGACTCTATAAGATCACTATCAAGTAATACATAGTTAACGTTTGTGTAATTTACTTTAAATTATAATAATAATAATTATAATTGCGGAAAAGAAAAGTAAATGACACAACAAGATTTTGTTAACGAGGAAACTGCAAATGCATAAAAACCTCGGGAACAAGTCCAGAATTGAATACTCTCAGAATTAAGCCGCTATACAAAATCAAAACCAACTTCGTATAGTTAAGACCAAGCAACTAAACCTAGTTCACTTAGTTTCTTCAGTATCCCTGCGCTTCCGACATTCAATAAGTGCACGCATTGGAACAATTCCTTTGGATCGTATTCAAAACAGTAAAGGAATAATAAATCTGTTTGGTAACAACTCTATTGATTCTTTCCAGATAAAGATATCTTAATCCATATGCAAAGGCTCTTCTGTTTAAACTAATAAACTCCTTTTCCTGGTTAGATCAATCTATCCAACAACTACCGAAGTAGCAGAGTTTAGATTTGCAATCAATCAATATAGAATCCAACAAAAAAACTATACAGCGATGCCGATCTCACGCAACTAATCAATCGAATAAATCCGATTCTAGTTGGATCCCAGCCGATCAAGGTCTACACAAAGATATGAGAAACCAAAAAGAAATCTTCTTTGTCTTTAAATCTTCTTTAATCTTTAATTAAACCTTCACAACACCACTTGAATCTCTTGTGATAAATCACGCACAGAACGGAGTCTGTTAACAATGGATTATCACAAGATGTCTTTAGATCTACAAACAGTTCTAAAGATCCCGTCGACACTTCGAGCTGATTTGATTGAATATTATATAAGAAGAGAAGATTCTCAAGAATAAACAAACTAGGTGCAATCAAAGTTCAACAACCGTTACTCAATCAAATCAATCAAAAACTAATAAACTGCAATTATCTAGTTTCCCACCAACGGTACTCGTAGAGCTCCTTGATCCCACAGAAGTCTTTAAACGATTGGTCATAAGAGATTTCACCTAATTAGGGTACTTTCCTCTCCGAATAGACGGCTCCACCAGAAAAAACAAAAAGATGGCATTTGCCTGGCTCTTAGGATAGTTTGCTCAGAATGCAAACTTAGGTATTTATGGACCAAGGATGTTTGGACACCAAGGAATTTCCAAAACCGAATATTCTAGAGATATGCAATAAATGCCAAATCGGTTTTCATAATTCCTGTAAATGCTTTGTCCAATATTTTACGAAATCTCTAAATAGAAAAATCTCCAATTAGTAAATGCACATTACTAATTTTTATTCTCTAGAGATATGCATTTAATTGCTGGTAATTAAAGCATATAAAACTAACAACCATAATTAAAAGATTCTTAAT
>JAJJMB010002379.1:2684973-2766225 GCA_023531105.1 Papaver atlanticum | reverse complement strand
ATATGCATTTAATTGCTGGTAATTAAAGCATATAAAACTAACAACCTTATTTAAAAGATTCTTTATTTATTTCGGACCGGGATCTCCTTGAGTAATTAAGGAATATCATTGGACAATAAAAGATAAGAGTTATTGTTCGTGTTTAAAGTAAGTTGACATCTTTTCTTTGTAAATCCTCTTTCATATTTACAATCTTGGAATCGATTATACCACACTTCCAAACAATTTAGAATTGGTTCATCTGTATTCCAAGACAACTATGTGATTGATCAAGTATCAAATCACAATCATGGGTTCAATCGGTTCTACTAATCACAAGGATCGGTTCTACCTATATATGTATTAGTTGTGATCGAACAAACAAGTTACCAGGACCGGTTACATCAGTTACCAGGATCGGTTACGTTAATTACCAGGACCGGTTACCATATACTCATGGTATTGCTTGTGATCGGTTACACAAGTCACTAGGATCGGTTACACCAATTACCAGGATCGGTTACACCAATTACAAGGATCGATTATACAATTATTTTGTCATCGGTCACACCAATTACAAATATCGATCATACCATCTCAGGTTATAACTTAGGATCGGTTACACTAATTAATAAAAACCAGTCATACCAAATCATAAGTCAGGCACTGTGATTAGTTATACTAAGATACATAACAAGTTATGATCGGTTCTACTAAATCACACATATTGGTAATCCAAAGATATGCAATGAATAACAATACCAATAAGCCTAGCGATTTCCCTTTCGATTCATAAAACAAGTTCATGAATGTACTTCCTTTAAACAAATGTAGACATTGTTTCCTAGGATGAAATCTTTACCTTTACCCATACACATAATCACAATAGCATTCATACGATTATGTCGATGTCATATATACGAAGTTCAAAATATAAGCGTTATACTTCGTATTCTTATTCCATAACACTATGATCATGTGATCATGTCTCACTACTAGAGTATAATCATTCACAGCTTCGCAGTTATGTTTTCAATATAGCACGACTTGAAAGATATGTTAGGAATGAAACAGTTCAAGTCAATATTACTAACCTCAAGAGGAAGGATGATGTCGTCGTTGTATCTTGTTACTTATTTACATTTTTCAGGTCTTCGAGTAATACTTGTATGTCTCATAATCCTAGACTTTCTAGTCTAACCTATACGAAGTTATCTATAGTACATAATCAAGCGATTCTTAGATGAGTTTTGATTCACTAAAATATGACAATCAAACTTGACATACCAACGCTTGGTGGGTTCAACCGAGCTATGCTCTAACAAATATGTGATGAGTATTTGGGAATACTGTTAGACCACTGCTCGGTCGAACTCATAAGCGTTTCTATCTCAAGCTTGTTTGTCAAGTTTAGGTGTCAAAACTATAAGTATTGATTTCTAGTCTACTTATAGCTATGTCTCGGATTAGGATAGAATGTGTAGTTGAGCTTTAAATTTCACGGCGTTCATCGATTGCAGACAAAGATCTACTAAGGGGAGCTTGGAGGAACTTCATCAACAAAACGTATGTGGAGACTTGAACTCATCTATCACTCAGAAGTTTATTCTATTATATCTCCTATTGAGACTAAGTCGTATAGCTATATAGACTTTTACATTATACACATTTGATATTTCGAGCTGAGTTTAACTCGCTTATATCTTTCTCGAAATATTTTTGGAAAACTTTTTTCTTTAACTACATTCATCATTATTCTTGACGAAAGTCAAAAGATGATCATGTGAAAAGCGCCTTGTAATATCTTACATGATTTGTGTGAGACAGTCATTTGATATAGACTCGCAATATTTCGTATTAATCATTCAATCACTTGAAAATTGCTTATAAGCTAATAGTTTGTGTGAGACAGCTATTGTCATCTTCTAAGAATGTTTAAATGATTGAAATGAGAGTTTAAAACAATTAATCATTGTCTGGATATAGCACAGTATGCGCAACAGTATACAAACTGTTGTAAGAATGATTCAAGCCTGGGAACCAAGTATGCATACCCGTATGAGAATGGTTTTAACTTCTAAAGTCCGGGAACTAAGTTTTTGTACCAATTTGCAAATTATTTCACTTGAATTCAGTCTGGAACGACAGTATGCGTACCCTTTTGCGAACTGTCGGAAAATATCAAAGTCCGGAACTTAAGTTTGCGTACCCATTTGCAAACTTATGTGGTTAAGTTATAAAATCGGTTAAGTATGATTTCATACTTATGAAAAAATACATTTATAAATTAAGGAATGCAATCTTTGCAAACCGTGGATAAAATGTTAATGAACTGATTCTTTTGAATCAATCCGATTTTCTTCAATTGTGTCTTGTACACCTCTATGAGAATATAAACAATTGAACAACTCTATGAGTAACACAATTAGATTCCTTTGAGTATCATTTGATCTAGAAGTGTTAAGATGAATGTGGTTAATACAAAAGTGTTCATATGTAACTTCGATTAACTGTTATTGAGCCAACTCAATATACACGTTTAGGTTACCCATATCTAAATGAAGGTATATTTCATTTGTGTGTAACAAGCTAAGACCATCTAACGGTGGAGAGATATTGCTTTGGTTTTAAGCAAACTTAGCTTGAATCTCAAATTAGGTTTTCATCCAACGGTGAATATTGATTGCTTTGTTTCAAAGCTATCAGACCCTGATTTGAAGACTATATAAGGGAGAACTCTAGTAACTGGGAAACCTAATCCCCACACCTTATGTGTGATACTAGTTGGTCGATTCTTCTTAACCTAGGTTTTTCCTAAAACCATTATAGGTTAACGACTTAAAGACTTCATTGGGATTCTGAAGCCAGACCCAACTATTTTCTCTATAGTTGCGTGTTCTGATCTTACTTGTTCTATCGCATTGAGTACTATCTTCTCTAAGATTCGCTAGAGATTTATCTCCGATGGGTAAGATATAAAAAGTAATCACATTGTGGTGTTCAAATCTGGACTAGGTCCCGGGATTTTTCTGCATTTACGGTTTCCTCGTTAACAAAACTTCTGGTGTCTGTGTTATTTTTTTTCCGCATTATATTTGTTTATATAATTGAATATCACAGGTTGTGCGTAGTTCAATCAATTGGTAAATCCAACCTTTGGTTGTTGATTTAAATTGATCGACACTTGAACATTGGTCTTTGGTACCGTTCAAGTTGTTTCTCATAATAATCAGGCTCACGGATTCCTATCTGTTTGATTTGCTGATTACTTTGAGAAACAGAGATATAACTCTTGGATATGTTTTCCTTGATTGAGTCTGACTGTCTAGTTGATTCTCTCAGAATTATATTAGAGTTAGTCCATACAGATTGCCTAACGAAATATTGGGTGTGGTTGTTAGACCCCCTCTTTTTCAAATACCACTTTAATTGCATTCATAATAGGCGTTGGTTGGTCAGTGAAATTGTCTGTGGATGCCTCCCATTCATAACATTTGAAAATATCTTCAATAACCATACAAATGAGTCTGTGCTCTCATCCAGTAATAAAACACATCCAAAGAGAGTAGTTTGCCCATGATTATTTACACCAACAAAAGGTGCATGGTTTGTCATTGTCATTTTTCCAAATGTTGTGTCGAACACCAACACATCATCAAAGAAACTATAATCCATCATATATTTAGCATCATTCCAAAAACAATTGCACATCTGACCAGTCCCATCTTTAGGGACATCTTGACGCCTTCTTCTTTGTATGTGATTATTATAATACATTTGAGTGAAATTAAGATTTTCAGACACTCACGACTCAACACTGAAGTATGCAAAATTAGTTTTCTGACTAATACCTGCATCATGCATGTTCTCAGTTAATCTTGCTTGAGAAGCTTCTATTCCTATGTGATCTCAACATACACTTGCCATGGACATGTAAGAACATGATTGTGATTTTCCACAAATTCTACTACATGATATTTTGAATCTTCAGTTTGTAGTTTGATGACCAACTTTGTTTCACAACCTGTTCGAGCATGCAATCGTCGTTTCATAGGAAATCCCTCGTATGCTTTCGATAATTTCCTTGGTTTGAAAAGACCAAAACCCTTCTAGAAATTGTTTTATTGTTGTGGTGAGTCGTGGAATCTTTATGGAAACTATACCCAATGCATTTAGCATAACGATTATAGTAATCATATGTTTTTTTTTTCAAATCAAATTCCTTGCCGATTTTGGGTACTTCTTCGTTAATTAATACGCTCAATGCCTTCACTTATTGGAACATCCTATTCCATAAGCTCATCATTGTCTTCTTGCGGAAAGTGAGGTTCAAGAATCACCATGACCTGCTGAATAAAACAATTGAATAAGTAGTAATAGAATAAAGAATAGAGTATCAAACTATTCTAAGGAAATAGATATAAAAATATCAAACATTCACGATTACAGTGCCAAGTATTGGTAATTTGGTATACCTATTCACAATTAAAGTGGCAAGTATGAATACACATTCACAATTAAAGGGAACAAAATTACAGTGCCAAGTATTGATATACCCTATTGATAATAATCTTGATCAAACCAAATAAAGAGATATGTTGAGAACATTACCTGGTTTTATGTTTTTTTGATCTCAATTAGGTATTGTTGTTTAAATTCCTCCGATCTCCAGTTTTCACAAATAAAAATATAAGCATTTGTTCACGATCTCCAGAATAAATAAATATTATTGGCTTTAGGTTATCCATGAATTTAGTTTGGGGAAATTAGGCTAAAGCCCCAAAAAAATAATATATTTATTGTCAGGCCCAAAAAAAATTTGGGTTACAGTGACACCCATAATTATACGAGATTTTGAAAAATGTCCGCATAACGGGTTATGCATCCTAATTTTTCAGGGGTATAATTGGCAAGAGAACTAGAACATAACATATCTAAAAAACCGCGCCTTGGAATATTACAAATTTTATATCGTTTGAAAGCTTTTAAAGAGAGATACACAACGAGTACAAACAACAATATCAATTTTTTGTTTTTCACGAAAAAATCGGAGGTGATACTGATCATCATTTTAGGCAACAATTTCGAAAACTTGATACATAACCATTATGTAGCCACCAAAAAAAGATGCATAACACATTATGCAGACAAAAAAAAAAAATGCATAAAACGTTATGCAACCATATTTTTTTGTTTGGATCTGACATATGATTCAAAACAACACCTAGTGCGAAAAACCCATACAAAGCTTTTGGTTGGTAGCCTAGCAACAAGATGGGCTCCAACTCCTCTTTGAATAACAATGCCTAATCTATGAAAAATAAAACTACCAAAACCACTACTAGCGTCATTGCTAACTAGACAATTCTTCAGACGCTTGAAAAAACACAAAGTATCTTCACCGAGTTCCCCAAGAGTAAAAAAATCTAGGACACCCAAACCATATCCAAGTGAAGCACACTTGTCCAAATATTTAGTACGCTTACATGAAACAACACTAGAAATAGCTTTTTTCTGTGACAAAAGAGCGAATACCTTCACCAGTGAAGGGAGAGACACCTATGAAATCCATACAAACATCTTGACCATTCTCCCAATTGAGAACAAGAATATCAGCAGACCTCAAGTCTTTGTCATCATCAGACAGAATACCAAGAGAGACTTCCTTGTGCGCAGGCACGCCAGCTTTGTAACAAATATCAGCTATAACATCACGAACAAGATCATCTCGAAACTTAATTCCAACATCTTTAGCACAATGAAGCGCGTGGTCCCCAAAGATGTCCATGGATCAGTTACAACTTGTGCATAAGCCATTCTCAACAAATAGTGGAATGCCAAGGCGATAGCAAAGCACAGCTCTGAACTGTCTAGGCCCGAGGCACTGATTGATACAGCTAATAAATAATCCTGAGCATGCTTGACACAGTTATACTTCCACAAAATGGAATCTCTTGCAGACATAGAAATTCTGAAGAGCCAATTGATAAGAATAACCTTTGTTCATTGAGAAAAAATTACCAATAATTATTTTTTTGCACCGAAGCTGTCTGACTCTGAGAAGCAAGGTAGCAATAGGTACGGGTGTCAACCATGGTGTTGTTGATGGGGAAAAACGATTTGTTGGTTTTTTAGGAAAAGTGAAGAGACGACCGTGCGGACGAAGACCCTTCAACCGAGCAAATTGCTTTAAGCTTTTACAAACAGATGCACTGCACGGGAGTGCTTTGAGTTCGAGAGATCAATCTGTAGGACTCCGGCCTAAACCAAGACAATGGTCGTTCCAGAGTCAATTCGGTCATAAGAAAGGATGGGTTGGTCTGTAGGAGGGAAGCTGAGAAGTGTGTGAGATCAATGTTGATCAAGGATTGTGGATGTGTTATGTATTCTGTGTGAAAATAAGATAAGTTCTGATTGATTGAATTTGCTCTGTTGAGACTGATTGCTCAGACGAGAATTTTTGTGTGATGAGAATTCTTTGTTCAGACGAGCGTTATTATTTCAATCATGGATTCAGATACTTGTTTATATTGCAAGAATAATTCACACATTGATCCAAGCAAGTGTGACGGTTGCTGGAGTGAAAGAGTGGGAAATCGTGTTAAAACCAGTTACTCATTGTGCAGAGAATTGGTTGATTGTCCACCTTCTACTTTGCTAACTCTTCTAACCTCTTGCACGACTTAATCACACTCTCATCGTGGGTGAACACACGTGCCGTAGGCCGCCAAACAAAAACCCTATTTAATAATCCCCCCATGTGACATGATTGATGTCTCATGAATGTGGAGTCTGCAAAGAAAACGTGTATTTAGTCAGTTGTTGACTTGACTAGACGACGAGTCTTAGAATTGTTGAGTCGAGCATGATGGAAGAATGCTCTAAGACTCATGAATTGAGCGTGTCTGCTGGGACAGATGTATAGTTCTCGAATGAATATTAATAGTTGAATCGACATGATGAATATTGACAAGCTGAGCAAATATTGCTCGTATGATGAATTGCTTAATATTGATAGTTGAATCAATATTATTAGTTTGAGCAAATCTTGCTCGATGAATTACTAAATATTGATAGCTGAATCAATATTATTAGTTTGAGCAAATATTGCTCGTCTGAGCAAATATTGCTCGTAAGATGAATTGCTGAATATTGATAGTTGAATCAATATTATTAGTTTGAGAAAATATTGCTCGTCTGAGCAAATATTGCTCGTATGATGAATTGCTGAATATTGATAGTTGAATCAATATTATTAGTTTGAGCAAATATTGCTCGTATGATGAATTGCTGAATATTGATTGTTGAATCAATATTATTAGTTTGAGCAAATATTGCTCGCCTGAGCAAATATTGCCCGTTTGAGGAATAATTAAATATTGATAGTTGAATCAATATTGATAAACTGAGCAAATATTTCTCGTCTGAGCAAATATTGCTCGTTTGATGATTATTGGTCACACGACCAAATAAAATATTAATTTAAAATATTGGTAACTGGACCGAATATTATATCATAAAATGTTGACTACTTGATCAACATAAAATAGTGGTGTTTGAACCTGTTCAAAATTATGCTTTGCAGAGCATTTGGTTTGAAACCCTAATTTTGATCGATTGTTGATCCATTGATGATTTACTGTAAACCAACCAATGTGTGAGAGAGGGACCGGCTACATGGGATGATGGTCAACCATGCAGCTCCCAGATGCTCGAACGGGCAAGCACCAAAGTCCTTTGCGGACCAGTTGGTGAAAGAATGATTAAATGCTGGTTTAATCATTTATTAAAATGGTGCTCATCTGAGCATTAGGCAATGAAACCTAATTATGGATAGATGAGGGACCGACCAAGAGGGAATGGAACCGGCCCTTGGTGGTCGTGGACCGACTCACGGTCGTTTGATGAAATTCCAAATTATTTGGAAATAGTTTGAACCTAATATGAACAAATTAATTCAAATTATGAAGATGTGTGGGACCGCCTCCTTGCAAGCCAAAGGGTCGACCATGGTCGGTCAAGGTGACATGCCCGTGTCACCATGTTGCTCGTGTCTCAATTCTAAGAATTTTGAGATTTTCTGACGTGCGTTCGAGTAACATCTTGGATTTTCAGAAGAGTTTGATTTTGACTGAAACTCTCAATTTTGCTCGAATGATCAAGTTGGGCATTGCTCGTGCGATCGATATTAAAATAATAATATTTTTATATTTACATGAGAAGCGTAGTCGGTCATGTGACCATTTGACTTTTTAGGTTTTGACCGTTTGAGCAATATTTAAGGAAATATGGAAAAACAAGGGTTTTTTCTCAAACGAAGGAGTTTCATGAGATGAAGGAAATAATAATAATAAAATAAGGGATCATAAGGTGTGGGACCGGCCATGGCTAGGGCATGTCTGGACGTCTAGTAGGCCCTGTCCCATGACACATTTCCCTATATTTATTTATTTTTCATCGTGTGAAGGAAATATGGAGAAACTGATAGTTTTGCTCAAACGAGGGAGTTTGCTCAAATGAAGGAGTTTTCATGAGATTAGGAAAATAATAAAATAAGGTATAATAAAAGGAATAGGCGTGGGACCAGCTACGTCGGCATGACAGCCAGGCCGGTGGGCCCGGTCCCTTCAGGCGACTCTTTAGTATTTTATTATATTATTTTTCTTCCCTATTTTTCATAGGTTTCCTCGTTTGTCCATATTTTTGAATGCTCGTTCGTGCATTATTGTTAGGTACACTTGCACCATTTTATCGGGGCTTACTCGGCAGTGTCTCAGATGCCAGTACGTTGAATATTTATTACTAACCCATGGAATTCTACTGGGAAAAGCCATGAATTGAAGTAATGAAATATTATGATGAACGCAGAATATTTTGTAGGAATTCAATTGATGAATCTTGCAACTAGAAATATGTAACTACTAATTTTCCCATAGTCTACGTAATGTATACATCTCAGAGAATCTGTTACTAAGTAGTATTGATGTCTCAGTTGAACTGATAATGCTAAGTAATAAAATATACCAAAGATCACAATAATAACGAAGAACATAAATGTAAGGTAAATGGTACTAAGTTATATCATGAGACACAAGAGATTACGTGGTTCGAATTTCGTCTACGTCCATGGGGTAATGAGTGATTGTTTGTATTAAGTTGTGGTGGTTACAAAGATCTTAAATGCTTCCCAAAGTAATAGAGAGAACTCAAGTTGTAGTAAATACTTAAGTTCTAAACATTAAAGAGGTATAAGCTTAAGACTAGATCTTCTTCTCCTGGGTCTTGAATGCCCTTCTTTGTTGGTGAAGCTTGGTATTTATAGCCCCTTCTGCTCCAGATATATCTTTGTTGTCTTTGGGTCCATGGATATATCTCCCGTACAAATGGTTCCTTCGTTCACCGCGTGCTTTATCCAGTCAGGCTCTGCCACCTCAGCTGACCCACGTTCCTTCGGGAACTACCCATCCTCAGTACAGATTGTACCTTCGTTCATCGTTAGCCTTCGCCAGTCAGACTCTGCCATCTCATCTCTCTCCACGTTCCTTGGTCAAACATGTAGATAAGGGATTACCGCATTAAATGCTGATTGGATATGTCATCTACCTTTGTCCCTTCGCCAACTGCCTCTCTCTAGACTAGGTTTTACTTTACCATCTTAGCCGTCGAGGTATGCTTCTTCGAGATGGGATAAAGTAGAAGGGATCTGCTGCTCCTTAGACTCCTATGTATAGCAGGGGCTACATAGTTTATCTTGTATGCGGCCACCAAAACCGTGACACGTGCTCCGCGGAATATTGATATTCACAGTTTGTCCCTTTTCTTTCATATTCTACCATTTGGTAGGATTGGAAGAAAAAATTTCCTTAACGCCGCCATTTTTGCACATACGGGTTGGGTGGTCCCCATGTGTCCTTTCATGCAATAACTTCCCCTTGAATTTCTAGACAACCAATTTTTTGGATTCTCCAGCAGCCTATAAGAAGAATTTTAAGGAAGGATATTTATTATCTTTCCTTTTTCTTCACGAACTGTCGCTCTTTGTATTTTCACAGAGATCTTCTTTTCTTTCAACTGTTGGTCTTCTCCTCGACTCCCAAAAGCTCTTGTTTGTTCTCCATCAACATGGTTTTCTTTTCGACTCCCAAAAGCTCGCATATATTCAATAGGTTAGTGAATTTTTTTTTTGATTCACTGTTGCTTTTAACGTATCCTCCATGTTCAATTCAATTTTTGCGTCTTTGATTGTTGATGTCGCTGCTATGCTTGCATGTGATGATTTCCATTTTCTTATTCTTTTTCTTGTTATTTGATAGCATGGGTTACTTCCCATTTCGTGTTTTTACCATGATCGTGCCATGGATGTTCTTCGCCTACAAATTTGATCATGATGGTTAATCATCCTCCATTTTATCTCAATTAGGTTATTTCCTTTGGTTGGTTTAGTTAAACCTATGCCCAAAGTTTGCTTGTTTTTACTCCAGTTGTGCTTTTGAGCCAACTATATTTTTGTGTCCGCCATTGTTGAAGAACAATTCTTCCTGCTGGTGTTTAGGAATTATGAGACTTCCAAAGAAGCCTGCGCGCAAAGATCCGAGGCATAGGTAACCTACTGAGCCTCCTCCGCACATGGATCATCCTGATGCTACTCCCTCTCCTCCACCTGAGGATACTGAGATACCTGAGGAGACTGAGATGGCTGAGGAAACGGAGGTAGGAGAGGTTGTTGTTGAATTTCTTCCTCCTCCCCCACCTCACTATGAGCTCCAAAGGATGCACTATAGTGACAAAGATAGATACGCTCATTTATCTTTGTCTAAGATCTCCAAGTCTTTTCGTCTTCACAAGTTTAAGATCTCCTTTGTTGATGGTCCTGACGTTCTCAATAAGTCCTTGATCCGGAGCTTTCCTTATGATGAGAACAATCTGCTAATCAGTGTTGGCCAGTTGGCCGCAGGTATGCTTTTACCTTTGTATAGTAGAAAGGATCTTTTCTACTATGATGTTCTGTCTACTAGGGATAACCCAGTGAACAAAACTCAAGTCCGAGGGGTGATGCAGTATACTAGAAATTATTGGCGTACCCTTCGTGAGAGTTGGTACCGTAGTAAGGGTAAGACTACTCTGAAGTCTTATGACCCCTTTGAGGTTGGGAGGTCTAAGCAGGAGGATTATACCCCTGCCAACTTCAATGCTACGTATGCTGATGCCATTCAGAAAAGCAATCTTCTTCCTTGGTGTGTTGGTCCACGTCGTATTCATGTTTCTGCTAAGAAGATTAGGGAAGGCAATAGCCTTCGTTTATTGGAAGAGATTGACAAGACCGGTTTGACCATCATCCCCTACTCTGCTAGCTTTTCTTGCCGAAGTTTGCTCATATTCGTCTTGATCATGATAAGCGTTGGGCACGTACTCCTCTTCGTGTAGTGGGTCCTTGGGCCTACGGATTTACCTCTGTAGATCCCAATGTCCCTCGTTCAGCTTCGTCTCTGCCTCCCAAGTATGATGAGTATCAGCCTTCGGTCTTCAACCCTGGCACTCCTGATGAGGTAGGATTCATTCGCTTTTGTTTTTCTTTATTTTGTGGCCTTTTGCTAAGTATTTTTGATACTTCTTTTGTAGCCTGCCCTACTTCTTCTGTTGGGACTACTCCGGGTTCTGCTGGTAACTCCGTAGATACCAGGACAAGGAAAAGTAAGGCTTCGATTGAAGCAACTAAGTCAACACCTGTGGAGGTAAGGATTATAACCCTACCTTAGTGTTCATAGATTCCTTAGTATTTTTCCCCTGATCCTTAGCTCGCGCATGTGTCCTTCTACAGTCTTCCAAGAAGAAAGGCAAGTTAAAGGCTGTGATCGATATTGAGGAATCTGATGAGGATCCTAACGTTGTTAGAGAAGAGCCGGATGACGAGGACATGGAGGATATTGAGGATACTTCCCTTAGTCCCCATTTAGACGACATTGAGGAAGATTTTTCGAAAGATAGCCATAGTCCCATTCGTGCTGGTTATGTGGAAGGTGATAACCTTAAAGTTGATGGAGGCTCTTCATTGGTGAGCCAAGTTAGTACCCAGGTTGTTACTCCTGCTTCACTGCCGACAGTACCTGCTTTTTTTTGCTCCTAGTGACATGCAGCCTGTTGCTTCGGCCTCCACTAGTGATATGGTGTTATCTTTTAAGGGACTTCCGTCTTCTCCTGCTACCTCGCATCACTCGAGTGGTTCGTTTGCGAAGAGTGCAGCTCCCGTGGTGGGGGTCAGTAGCTCATACTCTCAGCCGAAGAAGAAGGTTGTGATTTCACTTGCCATCTTCTCCTTCAATGCCATGCCCACTTTATTGGGAAGTGTTCAGTCTGTCTCTACTGCCCCCACTAGCAAGGTTGTTGGACCTCCACCTTCGTCACCAGATTGGACCGTAATGGGTAATCTTCCTTCTGCTGGTGACATGGACTTAGGTGGTACTTCTAGTTAAGCATTTTCTGTTGTTCCCAGCTCATCCATCATGCCATCTCTTCGCCGTGGTGAGGATTCAGTACTTGTGCCCCGTGTTCACTCTCAAGCGACTGGTGGGGTTTTTACTAATCTTGAGAAGGGTAAGTTACCTGAGAGCTTGAGCCTTGGGTGCTTTGACGATACCATCCTTGAAGCCATACTACGGGTTTCAAAGGGTCTTTTTTCTGCTGAAGTTGATCGTCATCAGCTGACTGATTCTTTGGAGGTTGCTTCAAGATTGGATACTTTGACCGCTCAGTATCAAATGGCCAAGGACCTATTCTTTGATCCAGATTTCCTTCGCTCCAGTTAAAACTTTGGTGAAATCCGTAGGGGTAGAATCCAAGAGATGGAGACTTTCATGGATACCTACACTGATTTCCTTCCTCGTCTTTCCTTGTTCTCAGTAAGTGGCTTTTTCCTTATTGTTTCGTGCAATGTTTTAGAACCTTCGTCTGTTCTTATGCTTCGTTGTTTACAGCTTTGCAAACAAATCGATCTTGGAGGTACCTTGTTCAAGTTTTATAAGGCTAAGTGTACTCACTTAAGTGCTCTGTTGGAGCGTGCTCGCCAAGATTACTCCTTTGTTAGTCCACAGCAACCTTCTTCCGGTGACGTTGCTTCTGCCGCCAAGGTACCTTTGTTAGAGAACGAGCTGAGGAAGAATCAGAGGTCCTTAGAAGCTTGTTTCTGGCTCTTGAAAAATCCAATGACGCTGCGAAGGTTACGGAGGAGGGACCCAAGGCCGCTGACCCTACTTTGGATGATGAATCCTCCAAAGTTATAGGTTCGTTTATTCTCTCCTTTAGCTTTGTTTTTATTTATTTTTGGTAGCATAGTCCTTAGAAAACCTACGCCTCCCAGCTGGTAGTTCCAGTGAGCTTAGACACCTACGGAAGCAAGTAGCCAAGTTGACCTCAGATGTTTGGTTTTATCATAAGAAGTCTGATAGGTTAATGAACGTGATTGTTCATAATGAGGCCCAAATCTCCCTTGAATCTGCTCATAACTCAGATCTCGTGAAGAAGATGGCCATCCTTCGTAAAGAGTGTGATGAAACCCTCAAGTGGAAATAGGATCTCATATCCAAGCAAAAGGAGGATATCGCCTTAGTTGAAAAACGCCTCTCATCTCAAGAGATTATCCGCAAAAAATATCATGCAGACTTTGAAGATGCCTGCACCTCCTTAGCTAAGGTTACTGCCGAACGTAATATATTATCCTCTGAGGTCCGTTCTCTCAAGAACAAACTCATCGAGGTTTCTCCAATGCCTTCCTCCATGTCCCATGCATCTATGGTCAATAGATTGGAGGAATTAGAGAATGTTTACCAGGTTTTATCCTCCGAAAATGCTTCGCTCCGGATAGATGTTGAGGATCTCCGGACCGAACGTGACACCTTGGTAGAGGATCTTAATGTTGCTTAGGAAAATCTTGCCGAAGCCGAGCATAATTTAGAGGAATCCCTTAGCCATGCCGGAGGTTGCTTAGGGTTTTCTTATTCCCTTAGCCTCCTTTGTACCCCAAATTGTTTTAGTTTCTTAGTTATCCCCTGTGTGTCCGTAGGTCTCTAGGAGCATCTTGTAGGTATGAATGCTAAGGTCAGCCATCTTGAGAGCAAAGTTTCTTCATTAGAGATAGCTCGTCAGTTCGATGCTGTTGCAAAGTTTAAAGCTGAGTCACTTCAGCTGGCTAACGACCAGCTCCGTGCTCAGCTGATGGAGCTTTGTCGGAAATCTGTCTCTAACTTGGAGGCTCGGGTCTCCCAAATGAAGGTGCAATTTGGGCGCTCGGCTATTGATTACATTAATGATGCCTTTGCTGAATCCGAACTCCAAGATGAAGGAGTTGTTTTTCCTCGTCTTCCTTATCCTTGATTCTATTGTTTAGAACCTTGTTTAAGTAAACTCCTTTCTGTTGTTTATATCCCCAGCTGAGGTATCTTCTTTAGCTGAGATGTTTCCGTTCCCGTACATTGAAACGATGCTTTGTGGTTGTTTTTGAACCTTTGTTATCTTCCATGCAACTTTTAAGAAGTGTTAGATGTATTTTGGTGAAATTTATTTCTTCACCTATATCTTTGCATGAATATTTCGCTTAGATGTAATGTGTCTAATCGGTCGCACAATCAAGTCATCACAAGGTGCTAAGGTATATTTAACTTTTGGTGGAATATTCAACGTCCTACCAGGATATCCTTTGGCCAGAATGTATCATGGTGGCGAAGGTCCCTACGTGGGTAATAATTTTCCTATAACCCTACGCGTTCAGCGCGAAGGCTGCTTTACTTCGACATGGTATCTCTATAGGGGATATCTTATTTTTTTTCTTATTCCTCATGAAAGGAGCCATCGCTCCGAGGATCCGAGATTGACATATGCGCAGTTATGCCTTGCCTTGCCTCATCGTCACTCCTGACGGAGGGTGTCTATTCTAACCCAATTGTATCAATCAAAGTTAATTTTTTAGCAAAAAGTTTCTTTCATTGATTAGTAAGGTCTATAGTACCTTTTGTCAAGGATAGAACATGGTGGGCTATTGCCCGTTCCTTTCTTCTCCTGAGTGATTACCATTCTCTTATGGGTAGTACTTTTTTAGGTACATCGCATTCCAAGGGTGTTGTAGCACTTCTCCTTTTAGGGTTCTTAGGTAGTAAGACCCTTTGCCGGCGATGTCGTGTATGATGTAGGGCCCGTCCCATGTTGGAGCTAGCTTGCCCCACTCCTTCTTCCTTTGATATGGTGGTATCTGACGTAGTACGTATTCCTCAGCCACAAAATTACGAGGGATGACCCTTTTGTTGTATTCCCGAGCTATCCTTCGTTGATAGTGTACCATCTTTTGCAGGGTTACCTCCCTTGTTTCTTCAAGGTCATCCAGCTTTTCTAACATCAAGTCTATTGTCAGATTTTTCTCCCAAGCCTCCGTTTTTGTCGTTGGAAGTATAACCTCCGTTTGGATGACTGCTTCGGCTCCGTAGGTCAACAAGAATGGAGTTTCCCCCGTAGCTGACCTTCTTGTAGTTCGATAGGCCCATAGGACGTTGTGTAGCTGTTCGCACCACCTCCTTTTGTATACGCCTATTTTTTATTTAAGTTCATTGCTATAGTTTTGTTGGTTGCCTCCGCTTGTCCATTGCTCTTAGGACATATTGGAGTTGATTTGTTCTTCTGAATATTGAAGGTGTCGAACAACATATCGATGTTCTTCCCTTGAGACTGTTTGCCATTGTCTGAGACTATGGCGGCTGGTATCCCAAACCTGCATATGATTTGCTCAAACAAGAATTTGAAGACATCGATTTCTCTAATTCTCTCCAAAGGCTTTGCTTCCACCCACTTGGTGAAGTAATCCGTAGCCACGATAAGATATTTTATTTTTGACGTTCCCTTTATCAGAGGTCCAACTATATAAACCCCCCATTTGACGAATGGCCAAGGGATGATAACTGAGTTAAGCTCCGTTGCTGGTGCTTTGATTTCTTGGCGAAGCGTTGGCACCTTTCATATCGCTTAGCCATGTTCTTTGAATCTTCGTCCATGCTTAGCTAGTAGTATCCTTGCATTTTGGCTTTAACCGCCAAGGACCTTTTTCCGCTATGGTTGCCAGCATCTCCGCTGTGTATATCATGGAGTATTCTCCTTACTTCGGTTCGTGAGAGGCACCGCATTAGAGGTCCGAGAAATGACCTCTTATACAGTATTCCGTCACGAAGGTTGTAAATTGCTACTTTTGACTCGAGTTTCCAAGCTTTTTTAACGTCGACTGGTAGTGTACCTTTGTCAAGGTACTGGTGGATTGGAATTCTCCAATAATATTCTTCTTCGTTTCCATTGCCTTCATCTGGCATGGATTGGTCTTCGTCAGACTCTTTTGCTTCTTCGTCTGATTCTTTCATCTCTTCGCTTGTTTCTCCCTTGTCTGCTTCTCTCATGGCCCGCGTTTGGACGGCTAATGCCTCCTCAGCGCCTGAGATTGGTCCTTTTATCGAAGGTTCGTATATCCTTCCAATTTGCATGGCGGTGGTGTTTCTATCCCTTAGCATGGAGGATATACATGTTAAGGCATCTGCATGTCTGTTATCCTTTTGACAGACATGCCTAAATGTTATGCTGCTGATTTTAGATGCATATTCCTGAGCTAACTGCAAGTACGAAGATAGCAACGGATCCATAGTTTGGTATTTGAGTTCGATTTGTCTAATGACTAACTGAGATTCAATGGTCAACCGAACATCCGATAAGCCCAGCTCCCGTGCCAGGCGCAAACCATGTATAACCGCCTCGTATTCTGTGATATTGTTGGTATATTGTTCGGATTCTAACCTGAATGCGTAGATGAGTCGGTCTCCAATAGGGTTGTTATCACAATCCCTATGCATGCTCCTTCTCTGTTGGAGGAGCCATCTACGAATATTTCCCACCTTCGTGAGCTCTGAGGTTCCAGCAAGTCCTCCGGATCCTCCTCATCTTCCTATATTCCTTGGATATCATCTATCTATGCTTCGTCACTGAGAGGTAGATCCACTAGAAAGTCTGCTAAGATTTGAGATTTCTCAGCCTTCCTTGTTTCGAAAATTATTTGGAATTGTTTGATCATGGCATTCCATTTTGCCACCCTTCCTATCTTCTCTGTGATATCGAGAATTTGACTTATATGAGCCTTTGTGAAGACTCGGATGGTATGTGCGTCAAAATATATCCCTAGTTTTTGTGTTGCCACTACTAAGGCATGTATAATTTGCTCCACCTTGGTGTAGTTACGCTCCGCTGAACTAAGTGTCTTACTAATGTAATAGACAGGTTTTTCTTCTTTTCCTTGGACTTGCACCAATAATGCGCTCACAGCGTAGCTTGTTGCTGCTAAGTAGAGAGTGAGTATCTCACCTGGCTTCGGTTTCTGTAAGATGGGTACAGAGGCTAAGTACTCCTTGATTTTTTTGGAAAGATTGTTCGCATTCCGTGGTCCACATGAACCTGCTTCCTTTCCTTAACGTATCGAAGAATGCTTTGCGTTTATCCGACGATCTTTCTATGAATCTCCCCATGGAGGCTAAGATTCCGTTTAGTTTTTGTACTCCTTTCAGTGTCTTTGGTGATGGCATTTCCATTATTGCTCTGACCCTTTCGGGGTCTACTTATATTCCTCTCTTAGTTACCAAGTACCCTAAGAATTTTCCTGAGGTTACTCCGAACGTGCATTTTTCCGGATTGACTTTCATGTGAAAGCTTCTCATGGCTTCGAATATCTCCTCTATGTCTAATAGGTTATTTTTGCTTCCTTGCTTTTGACAAGCATGTCGTCCACGTAGACTTCTAGTATCCTGCATATCCATGGCTTAAAGATTTTGTCTACCAATCGCTGGTATGTTGACCCCGCGTTCTTTAGTCCAAAAGGCATCCTTGTATAGCAATACAAGCCTCGTGGGGTAAAGAACGCAGTATGCTCCTTATCCTCCTCTGCAAGTGCGATTTGGTTGTAACCGGAGTAACCATCCATGAAGGATAGCCTCTGGTGACCTTCTGTTGCATTGACCAGTTGGTCAATATTGGGTAGCGGATAGCTATCCTTGGGGCATGCTTTATTGAGATTACTAAAGTCGATGCATATGCGCACACCTCCGTTCTTCTTTGGTACAATCACCATGTTTGATATCCATATGGGATATTTGACTTCTCGTATGAATCCTGCTGTTAGGAGTTTTTGCAATTTCTTTTCTACCGCCTCCTGGTAGATATCAGCAACATTGCGAATACGTTGCTTGAACGGTGCAATTTCTGGTTTGATCCGAAGGTGGTGGGAGACCAAGTTTGGGTCAATTCCAGGCATGTCTTCCATTGACCAAGCGAAGATATCCGTGTATTCTCTTAGTAGCATTTGTAATTGCACCTCCCCGTCCTCCTCTAGTAAAGTTCCGATGGTGATCATCTTTGGATCCTTCTCCGTGCCGATGTTGATTTTCTTTGTGGGCTCCACTGGTGAGAAGGTCGGCTTCTGAGGTTGAAGAGGAGTGCATTTCGGTAATTGTTATTGAAAAAGTGGGGGTACAACAACCTCACCCAATATTTCGCTTAGCAATCTGTATGGACTAACTCCAATATACTTTTAAGAGAATCAACTAGATATTCAGACTCAATCTTAATGAAAAGTATATCAAAGAGTTATATCTCAATTTCTCGATTCAATCCTTACTCAAACAAATAGAAATCTGCGAGCCTGAATGAATACAAGAGAAATACCTTGAACGGTACCAAAGACCAATGTTCAAGGATCAATCAATTTCAATCAACAACCAAAGGTTGGATTTAAAAATTGATCGATACAATGCACAACAAGTGATATTTCAATTATATAACAAAATATAATGCGAAAAAGAAATAACACAGACACCATAAGTTTTTTTAACGAGGAAACCGCAAATGCAGAAAAACCCCGGGACCTAGTCCAGATTGAACACACAATGTATTAAGCCGCTACAGACACTAGCCTACTACAAACTAACTTCGGTCTGGACTCTAGTTGAACCAAATCAATCTCACACTGATCCAAGGTACAGTTGAGCTCCTTACATATCTGATCCCAGCAGGATACTACGCACTTGATTCCCTTAGCTGATCTCACCCACAACTAAGAGTTGCTATGACCCAAAGTCGAAGACTTTAATAAACAAATCTGTCTCACACAGAAAAGTCTACAGGAATAGATAAATCTGTCTCCCATAAAAATACCTACGAGTTTTGTTCCGCCTTTTGATAAATCAAGGTGAACAGGAACCAATCGATAACCCGGACTTATATTCCCGAAGAACAGCCTAGAATTATCAATCACCTGACAATAATCTTAATCGACTAGCGAAACAAGATATTGCACAATCACAAACGATGAGACGAAGATGTTTGTGACTTATTTTCTATCTTGCCTATCGGAGAAATTAATATCAAGCCAATCTTACGATCGTACTCAAATACGATAGAAATAGCAAGATCAGATCACGTAACTACAGAGGAAATAGTTGGGCCTGGCTTCACAATCCCAATGAAGTCTTCAAGTCGTTAACCTACAAGGTCTCGATATAAACCTAAGGTTAAAAGAGAATCGACTCTAGCTTATACAACTAGTATCACATATGAGGTGTGGGGATTAGGTTTCCCAGTTGCTAGAGTTCTCCTTTATATAGTCTCCAAATCATGGTTTGCAATCTAAGTTACCTTGGTAACAAAGCATTCAATATTCACCGTTAGATGAAAACCTGATTAGATTCAAGCTAATATCTTTCAACCGTTAGATCGAACTTAGCTTGTCATACACAAATGAAATGGACGTTCATTGAGGTTTGTGTAACCGTACCTAAACGTGTACACCTTGTTGGTTTAACAGTAGTTAACCAATGGTTAGCCATATGAGCACTTTCATATAAACCTTATTCATCTTCACCATAACTAGTTCAAGTGACTCAAATGAACTAGTTAGAGAGTTGTTCAATTGCTTAGATCTCATAGAAGTATACAAGACACAATCGAAGCAAAAACGATTTTGATTCACTCGAATTGATTCATGAACATTATAGCCACGGTTTGCAAATATGCATTCCTTAATTTATAAATGTCTTTGTTCACGAATAAACCATTTTTAGAAAATAACCCACTTAAGTACGCATACGGGTACGCATACTTAAGTACCCGGACTGAGCTTGTTTTCAGTTCACAAACTCCAGCAGAAATTCACGGGATGTGAACTTTCGACAGTACGCGAACTTAGCTCCGGTTATCCTAAACAGCAAAGTATGCATACTTTGGTTCAAGGATTTTGGACTTACACAAGTATGAGTTCACATACAATGTTTATATCCATTCAAGGTTATATATTCTAAACTCTCACTTCAATCACTGAAACATTCTTAGAGGATGTTATATATAGTGGTTATTCACACACTATTTTTCATCAAAGAGATTTTCAAGAGATTGAAACAATTAACATGACTTTCGTCACGAGTAAATATGAACATGGCCAAAGCGAAAGCTTACCAACACATATTTCAAGAAAAAGATAAGCGAGATAAACTCGGCTCGAAATAGCAAATGTGTATGATCGAAGTCTATATAGCAATACGACTTTTGTCTCAAGATAGGAGTTAGAGTAGATAGACTTTTAAGTGATAGATAAGTTCAAGTCTCCACATACCTTTTTGTCGATGAAGTTCCACTAGTTCCTTGAGTAGTTCTTCGTCTTTGTATGAACGCCGTGGAGTCTAGAGCTCAACTACACTTTCTATCCTAGTCCAAGACTTAGCTATAAGTAGACTAGATATCAAGACTTATAGTTTTGGCAACTAAACTTGACAAACAAGCTTGAGATAGCAATGCTTGCGAGTTCGACCGAGCAGTGCTCTAACAGTTATTTAGCAGAAGTGTCCGCTACCGGAGTAGCGAAGGTGCTTGCTTCCTTTTCCAAGGGGGATTCGGGGGCTTTGAAGTCTTCGTTCTTTACTTCGTTGGCATTCTCCATTCGCCTTTTTCTTTCATGTTGCTGTGCGGCAACTCTTTCTTCGTTTAGTCTGATTTCCGCCAAGTTGCATAGCCTTGCATCTTGTTGGTCCCATTTGATTTCCATTTCACCCATAGGTGTTGGAAATCGAAGGTACTGATGGTATGTCGAAGCCGTTCCTCTTAAGCGATGGACCCAAAGTCTTCCCATAATGACGTTGTAAGGCGAAGGTACTTCCACAACATAGAACCTTGTATTGGTTACAAAGGGTCCTACGCGCATCTGCAATACAATTTCTCCTTTTGGTCTAGAGACTGCTCCGTTGAAACCATAGATTTTGCAAGCGGACGAATCCATTTGCTCAGATGTTAAACCCATACGTAGGTAGGGTTCGTAGATTAACACATTTAATGAGCTTCCCCCGTCAATGAGGACCTTCGTAACGTTCCATCCGTGGATTAGAAGGGTGATAACAGGTGGATCATTGTGCATCTCGACCTCCTGGTTGACGTCTCTTGTTGAGAATGTCAATGGCGTATCCATCCATTCTTCCCAAGTGCTAGTTGGTGGTCCACTTAGCTTTAATACCTCATGGGTTTCGAGCTTTCTTCTGTTTCGAACTAGATCGAGGATATCTTCGAGTAGCTCCCCATGACCCCCGTTTGAGAATGTAATCATGTTAATGTATTTGCCATCTTGTGGTAACTCTACCCTTTTCTTGGGGGCTACCTCAGTGGCTGGAGGTTGTATTTGCACATACTCCATGAATTTGCCTTCGTCTATGAATCTCTGAATTGTGTTCCTCAGGTGGTAGCATGTGTCAGTTGTATGCCCGTAGTACTGGTGGTATTCATAGTACTCCTTAGCATCCTTTGTTTTATCCGGCTGCTTTACCCTAGTGTTAGGGTAGGGAAATCCCAGCGTCGCTCCTTCCTTTCTTAGGATGTGAGAGAAGGTTGTGTTTAGCTTTGTGTAGACTTTATCTACAAAGTCCTCCCTTCCTTTTCCTCTACCCTTGCTATCTCCATATTTTGATCTTTTATCCCGGGAGCTGATTCTGCCCTGGCTTCGTTTTGTCTCTTACGTATCTCCGGAATTGGTTCCAGAGAGTTGGTTCGCTGCGGAGATGTTGTTGCTTTGGTTTGAGCTCTGGGGTTGTCCTTCTGGATTTCTTTAAGTTTGGTGTAGAGATCCTGGACAACCCGAAGCTCTCCTTCGGAATCAAGGGCTCGGTTGTAAAGCTCCACGAAGATAGCTGAGGTTCTATCAAGTCCATACTTATAGCAATTAATGCTAATTTCTGGATTGACTTTCCCAATTGCTTGGCATGTTTTCTGCCACCTGTCTGTGTATTGCATCAATGTTTCCCGGGGTCCGATAGCTAAAGAAAATAGCCTATCTAACCCTGCCTTCGTAGATTTGTTGTATATGTATGTCTCCAAGAACACCGTAGACAATTGCTCAAAAGAGTCAATTGAGTTTGTTGGTAGGTTATCATACCTAGCCAATGCTGATCCTATCAAGCTTGCAAGAAAGTACCTAGAAAGTACCACCTCATCTATTTCCCAATGGGCAAGGAAACGAGTGTAGTACCGTAGGTGGGATGCGGGATCTGAGGTGCCATTGTATGCCTGAAACGTAGGTACCGGGTATTTCACAGGGATAGGCTCCCTCAAAATGCGAGAGGACAACGGAGATGTTGTTGCTTATTGGAGCACCACCTCTAGCCTTGCACTTGCGTGGCTAGTTTTCAATCCTTGTATTTCTTTCTGCATCTTCTCCATTTGCTCCATGACCGTGTTCACATTGTGAGCATCTCTGGAAAATGCCTCGTCATAATAAGACTGAGATGGCTTGTAAGTTGGATCCACCTCATTTAGATCGTGCCGTGTTCTCCTGGCTCCCTCCGTTGGGTTAGCCTTTGGAGGGTTAAGATCCCCCATTCGTCTTCCTGAGATAGCTCCCTGCTCACGCCTCTTCAAAGGAGGGTGAGTTTGGGAACCTTCGATCTGCACATCCAGCATATCCTTTAGGTTCTGGGTTTTTTGAGCCATCACATGCATTGTATCTTCGTGCTCCTTGTTACGTAGTAGCAGAGCTGCTACCTGCGCTGCCATTTGTTCTCCATTGGGGATTCCACCACCCTGAGGAGTGCTATCAGCCGGATCCTTAGAGTCATCCACTCCTTCTTCTATCACCGGAGCATCGGGATCTATCTGGATTGGAGTTAGGTTTCCCGGGCCTCGTCCCGTAGGAGCTAAGGATCTGGGCAACCCTTCGTTAGCCGCAAGTGGCTTCGTAACACGGAAAAGTTCCGGTAACGACATGCCGTAAAGTGGTTGTGCTCCCGATGTATCCCCCATCCCTAGAGCAGGGGTAGGTTGTTTGTTAGCAACCGTTCATCTTGTTATCTCACTTTTCCCGTCCTTTGCTTCATTCCTTTGATTCACTTGAGATGGTTTTTGAGACCTTCCTCTCGTAATCGCTGGTCGTGAACTTGTTGGTACATCACTTGGTTTCTGCATGCCTTCGGTCTATTGTAATCCTGAGGTCACAGAAAAAATGAAATTTTTTTCTAATTAGATGCCTTCGTTAGAGTAGCAATTAATGCTCTGACACAGAAGACGACTAAGCAGCTTTTTCAGAAAAAGTACGAAAATGACATCTGAAAAGATGGGTATTTATTTGCTTATGACACCCTTGGAAAAAACAACCTTAAATGTTGAAAACAATAGAAAAAGGGTGTCAAATCTTTCAAGAAAAAGGGTTATTAAATGCTTTGTAAGATCTATTCTCCTTAGATTCTCACTAAGATTCCTTAGTGCTCAGAGGTACTCAGATCCAAAGGATACTCTGTCGGAAAAGTTTGTTTAGTACAAAACAAAAGTTTTAACGTTTTTTGAACACATTTTTGCAAAAAGCTTTGTAGATCTGTAATGTTGCAAGTCTTTAGAGGCTATGAACTCAAAGAACTTACGTAAATAACAGATGAACGAATCACTAGAAAGCGAGATCCACCCTTGTTATTCTCATATCTCTCCGTCAGAGAAGATATATAAGTAAATATGAGATAACGGAATATAAAAACTCAAGCTGTGAGCAAATCCTTCTAGCGCCAAACTGTGACTACTAATTTTCCCATAGTATACATAATGTATACAGCTTAGAGAATCTGATACTAAGTAGTATTGATGTCTCAGTTGAACTGATAATGCTAAGTAATAAAAGATACCCAAGATCACAATAGTAACGAAGAACACAAATGTAAGGTAAATGGTACTAAGTTATCATGAGACATAAGAGATTACGTGGTTCGAATTTCGTCTACGTCCACGGGGTAATGAGTGATTGTTTGTATTAAGTTGTGGTGGTTACAAAGATCTTAAATGCTTCCCAAAGTAATAGAGATAACTCAAGTTGTAGTAAATACTTAAGCTCTAAACATTAAAGAGGTATAATCTTGAGACTAGATCTTCTTCTCCTGGGTATTGAATGCCCTTCTTTGTTGGCGAAGCTTGGTATTTATAGCCCCTTCTGCTCCAGATATATCTTTGTTGTCTTAGGGTCCATCGTATCCTGATATATCTTCTGTAAAAATGGTACCTTCGTTCACCGCGTGCTTTATCCAGTCGGGCTCTGCCACCTCAGCTGACCCACGTTCCTTCGGGAACTACCCAGCCTCAGTACAGATTGTACCTTCGTTCACCGCTAGCCTTCGCCAGTCAGACTCTGCCATCTCATCTCTCTCCACGTGCCTTGGTCAAGCATGTAGATAAGGGATTACCGCATTAAATACTGATTTGATATGTCATCTACCTTTGTCCCTTCGCCAGCTACCTCTCTCTAGACTAGGTTTTACTTTACCATCTTAGCCGTCGAGGTATGCTTCCTCGAGATGGGATAAAGTATAAGGGATCTGCTGCGCCTCAGACTCCTGTGTATAGCGGGGGCTACATAGTTTATCTTGTATGCGGCCACTAAAACCGTGACACGTGCTCCGCGGAATATTGATATTCACAAAATAATTAATTGATGGCTCTATACTAGCAGGCAGGCTTTCTAGGAACATCATGATTATTCGAGAATTGAGCGATATGAGCTAATTGAAGCGTCATATTTATTCTGTATAGTCAAGGAAAACATTGTTACATCCTGAAGACGTTATTGCTCTATACTAGCAGGCAAGGTGTCTAGGAGCCGTCCAATCATTAAGATTCTATACATATGTCTTTTATATAGTCAGGAAAAACATTGTTACATCCTGAAGATGTTATCGCTTTATACTAGCAGGCGAGCTGTCTAGGAGACGTCCAATCGTTTTAGATTTTATATAAAAGTGATTAATGAAATTGTTCAGTATTGATGAAATATGCCCCGGTATCAATTGAGAGATTGCATATTCATATGCTCTGGGTTGAAATACACTCAGAGGTTTTTATGGATGATTTGAGGGGAAATACACTCAGTCAGAGATCATCGTGGCATGAGATTTCATGCTTAAACGAGAGACATGAGTCTCCATACTCGTCTGATTACTGGATCAGGAATATGCAAGGTTTTGATTTTACGATTTTAGCTTTTGTCAAAAATCTACCATCAACATTAAGTCCCCTGCTTAGTGAGGGACAGTCATGTTCCTCAGTCAACACTGGATGGTGATTTTTAACCATAGACGAAATAAGTAATTGAACTTAGTCGTAAAAAGAATGTTACCGGATTTCTGATTTGCTCCAATGATGTCGCGTATGAGCGAGCCACCGCTTGAATGGATGTTCCGGTAGTATGATGGAGCATCGTATGGTGAGCATAAATTGGTGTGGCACCACTGATTTGGGTGGTTGAACGTTCAATCTTAGTCGGCTTAGCATACGGGCCCAGCCCAAGAAAAGAAATCCTTGTGGAATTAGGTTTAGGAAATAAAATTATTATGAAAGGGATAAACACCTTTTTTTTATTTCTTCTCCCACGACCGACCACCACCTTCTCTCCTCCATCTCCTTCACGTCATAGGAAAGAATTTTTTTATTATTTTTTTTTCTTGTACGCCGAAGCCGGACCATCCCGACTGCCTCCGGCCGAATTCCGGCAAACCCCGTCGCCGACAAGGTAAGCAAAAAAAAATTCTTCTGAAGTTTGTAACTTGTTCATGAGTTGTTTATGTTAAAATTATATATACATATGCATATATAGGCGCGAGTTTTCATATGAAACCCTTGTTTTAGGAACGGACATTCGTTCATTAGTTTAAGATAAAGAAACGAACAATAATCCCTAACGTATGAGAGATTTTTTTTTTGACATAGATCTGCGTCTAACGATAAAAAAATTGTCTATGAGTTTTCATGAAAACCAAAATTTTATTTTTTAAAAGTGTGAACTTTTTCGAAATTTGAATAAACTCTCGTTTTAAAGGCGAATGCTCGTGTGAGAGAAAAGATTTTTTTTTAATCAAAATACGTGACATATTCACGATTTTTTTTGTTGTTGGAACTTTTTTGAGTTGCTCACGGTTTTATAGAAATCAAATCCTGATGATTCTTTTTTAAAGAACTGTGCCCGTCTATGCAGGTTGAGGAAACGAGCAAGTTTTTGAAATCACTAATTGCTAGTGAAATTATAATCAGGTAAGGATCGAGTTACCATTTTTGACGCATGTTGTTACTGATGCGTTTTGACTCCACGTTCATCGTAACAGATAATGGAAGCTCCGGGAGATAACCACGTTCCCGAATCTTCTGAGAAATACTCCAGGAACATCAACCCAAAGATAAAAGAATTTGCAGATGTTATGAATCAACCTTTCCACAAGGCGAGAAAGTTGATACATGGCATGTCTCTTTCTCTTCTAGGAGTGGTTTGTGCTGGGATCTGCGATTTCTTGAGCTTTGGGGATGCAGAAGCAGAACAAAAATGTAATGAAATATCACGACAGAAAAGGGTTGAGGAAGAAAAGATCGCATCTTATCGGCAAAGGCGACGTCTGAATCAACAAGAAAGGCTAGCAGCAGAAGATGAGGTTCGACCACGTGCTGATGATATAGCTTCTGATTCAGATGCGGATGAAGCTAAGTATTTCTGGAGACTCGTTGAACGCAAGGTTAAGCCATATCCACCTGGTATGAGGGCTGAACAATTGGCTAGAGCTGATTTCCAAGCCGAATATGAAGAAGACGACTATTTAGATGCAATGTATGACGATCCTGAAGATCTTTTAGAGGAAATTCCTGCTAATTTTTTTGAAGATGATTCCGACAAAGAATTTTAAGGGAACTCCACAGAGGAAGATGATTAGTCTCACCTGCAATCTTCTTGAATATTTGAATATCTTTTAAATCTTCGTAGTAGATATCTCTTTGATCATTTGAGCATCTTTGCTTCATATACGTTGAATTAGGATATTTTTTTTTGAATGAAAACCTTTTTATTACGCATTCAGCTCTTTTATCTTGCGTCTTCGATTGAACTGAATGAGATGAACGAATGCCAATGTGCCACAATCAATCATAATTCTTTGATAGACTCTCGTATAGTGACCTTCGTCTGTAGAAAGTGCTAGATTGTGCAACGAATGAGCGTGTGATATGAACAAACGATCAATCCCAAACTATGTTGTTGACCTATGGCTACATCTCTCGGTCATTATTAGTCCCCAGTGCGCCACTTTCCTTCGTGTCACAAGTATTGATCTTGTTTGGAATTTAGGGTTTCAGTGAAACTCATAACTGATTTGACAATCCGTAGAAGATAAGTATCCACTGTGTCTTATATATCTTCAAGACCTAGGGTTTATCATTTACGCAAATATTTTCTTTCATTCCCGAATTTCATCGTATAGAAGAAACTTTAACCATCATCATACCTTGTAGAAGTATGTCTGACGGTAGCTCATCTCCTCAAAGCGTATCTTCATTAAGGAGAGGAATTGAAGAACCCAACTCGGTATGAAGTACTCTTATTTTATTTTTATTTTGTGATCAGCCATAATATGCTTTGAGCCATTTACCGTTGATTATATTTCCTTCCGCTCCTCCATTAACAGCTAAGATCTTGTAATATCCACTGGATACTTCCTTGATGACTACATATGGCCCTTCCCATTTTTGAGAGAACTTGGGAGCAGATATGTCTTGTTGAATGTGATTTGTTGTTTTTAATACCAAATCTCCTACTTGGAATGTTCGGGGTCTTACCATTTTTTGTAGGCTCTGGAGATCCTATGTTTGTAAGCCTCCACATATTTCTCTACCTTATCCCTCATTGACTCGAGCATGTCCAGTTCAGAAATTCTTGAATTGGACACTTCGGCTTCATCCCATTGTACTCCACTGGCTGTTGCAATCCTTGCTGAAGGAATTTTGATTTCCGCTGGGAGTATCGCATCGGCTCCAAAGACGAGGGAGTATGGCAAAGTCCGATCGAGCTTCTCGGTGAGGTTCGATAAGACCATAAAGCCATAGGCAATTGATCATGCCACGTTCGAGGATTATCATAAACTGTTCGACTGAGAATCCGGATCAAAGTCTTGTTGGTGCACTCTGCTTGTCCGTTTTCTTGGGGATAGTACAGTGTAGAGAAAACATGTTTGATACCATATTCTTCGAGCAATTCCTCCACATGTCTGTTGCCAAAAGGAGTTCTATTATCTGTGATGATATGCTTAGGAACGCCGAATCTACATATGATGTATTCCTTGATGAGGGATGCAATTGTGACTCCGGTGGTGCTTCGAAGAGGAATAACTTCAACCCATTTGGTGAAATACTCAGTTACTGTGATGATGTATTCATGCTGCTTCGAAGACGCTGGATTGATTTTTCCGATGATATCCAGTCCCCATCTATATAAAGGCCATGGACTGTTCACAGAATGCAATGGGAGACAAAGAGTGTGAATGAGATTACCATGGACTTGGCATTGATGACATTTTTGAACATACGCAACCTCATCATCTTCCATGGATGGTCAATAATATTTCTCATGAATCTGGAGAAATAGTTTCCTCTTTCCTTGATGCTCTCCTTCGTGCATTTATTTCAAAACTGTTGAAATTTCAAGCTCATCTAAGCATCTCAGTAAGTTTCCTCCGAATCTTTTGCGGTATAGGATTCCATCGAGAAAGACAAATCTTTTAGCTCTCTGAGTAAGTTTGATTATTTCCTTCTTTTCTGACGGTAAGTCATTGTCGGAAGGTACTTGATGTAAGGTTTCCTTCAGTCCCCAGTGTGGTGGATTTTCAAATCCTTTAAATGATGAGGAGGCGTTTGACAATTGGGACAAGATCCTTGCAAAGTTCTTGACTGATCCTCCATAGAAGGCCAATAATATCCGAGCCTTTGACGCCTTCTGTAGAGTGTCACCACCAACACCTGTCCGCATATTTCCTCATGTATGAGTTTGAGGAACTCGTTCGCTTCTTCATCTCCAATATATCATTATAGATATCCATCAGGGTTGCTATAATATAATGCTCCATGTAGCAGGAAAAAGCTCTTTAATTCCTTGAGACTAATCTTCCCTATTGTAAGAGAACTGCTTAATTCATGAATAATAGGTGCCCGCCAGTCACTTGCTTGAGCATCTTCAACTTGGGTGAGCCAGGTGGATGGCATGGAACGTCTTTGCACAATGATAGCCTTCTCCGCTCCTTCAAATTGTAGTTTGGAAGCAAGGGTTGCCAAACAGTCAACGTGCATGTCGTTGGTATGACTAGTATGAATGATTGTTGCATCAGCAAAGTGGGCTAATAGTCGTTGTGCTTCAGCTCTGAAGGAGCAAGTGTTACTTCTTTGAGAGAGTATACACCATTCATCTGATTGACTAATATCTTTGAGTCTCCTCTTATCTCCAGGTGCATCTCTCCTTCCTGCTTGGCTAAGGATAATCCTAACAAGAAAGCCTCATATTCTGCTGAATTGTTGGTGCAGTGGAAATCCATCTTGAATGAGTGTGTGATCCTTCACCGGACGGGGATACTAACACCACGCCAACTCTGCCAGTATCATTGCTAGGAGTGGCAGATCCATCAAAGTATATTAACCATGTTTCTTCTTTAACAATCAAAATCTCTGGAAATTCACCGGGCACGTCTTCATTCAGCATTGTGATGTCCTCTCCTGGAAAGGCAGCGAGTAAGTCTACAACTGCTTGTCCTTTGATTTCCTTGGGTAAGACACATGATATGTCAAACTCTGACATCTGAAGTAGCCACTTTTCAGGTCTCCCTATCAAAGCTGGTTTTGATAGTAAGAGCTTTATAGGGTCGGCTTTGGAGACGAGCACGACTCTGTTGGACAACAAATAGTGTCTAAATTTCTGAATTGCATGGACTAACGCTAAGCATGCTCTTTCAGCCTTTCGGTACCGGAGTTCAGCATCTCTCATTGTACGACTGACATAGTAGATCGGACGTTCGACGCCTTCTTCATCTTCTTGAGAAAGGAGAGCTCCAACAACAACTTCACTGGAGGCTGTGTAGAGTATTAACGGTCACCCTTGCACTGGAGATTTCATAATAGCCGGTGATAATAATATCTGCTGTATTTTCTGAAAGGTATCTTGTTGGATGGTCGTCCATGTCAAACTTTCTCCTTTATTCGGCAAAGGGGTGAACGAAGCAATGAGTTGGGCTAACCCAGGAATGAATTGTCGGATATAATTTACCTTGCCCATAAATCTTTGAAGCTCTTTCATAGTGCGTGGAGGAGGCATGGTGGTAATAGCTTTCGTCTTGTCTGGGTCAACTTTGATCCCTTCTGCAGTGACTTGGAAACCTAGAAATTTTCCGGAGGAGGCACCAAAAGCGCACTTAAGAGGATTCATCTTTAATTTATATTCTCTGCATCTTTGTAAAACTTTCCTTAAGACATCTAGGTGGGATGATCAAGCCTTCGACTTCACCACCACATCATCGACATAGTCTTCTACTTGCTTGTGCATCATATCGTGAAATATTGCAGTCATAACTCGTTGATAGGTAGCCCCTGCGTTCTTCAATCCAAAGGGCATCACAGTATAGTGAAAATTCCAAATGGGAGTAAGGAATGCAGTCTTGTTGGCATCGTTCTCGCACATCTTGATCTGGTTGTATCCACTGTAACCATCCATGAATGAGAACATACTGTGACCACTGGTTGCATCAACCAGCATATCAATGTTGGGTAAGGGAAAATCGTCCTTTGGGCAACATTTATTCAGATTTCTGAAATCCACACAGTATCTAACTTGACCATTCTTCTTCTTGACCGGGACAATGTTTGCCAGCCACGTTAGATGTTTAATGGGTTTGATGAATCCTGCTGCTAGTAGTTTCTGAACTTCGAGTTTGATTTGTTCCTCGACTTCATGTTTGAACTGCCTGGGTGGTTGTTTGACAGGTTTGGAGCCGGGAGTGATATGCAGATGATGGGTGATTAGTTTATCGTCTAGGCCGGGCATTTCCTCGTACGTCCAAGCGAAAATGTATTGATACTCCTTTAGCAGGTTTATCAATATTGTTCGTTCTTCTGGTGACAGTGCAGAACTGATCAAGATTGTCCTTGGATCTTCTTCCATCCCGATGTTGATTGTTTTAAGATCATCAGTAGTGGAGTCAGTGCCATCTTGCAATTTCCGTGGAGCATCTCAAATTTCTTCATCAGGTAATTGTTCACTTTGACATGACTCTTCAGGGTGGGGAGACTTTTCATCGATCTCCCCTGTTAATTGCTAATCTCCGCGTCAGAGGTAAATGATCCTTCCCTCCGCGTCATAGCTAGTTGTAAAGTTAGACCCCTTCTTCTTATCGTGATCGTGAGTTAAGACCTGATCCTGATGGCGCTTGAGAAGTGTGGAAGGTGACTTGGAGGGTCTAACATCAGATGATGGTTTGTCAGCAACTTGCTTGACGGACTTCCAGCTTGGGAGCGGAGTGCTGTAGATCTTGCTTGGAGGTTCGGGGATGCTTTTCTGAGGTTCGAGGAACTCAGCATCATAAACTTGAGCATAAGGAGATGATGAAGCAGTAATGTGAATGATCTTGTTGTTGAGCATTGCCTTCATACACTGATGGTACGTCGAGGAAATGACCTTGTTATCATGTAGCCACGGTCGTCCAAGTATCATATGATAATAAGGCTCTTTCTCAATCACATGAAATTTGACCGTTGATTGAATATACCCTACTTTCAAGTCTACGTATGCGTACCCGTATGTATGGCCCTGGACCCCTTCAAATCCTGTCATCAAGATGGGATGGCGAACGATCTTACTTGGTGGAACTTTGGCCCCTTTAAGAGTCTTCATGGAAATAAGGTTGGTAGAAGCGCATGTGTCGACGAGAGCTCTCCTGAATTCAAAATCCTTGATAAAAGCAGTCACGTACAAGGATCGGTTATGTCCTTCCTATGCCATTCGATCTTCTTCAGTGAAGATAATATCGTTTATCGAATGTTTGGACACCATGGATAGTTCCTCAACTGCTAGAGATAATGGATTTATTTGTACATCAGATGATATATGGTTGAATGCAGCAAACATGTTTGTCCGCTGATCTCTTGAGAAGTGCAGGAGTTCACATATATTTTCGATCAGATATGTAACTTCCTGATCTACCGGCTTCTTATAAGAAGTAAAACTGTTGACTTGAGGGTTGGCATAAGTGATATCAGGAAATGAACGTTCTACCACTTGAGCTCCCAAACTTCTAGTCAGATCCACCATGCAGTTGAACAAATTATTGATTGCTCCATTCAATCGATTTATGTTTCTTTCCAGAATTTCCTGCCTCCGTGCTAGTTCAGCCAATGACGGAATTTCCCCATCGAATGCATTGATAGAGAGAAAAGGGGTAGTAAAGTAGGAATGATGAATATTACCAGAATCGATCAAATGATCATGAGGATTGCCACAGTTCGAAAGACTCTGACTAGAATCTGGGGTAGTTAAATCAGACCTAAGACCGACCATCTTTGTAAAAGTTGGGATTGCAACCGAGAGATTAATCTCCCACTGTGGTTGCCAATCTGTTGATGGGGAAAAACGATTTGCTGGAAAAATGAAGAGACGACCGTGCGGATGAAGACCCTTCAACCTAGCAAATTGCTTTAACCTTTTGCAAACAGATGCACTGCACGAGAGTGCTTTGAGTTCGAGAGATCAATCTGTGGGACTCCGACCTAAACCAAGACAATGGACGTTCTAGAGTCAATTCGGTCACAAGAGAGGATGGGTTGGTCTGTAGGAGGGAAGCTGAGAAGTGTGTGAGATCAATGTTGATCAAGGATTGTGGATGTGTTGTGTATTCTGCGTGAAAATAAGATAAGTTCTGATTGATTAAATTTGCTCTGTTGAGAGTGATTGCTCATACGAGAATTCTTGTGTGATGAGAATTTTTTGTTCAGACGAGCATTCTTGTTTCAATCATGGATTCAGAGACTTGTTTATATTGCAAAAATAATAGACACATTGATCCCAGTAAGTGTGACGGTTGCTGGAGTAAAAGAGTGGGAAATCGGGAAACCTTGTTAAAACCAGTTACTCATTGTGTGGAGACTTGGTTGATTGTCCACCCACTACTTTGCTAACTCTTCTAACCGCTTGCACGACTTAATCACACTCTCATCGTGGGTGAACACACGTACCGTAGGCCTCCAAACCAAAACTCTAGTTAATATCCCCCATGTGACATGATTGATGTCTCATGAATGTGGAGTCTGCAAAGCATTCGTGTATTTAGTCAGTTGTTGACTTGACTAGACGATGAGTCTTAGTATTGTTGAGTCGAGCATGATGGACGAATGCTCTAAGACTCATTAATTGAGCATGTCTGCTGGGACAGATGTATAGTTCTTGAATGAATGTTAATAGTTGAATCAATATGATGAATATTGACAATCTGAGAAAATATTGCTCGTATGACGAATTGCTGAATATTGATAGTTGAATCAATATTATTAGTTTGAGCAAATATTACGCGTACGATGAATTGCTGAATATTGATAGTTGAATCAATATTATTAGTTTGAGCAAATATTGCTCGTATGATGAATTGCTGAATATTGATAGTTGAATTAATATTATTAGTTTGAGCAAATATTACTCGTATGATGAATTGTTGAATATTGATAGTTGAATCAATATTATTAGTTTGAGCAAATATTGCTTGTTTGAGGAATTATTAAATATTGATAGTTGAATCAATATTGATAAACTAAGCAAATATTTATCGTCTGAGCAAATATTGCTCGTTTGATGATTATTGGTAACACAAACAAAAAATATATTAATTTAAAATATTGGTAGCTGGACCAAATATTATATCATAAAATGTTGACTGCTTGATCAACATAATATAGTGTTGTTCGAACCTGTTCAAAATTAAGCTTTGAAAAGCATTTGGCTTGAAACCCTAATTTTGATCGATTGCTGATCCATTGATAATTTACTGAAAACAAACCAATGTGTGAGAGAGGGACCGGCTACCAGATGCTTGAATGATCAAGCACCAAAGTCCTTTGCAGACCAGTTGGTGAAAGAATTATTAAATGCTGGTTTAATCATATATTAAAATAGTGCTCGTCTGAGCATGAGGCAATTAAACCTAATTATGGAGAGATGAGGGACCGACCAAGATGGCATGGAACATGCCCTTGGTGGTCGTGGGACTGACTGACAATCGTTTGATGAAATTCCAAATTATTTGGAAAGAGTTTGAACCCAATATGAACAAATTAGGTCAAATTATGAAGATATGTGGGACCGGATCCTTGCAAGCCAAAGGGAAGACCCTGGTCGGTCAAGGTGACATGCCCATGTCACCATGTTTCTCGTGTCTCAATTCTGAGAATTTTGATATTTTCTGACGTGCGTTCGAGCAACATCTTGGATTTTCAGAAGAGTTTGATCTTGACTGAAACTCTCAATTTTGCTCGAATGAGCAAGTAGGGCATTGCTCGTGCGATCGATATTAAAATAATAATATTTTAATATTTACGTGAGAAGCCTAGTCGGTCATGTGACCATTTTACTTTTTAGGTTTTGACCGTTTGAGCAATATTTAAGAAAATATGGAAAAACCAGGGTTTTTGCTCAAACGAAAGAGTTTCATGAGATGAAGGAAATAATAATAATAAAAAAATAAAGGATCATAAGGTGTGGGACCGGACACGGCTAGGGCATGGACGGCCGGCTAGTGGGCCCGGTCTCTTGACACCTTTCCCTATTTTTTTATTATTTTTCATCGTGTGAAGGAAATATGGAGAAACTGAGAGTTTTGCTCAAATTAGGGAGGAGTTTTCATGAGATTAAGAAAAATAATAAAATATAGTAAAATAAAAGGAAGAGGTGTGGGCCCAGCCACGACGGCATGACCGGCCGGCCGATGGGCCCGGTCCCTTCAGGCGCCTCTTTATTATTTTATTATATTATTTTTCTTCCCTATTTTGCATAGGTTTCCTCGTTTGTCCATATTTTTGAATGCTCGTTCGTGCATTATTGTTAAGTACACTCGCACCATTTTATCGGGGCTTACTCTGCAGTGGCTCAGATGCCCGTACGTTGAATATTTATTACTAACCCATGGAATTCTACTGGGAAAAGCCATGAATAGAAGTAATGAAATATTATGATGAATGTAAAATATTTTCTAGGAATTCAATTGATGAATCTTGTAACTAGAAATAATTAATTGATTAGTTGATGGCTCTATACAAGCAGGCAGGCTGTCTAGGAGCATCATGATTATTCAAGAATTGAGCGATATGAGCTAATTGAAGCGTCATATTTATTATGTATAGTCAGGGAAAACATTGTTACATCCTGAACACGTTATTGCTCTATACTAGCAGGCAAGATGTCTAGGAGCAGTCCAATCATTAAGATTTTATACATTATGTCTTTTATATAGTCAGGGAAAACATTGTTACATCCTGAAGACGTTATCGCTCTATACTAGCAGGCGAGCTGTCTAGGAGGCATCCAATCGTTTTAGATTCTATATAAAAGTGATTACTTAAATTGTTCAGTATTGATGAAATATGCCTTGGTCTCAATTGAGAGATTGCATATTCACATGCTCTGAGAGGAAATACACTCAGAGGTTTTTATGGATGATTTGAGAGGCAATACACTCAGTTAGAGATCATCATGGCATGAGCTTTCATGCTTAAACGAGAGACATGAGTCTCCATACTCGTCTGGTTACTGGATCAGGAGTATGCAAGGTTATGATTTTAAGATTTTAGCCTTTGTCAAAAATCCACCATCAACAGGTGTAAATGCCAAGGCAACCATCTTTAATGGGAAAGGTAGCTAAAGGACCAAAACCCGCACCATCACCAGTGATTAGTAGTCTTAAATACTTAAGTAGATGGTCATCAAAAAGATCAGTGGCTGGTTGCAGGGCTGCTGGATTGGTAGTTTGCATTGTAACTTTAATCTAGACACACCAGTGCAATTACGAAGTAATAACATTTCACTTTGAGGGTCTTTGAGTTTTTTGATTGCAGTCATTAGTTGAACAGTCTTATTCACACTGGTCAACATCATATCACTATTAAAGTTCAAATCCAAACTCACAGGTTCGCCCAAAATTTTAACACCGTTAGAGGGTCTACCAATAGCATGAGGAAAAACACCATCGGCTGTGCTTCTGGGATCAATAGAAGGCCAAAATACTTTTGTTTTCTTTACATTAAGATGTAAACCCCTACTTGGTCCTTCAGTTTTAATTATGCTCAAGGCCTTAGCTACCTCCATGTATTACCAATAATAGTACCATCATCAAGGTACTAGGCGTGTAAATCGAGTTTGCATCGAGATGCAATAGTCTTCACTAGAGGGTGAAGTGTCAATGCAAACAGCAAGGGACTGAGGGGGGTCACCTTGCTGAACTCCGAGTGCAGAAGACAAAATATATTGGTCATAATAGAGTTTAGCAGGTCGCAAGTAACAAAATTCTACCCAGCGAGAAATACCTGGACAGTGTAGACGAACTTCCTTGATGAGCTGAGATCTGCTCACCATGTTGAAAGCATTAGAAAATTCAATGAGCAACATTGACATTTTGTCTGAGTGACCTTTCATCTCCAGTAAGCGATTTACAACATGTAAAATACTCTCCCCCCCCCCCCCCCCAACAGGCACTCCAACTCCAAATTGGTAGTCACCTAAATAAGAAGTCATGTCCTTTCCGACGGAGAAAGCAGCTACTTTAGAAACCAATCTTCGCCAGACCGTACCAACAACAATGGGCCTAATACCACCCCCAGGTTTAAGTAACAGAGTTAAGGGCGCACTGGCAATGAACTCACCTAAACTCTCGGGCCATTTTCCGGCCAACCAAAGATTGACAACCCCTGTAATCGAAGTAAGTAAATTATCCGCAACTGCTACTGCATCCCTACTCATCACATCAAATAAGTGTTGTGCATGTAAACTATCTCGGCCACACGATGTACCTTTTGGGAAGCTCTTAATAGCTCCCAAAACAGCCCTAGAATCCACCGTGATCGGGTCGACCATGACAGCATCAACGGGGACGGAAGGAGGAGGCGCAGGTTGGTATTCATACGTTTACCAATTTAGTTATGCAACCACTAAAAAGATATATACGCCTAAAAAAAATAACATCACAAAAAAAAGACGTAAAATGAATTATGCAATAATTTTCTCGACTACATAACAAGTTATGCATCATTGTTTTGGTTAATTTCAATGCTTACAAAAAAAGTTGATGCATAATGCGTTATGCAGCCATGTTTTTGAATGCAAATCAAGTTATGCATCAATTTGTTTATTTCACTACTTCCAAAAAAGTGGTTGCATATTGCTTTATGCATCCATTTTCACGATTGCATAACATGTTATGCAGATATTATTGTAGAGGCATGACAAGTTATGTAGTTTTTTTTTTTTTGGTTCCAATACTAACAAAAAAATTACTGCATAACGTGTTATGCACCCGTTTTCAGGACTGCATAACAAGTTATGGAACAGGTTTTGTAGATGCATGACAGGTTATGCAACCAATTTCATAGCTTCTTAACAAATTATTTAACTTGTTAGAGCACTGCTCGGTCAAACTCGCAAGCGTTTCTATCTCAAGCTTGTTTGTCAATGTTAGTGATCAAAACTATAAGTCTTGATTTCTAGTCTACTTATAGTAATGTCTCGGACTAGGATAGATTGTGTAGTTGAGCATTAGACTTCACGGCGTTCATCAATTGAAGATGAAGAACTACTTAGGCGAGCTTGTGGAACTTCATCAACAAAAGGTATGTGGAGACTAAAACTCATCTATAACTTGGAAAGTCTATTTCTACTTTATTTCCTATATTGAGACAAAAGTCGTATTATTATATAGTTGTCGATTATACACATTTGAGATTTCGAGCTGAGTTTAACTCGCTTACATATTTCTCGGAATATGTGTTAGTAAGCTTTCGCTTCAACCAAGTTCATCTTATATTCTTGACGAAAGTCAAAAGATGATCATGTGAAAATCGCCGAGTAACATCTTACATGGTTTGTGTGATACAATCATTTGGTGAAGACTTGGAATGTTTTGTTATGATTATTTCAATAACTTGAAAATTGCTTTGATGCTAATAGTGTGTGAAAATGGCTATTGTCATCCTCTAAGAAAGTTTCAATGATTGAAATAAGAGTTTAAAATACTTAACCATCATTGGATTATAAACGTAGCGTGGATTCTTGCATGTATGTGATCCATGACCGGAACTAAAGTATGCATACCCGTATGCGTACTTGTAGTTATGAAATTCCGTGTACCAAGTACACATACCGGTACGCATATTTGTGTAAGGTATAGGTCCAGGAATTTCTGCTGGGATTTGGAAGTGTACTAAGTATGCGTACCCGTTTGCATACTAGCGAACCCAAACTCAGACCGGCTACTTAAGTATGCGTACCCGTTTGCGTACTTGAGTGGTTAAAGTTCTAAAATCGGCTTGCTCATGAACTAATATATTTATATATTAAGGAATGCATTCTTTGCAAACCGTGGCTATAATGTTCATGAATTGATTTGAGTGAATCAAACCGATTATTCTTCAATTGTGTTCTTGTATACTTCTATGAGAATATAACAATTGAACAACTCTTTAACTAGTTTCATTTGAGTCATTTAAACTAGTTATGGTTAAGATGAATAAGGTTGATATGAGAGTGTTCATATAGCTAACCTCGGTTAACTACGGTTGAGCCAACATGGTGTACACGTTTAGGTACGGTTACTAAACCTAAATGAGGGTACATTTAATTTGTGTATAACAAGCTAAGTTCGATCTAACGGTTGAAAGATATTAGCTTGAATCTAATCAGGTTTTCATCTAATGGTAAATATTGAATGCTTTGTTACCAAGGTAACTTAGATTGCAAACCCTGATTTGAAAACTATATAAAGGAGAACTCTAGCAACTGGGAAAACTAATTCCCACACCTCCTGTGTGATACTAGTGTATAAGCTACAGTCGATTCTCCTTTAACGTTAGGTTTTTCACGAAACCCTGTAGGTTAACGACTTAAAGACTTCATTGGGATTGAGAAGCCAGACCCAACTATTTTCTCTGTAGTTGCGCGATCTGATCTTGCTGTTTCTATCGTATTTTAGTACTATCTTCTTTAAGATTGGATCGAGATTTATTCTCCGATAGGAAAGATAAAAAGTAGTCACAAACATCTTCGTCTCATCGTTTGTGATTCCACAATATCTTATTTCGCTACCATACGATTAAGATTATTGTGAGGTGATTTATATTTCTAGGTTGTTCTTTGGGAATATAAGTCCGGTATATCAATTGGTTCCTGTTCACGTTGATTTATCAAAAGACGGAACAAAACTCGTAGGTATTTCTGTGGGAGACAGATTTATCTATTCCTATATACTTTTCTGTGTGAGACAGATTTGTTTATCAAGTCTTCGACTTTGGGTCGTAGCAACTCTTGGTTGTGGGTGAGATCATCTAAAGGAATCAAGTGTGTAGTATCCTGATGGGATCAGAGACGTAAGGAGCGAAATTGTACCTTGAATCAGTGTGAGATTGATTAAGGTTCAACTACAGTCCAGTCCGAAGTTCATTGGTAGTAGGCTAGTGTCTGTAGCGGCTGAATACAACGTGGTGTTCAAATCTGGACTAGGTCCCGGGGTTTTTCTGCATTTGCGGTTTTCCTCGTTAACAAAATTCTGGTGTCTGTGTTATTTTTTTTCCGCATTATATTTTTTTTATGTAATTGAAATATTACAAGTTATGCGTTGGATCGATCAATTGGGAAATCCAACCTTTGGTTGTTTATTGAAATTGATTGATCCTTGAACATTGGTCTTTGGTACCGTTCAAGTTATTCCTCTTATATTCAATCGGGCTCGCAAATTCCTATTTGCTGATTGCGGATTGAATTAGGAGATAGAGATATAAAACTCTTTGATATACTGTTCTCTAAATTGAGTCTGACTGTCTAGTTGATTCTCTTGAAAGTATATTGGAGTTTGTCTATTCAGATTTCCAAACGAATTATTGGTTGTGGTTGTTGTACCCCCGCTTTTTCAATTGGTATCAGAGCAGGAAAACACGTTAAATACCTTATAAGTCTGTGTTTGTAGCGATCTGAATATGGACTGAGGTGTTATCTCTATAAACGTACCACCAGTCTTTGATGAATCAAATTACTTATGGTTGAAAATTGCTATGCGTGCCTTTCTTCAAGCGCGTGATTTTCAATCATGGGTTTATGTGGTTAATGGCTATAATCCTCTGGTTGTTACAGAAGGCGATGTAACAATTCCAAAGGATATTGGTAGATATGATGCTGCCGAGATTCTTGCTGCAAAGAAAAATTCTGATGGGCTAAATTCTATCATTCATGCCATTACCCCAGAGCTCCATCATCATGTGACTACTTGCAAAAAGTCTAAAGATGCTTTGGATATCTTAGAAGCCGTATTTGAAGGGAATACCTGTGAAAAGGAAGTTAGGCTTCAAAACCTAAATTCCGATTGGGAAAACCTTCGTATGGCAGATGAAGATTCATTTGATGAGTGTAATCACAAAGTGTCTTAAATTGTTAATGCATCTTTTGCGTTGGGTAAGACTATTCCTGAAAAGGACATTGTGATGAAAATTCTCAGATCGCTGCCATCTAGATATGACTCTAAGAAGCATGCCATCGTTGAAGGTAATAAGCTTGCAACTCTTTCCAGAAATACTATGGTTGGGAAGTTAAAGATCTTTGATCATGAGCATACATCCAAATCCGGAAAGGATGTTGCCTTCAAAGCACAAAAGAACACTAAATTACTTGATAAAAGTAAAAGTGTTTGCATCTCTGAAGATGATCTTACTGAGGCTGATTCATCGGATGAAGATCTTGACAAGTCAGTCTCCTAGATCACAAAACAGTTTAGAGATCTTCTATTGAAGAGAAGTAAATAGTTCTCCAGAGATAAACCTAAGTCATCAGTTAAACCTCATAATCGTGTTCCTCCTAAAAAAGGGATATTGATGAGACTGATGATGAGGATATGCCACAATGCTTTAAGTGTAAAGGTTTTGGTCATTTTGCAAATGAGTGTCCAAATCGTAAAAAATACACTGGGAACAAAGGTCTTGCTGCAACTCTTGATAAAATGTCTGACAACTATGATTCTAATGAAGACGAAAAGTCAAGTGTTGCACTTCTTTGTGAAAATATTGATTTTGATAATTGTAGCAATACATACATCAATCTTGATATTCTTTCAGAAGAAATCTCAACCGATCTGGAAGATAAAATGGATCTATCTGTTTCTACTGGAAACTTATTTTCTGATTTTTCAGGTTCCACTATGTGTCTAGCTGCCTACACATCTCGGGCGTCTGAATCATCTTCTGTGTTGACATGCTCTTATTGTTCTCTTAAAGGTCATGAACTTTCAAAGTGTTTCAAGTACAAACACAAAATGAGATCTGTCAACAAACTTCAACGAAGAGCGAATCGATTAGCAAACAAGCTCGAACTTGTTCAAAAATATGAGGTATGTAAATGCATCTCTTTTCAAAGAAGTTAGTTTCCAAAGAAAAGACTAGATCATTAGAGAGAAATTTATGGTCTAAACACTCTGAGAAACAGGGCTCTTTGAATTCCTATCAAAAGGGTTATGGTGGATAGATCATTGTTCACCCCAGCACAACTTAATTGTGTTGGTTAGTGCATCTTGTCTCATGTGCCTGATCAAAAGAGACAAGATTATGCACACCTCAGGCTTTAGGAAAAGAAAATTGTTTTAGATTGTTTTGATTTTCTGTTTTTCTTTTTTTGCTCTATTGAGCTTTGCAAGTATGGAATTCGTGCTTCCTTTCATATCTAATTGATATTGAAAAGGATTTCCCTGTCTAAACAATAAAAGAGGGTTATTCTCGATAATTCTACCCTCTTTAGGGTTGAGAGTTGTGCGTGCGTGAACTTGTGCGTTAAAAAGTTTCGTAACCCTACATTCTTTTTTCCTTCACTTGAAACTCTTTTTATCATAAGACTGCTTGTTGAGATTATCTTGTGATTTCCTCTCATAATTCCGTTCATATGGATACTCCAAGCACTATGTCGTCTGATGGAAAAGATGTTAATATGATTGTGAAGCCATCAATCATGAAGTAAAAAGATAAATCTTTGTTACCTCCAACTTTGAAAAGAAAAAGAAGGAATGTGAGGAAGCCAAGAGCCGTTCCTTCAAATTCTCAGAAGTTTTCTGGTGTTCTTAAAGAGTTGAAGGAAACAAGGAAGGAGATTCAGGAAATAAAGGCTATTGCTTTGAGAACTCTTGAAATTCAGAAGGCCCTGGTTCGGCATCAGTTCAAAAAGTTTGTTGGAATTGACTCCTTTCTTCATGAACCTTATGTTCCCATGGCTGTTGACAACAAAGAGTTCGGGGACGATAAAGAATTTTTTAGAGGTCTCAATGTCTACGAAACTTCTTATGAGAATTTATTCTTGTGTTTTTAAGAAGGATAACTATGGTTTGGAATAGCCATTATTGTGAGTACACATAGTTATTGCCAACATTTTCATCTTGCAATGTTTTTAGATTTATTTGTTGAAATTCTAAAGTTTATTTGGAAAATGATTTTTGAAGTATTAATCTTTATGATTTTATATATTGCAAATTTTTATGGGATATGTTGTTTACCTCCATGAACCTTGACTGTCCCATACTTGTTCAAAAGTTAACTCTATTATATGTCGATATGAAAGTATTGATAAAGATAGAATGAACTTTTGACTACAAAAGTTAATCCTTTTATATTATTATGCTAATATCGATGGAAGAAAGGATGAACTTTTTTTTCCAAAGATTAAGTCTACTATATGTCATTGTGCAAATAGTGATGAAAAATAGAATGAATCTTTGATTATTCCGCAGTATTGGTGTTTCCCTGATTCACATCTTTGTGCATATACTGTGTTGTTCCGTAAGTTCTCTTATGTTGAGAATGACTAATTGAATTGATCATTTTCCTTGTGGTTAATTCAATTGAGATTTTTGGATACAAATTCATATTCTTATGTGATTTGTTAATGTCCAAAGAAATCCTTCTTTTCATGTAAAAGTAAGGTCGCTCTTGTTGTTCTTTCGGGAATGACATTTTATGAGGAAGAGTTCTTAATTGAACTTGTGCTTAATTGCCAAATCTTTGTGGGGAGTACGGCTATGGAATATTGTAGGGGTTATCTTGTATCTTTATAAACTCCTTGATGAATGCATTTAGTTTCTTGGATATTTGATGGCATCTAAACAAGTTGGTATGTTGTTCTCTTTTGGTCATGAAGTATCTCTATGGAAATTTCATGAGGATCCCACTAGTTTTCGTACCTTTGCCAATTTATATTGACAAAAATGGGGAGAATTAATGTGTAGTTCACACTACAAATACATATGGTTTACGGATCATTATGTAAGGGGGAGTGGTTTTCATGTTGAGATGAAGTATTGACTAAGGGGGAGTGATACATATCACTATAGTATTGTTATCAAAGTTGTGATACAATTGGACTTTGATACTGTATAATGATACTATGACACTGTATAACAATGATTGAGAGCAACTTTTTTCTCATTATTATAGCTACGGATCTTCAACAACAATGATGCGGAATTGAACACATTTGGAATCATTGGAGTACTTGGAAGTGACGAAGATTTCGATTAATGTTGAAGAACCAAGGATATCAAGCATTTGGATGAGAAGCTACAAAGTTTATTTATTTTGTAATCCATATGTATTGATAATTTTGTCACTAAATTTGACAAAGGGGGAGATTATTAGAGCACTTCTCGGTCAAACTCGCAAGCGTTGCTATCTCAAGCTTGTTTGTCAATGTTAGTGATCAAAACTTTAAGTCTTGATTTCTAGTCTACTTATAGTAATGTCTCGGACTAGGATAAATTGTGTAGTTGAGCATTAGACTTCACGGCGTTCATCAATTGAAGAAGAAGAACTACTAAGGAGAGCTTGTGGAACTTCATCAACAAAAGGTATATGGAGACTAAAACTCATCTATCACTTGGAAAGTCTATTTCTACTCTATCTCCTATATTAAGACAAAAGTCGTATTACTATATAGTTGTCGATTATAAACATTTGAGATTTCGAGATGAGTTTAACTCGCTTACATATTTCTCGGAATATGTGTTGGTAAGCTTTCGCTTCAACCAAGTTCATCTTATATTCTTGACGAAAGTTAAAAGATGATCATGTGAAAATCGCCGAGTAACATCTTACATGGTTTGTGTGATACAATCATTTGGTGTAGACTTGGAATGTTTCGTTATATTTATTTCAATAACTTGAAAATTACTTTGATGTTAATAGTGTGTGAAAACGGCTATTGTCATCCTCTATGAGAGTTTCAATGATTGAAATAAGAGTTTAAAATACTTAACCATCATTGGATTATAAACATAGTGTGCATTCTTGCATGTATGTGATCCATGACAAGAACTAAAGTATGCATACCCGTATGAGTACTTGTAGTTGTAAAATTTCGTGTACCAAGTACACATACCGGTACGCATACTTGCGTAAGGTATAGGTCCGGGAATTTCTGCTGGGATTTGGAAGTGTACTAAGTATGCGTACCCGTTTGCATACTGGCGAACACAAAATCAGACCGGCTATTTAAGTATGCGTACCCGTTTGTATACTTGAGTGGTTAAATTTCTAAAATCGGTTGGCTCATGAACTAATAAATTTATATATTAAGGAATGCATTCTTTGCAAACCGTGGCTATAATGTTCATGTATTAATTCTAGTGAATCAAACCGATTTTTCTTCAATTGTGTTCTTGTATACTTCTATGAGAATACAGCAATTGAACAACTCTGTAACTAGTTTCATTTTAGTCATTTGAACTAGTTATGGTTAAAATGAATAAGGTTGATATGAGAGTGTTCATATAGCTAACCTCGGTTAACTACGGTTGGGCCAACATGGTGTACACGTTTAGGTACAGTTACTAAACCTAAATAGGGTACATTTCATTTGTGTATAACAAGCTAAGTTCGATCTAACGGTTGAAAGATATTAGCTTGAATCTAATCAGGTTTTCATCTAACGGTGAATATTGAATGATTTGTTACCAAGGTAACTTAAATTACAAAACCTGATTTGAAAACTATATAAAGGAGAACTCTAGCAGCTAGGAAAACTAATCCCCACACCTCCTGTGTGATACTAGTTGTATAAGTTAGAGTCGATTCTCCTTTAACCTTAGGTTTTTCACGAAACCATGTAGGTTAACGACTTAAAGACTTCATTGGGATTGTGAATCCAAACCAAACTATTTTCTCTGTATTTGCGTGATCTGATCTTGTTGTTTCTATCGTATTTGAGTACTATCTTCTTTAAGATTGGCTCGAGATTTATTCTCTGATAGGCAAGATAAAAAGTAGTCACAAACATCTTCGTCTCATCGTTTGTGATTCCACAATATCTTGTTTCGCTACCATACGATTAAGATTATTGTGAGGTGATTGACATTTCTAGGATGTTCTTCGGGAATATAAGTCTGGTATATCAATTGGTTCCTGTTCACCTTGATTTATCAAAAGACTGAACAAAACTCGTAGGTATTTCTGTGAGAGACAGATTTATCTATTCCTATAGACTTTTCTGTGTGAGACAGATTTGTTTATCAAGTCTTCGACTTTGGGTCGTAGCAACTCTTGGTTGTGGGTGAGATCAGCTAAGGGAATCAAGTGGGTAGTATCCTGCTGGGATCAGAGACGTAAGGAGCGCAATTGTACCTTGAATCAGTGTGAGATTGATTAGGGTTCAACTACAGTCCAGTCCGAAGTTCATTGGTAGTAGGCTAGTGTCTATAGCGGCTTAATACATCATGGTGTTCAAATCTGGACTAGGTCCCGGGGTTTTTCTGCATTTGCAGTTTTCCTCGTTAACAAAATTCTGGTGTCTGTGTTATTTCTTTTTCGCATTATATTTTGTTATATAATTGAAATATCACAGGTTGTGCGTTGAATCGATCAATTGGGAAATCCAACCTTTGGTTGTTGATTGAAATTGATTGATCCTTGAACATTGGTCTTTGGTACCGTTCAAGTTATTCCTCTTATATTCAATCGGGCTCGCAAATTCCTATTTGTTGATTGCGGATTGAATTAAGAGATAGAGATATAAAAATCTTTGATATACTTTTCTCTAGATTGAGTCTGACTGTCTAGTTGATTCTCTCGAAAGTATATTGGAGTTTTTCTATTCAGATTGCTTAACGAATTATTGGGTATGGTTGTTGTACCCCCGCTTTTTCAATTGGTATCAGAGCAGGCAAACACGTTAAATACCTTATAAGTCTGTGTTTGTAGCGATCTGAATATGGACAGAGGTGCTATCTCTATAAACGTACCACCAGTCTTTGATGGCTCAAATTACTTATGGTAGAAAATTGCTATGTGTGCCTTTCTTCAAGCGCGTGATTTTCAATCATGGGTTTATGTGGTTAATGGCTATAATCCTCCGGTTGTTACAGAAGGCGATATAACAGTTCCAAAGGATATTGGTAGATATGATGTTGTCGAGATTCTTGCTGCAAAGCAAAATTATGATGGGCTAAATTCTATCATTCATGCCATTACCCCAGAGCTCCAGCATCATGTGACTACTTGCATAAAGTCTAAAGATGCTTGGATATCTTAGAAACCGTATTTGAAGGGAATACCTGTGAAAAGGAAGCTAGGCTTCAAAACCTACAAATAGTAGGAATAAGCCACCACTGGCACAACCATTGCATCCACAATGTACACATTCAATGACCTTTTCATCCCTCGATTGCTTGGGATACATACGCAAGTGGTGCTGAAGTTGTGGTCCCGAGGATGGATGCATTTGTAGGCAGCATAGGCGTTCATATCCCAACTGCATTGAAATACACACAGCAAGGAAAGTATCAGTGAAGTGTAAAAAAAAACACATCATACACATAATGGGCACATGATCAGCTCAATTATTCAACAACTAATGCAAATGAGAATTCACCATATAAGCAAAGGCTTATTTTTACTGTGCTTTCTTCAACATAGAAAAAGGCAAGGATAACAATACCAAACAGTACCAAAATTAAGCTCATAGTGCAACAAGCTTGGTTTGAAATGAGTGCAAACACATCAGTAAAGATAGATAGAGATGAAAGTTACATACGTACATGCAAACCTTTTTCTCTTTTGTCGAACAGGTTGTGGGAGCCTTGTTATCAGTAAAGAGATAACCCTTTGTTGTTGTTTTTTATTCTTATATAGCTTCTCTTCGACCTGCAAACTCGAATTGAGGAGGAACCCAACAAATCCAGTCATACACAAATTCTAAATTATTCACAATTTATCGTCATTCAACGCACTAAATGACCGGAACCAACACCATGTTCTTGTTATTTTGTAGCTTCAAAAAGTATTATTTCCTTGTTGTTCTGATTTTTCAATTCCAACTGCAACCCAACCTTTATGTTTGCGTTAACTTCTAAAGACCGTATTAATTTCTCTTGAATTTAAAGCGAACCCAATCTTTCTAATACCATAATGATTTTTAAATCAATTTGAATCTTCTTCCAAAATTCTTCTCATGAAGCAACATGATCATCCTCGATTTATTTTTCCTTGTTCTCTCGGCAAAAAGAAGAAAATCACAAAAGGAAGATTGTAAAAGAAGAACTGAAGGAAATCACAAAACAAAAGCGACAGAAGAAGAAGAAGCGAAACACTAATTATAAAAAATCTGGGTGCGAGAGAAATGTTTTCCCAAAATATGGGTGTGCATGAAGTTTTCCGCCCGTGAGTTTCTAGGTGAACAAAAACTGAAAAATGAGTGTGATAGTAGTTTTCACATTTTAGTTACCTTACCTCCAAAACCTTTTCTTTGCCGTGTAAAATAAAAAGCATATAGATTAAAAATACGCCAGAATATTTTCAATAGCAAAACATTCGTTCGGGAATACGACAGAATATTTTCAATAGCAAAAGATTCGTTCGGATGTAACTGAAGTTAACCCGTGTGTTAACTGACATCACAAAACACCAGCTGCATGGTCGTGGTGCTACTGGATCAATTATGATTTAGCAGCGCTATAGACATATTTTCCAAAAAAAAACAACTACTAATTTACCGACAGAAAATTCGGTAAAAAATCTTGAGCGAGACAAGATGGCTATCTTCTCCACTTTTGCCCGCATAGGGCAGCCCACATGCCATAGCGAATGATCCCTTGTCGGGATTTTTCACGGGGTATTTGCAGCATTGCTTTAATAGAAAAAAAAATTATTATTAATAATATGATTTCAGGTGAATTTCCTCTGCTGTGGTTAAAAGCTGAATCAAGCTCTCTTCTGAGAGCTTCTGGCCCCACCGGAGAATATTTAGATCAATAGAAATTATACTCTTTTATTTTTTTTCGCCCCCTGTTGCGCATGGGTTCTGTGCGGGTGACCCATGGACTCTGGTGTAAAAGCTTTTAACAAAACCCTAAAACTTATTCTTCCTTTCTTTTCACTGCATCCCCCCTCCCCCCTCTTTCTCGCTCGCTCTTCTTCTACTCCCCTTTCTTCCCCGTTCTCTTTGTCTTTTTAATGTCGTAGTGGAAAATCACCTGTTGCAGTTTTGTTACCAACTGTTAAATGTAATTGATATTTTTAATTGGTATTTTGATGATCTATCTCATTAGGGTTTAATGATCTGTTATGATTATCGTTTGTTTTTTATTTTGCAGATAGATTTTTATTGATAAACAATCAAATTCTGTTATCATTTGGTAAACCCTAACCCTATTCTTCTTTGTCAACACTACGTGGTGGCTGCTAAACTATGTATTTAAATTCATGTTGTTATTTCATCTGATTTGATTTCTTTTTCTTTTTTATGTGGTAGAATGTTCTAATTTTCTATTGATTAGTGTTTGACTGATAAAATGTATCCTTGAATTAGGTTTTCTACTATTTTAATCCAGGGTTTTTATTGGTACAATCCATAAATTTTTGAAGGAAAATGCAAATAATTGTGATACCACTACCTACAGGGGATATTTCAATTTAAATATGGTAGTAAGCATGCTGATGCTATCTTTGTTCATATCATATTTTGATTGTATTCTTAGATGGCCAAAGATTTGCTAATTCTGAAGTATTTAATTTGTTCATACATTAAGTTAACATTCGTATCTACGGCTTTCTAAGTTACCATTTTCTGTTCTTGCATCTTGGCCCAAATCATCAAAATATCCTTTTGATAGATCCACTGGATCGAAAGCAATGATGTTTTGTTTTTTTCTTAGCAAGTAAGTGTGGAAGCTCTATGGAAGAAAGCAATGTTTACATTGTGACGTGGATGGTTGAGTGGTCATTAGCTTATTGTATCCAGGCACTCAGACCCAGGACCTTCAGTACCATTTTGTATTTTTGTTTTGGATATAAAAGAATGGTCTTCATCACGAAGTTAACTTCAATTAATTGTATGTGTTGAAATTCATGCATGGGTTTTGTTTGCAGCTGATCAAGGAAGGTTTAATGGGTATAGTGAAGCGTTTGAGCCATAACATATCGATAAGAGCTTTTGAGGCTTACGCACGAAAAAAACAATAGAACAACCACAATAATAACCCTATAAGATTGACTCGATATTGTAGATTCAATACATTTTGTAAGATCAATATATACCCATATTAGGTGTTTCTTCTTTCTATTACTTAGGGTTTGTCATTAATTTGTGTGTGTTCTGTTTTGTGTTGGTTCTTCTGTAGGCACGCCACAAACTCAGAGACGACTTTTTTTACTGTCATGGCTTGGTAGCTACTTGAGGAATAACGTTGCCAAAAATTGCAGGGAAATGGAATCGTTGCAGCAGCTTAAAAGAAATAGAATCATAAATTTTTACGCAGTGCAAAAGGAAGGTGGAATGTTTTCGGTACAAGGAAGCTACAATGAAGATGGTTTACATCAATAGGAACTAGAACCGGATATATGGTTTCAGCTGGTTCATCAGATTGTCGTGTTAGCTTAAACAGGTGTTGTTGTTGTTGATGGTGCAAGAGGTTAGCCAGTCATCCTACTTGTGATTTGTGATTCATGTACGAGGTTTGCTAAGTTGATAACATTCGATACAATTGCAAATAAGATAGAAACTCAGGTATCTTAGACGACTCTTTGTTTATAATATATAAAGTTGATAATCATGTAAAATAGCTTTTGGACGTAAATAACCGTGCTTTTAATTTTTCTATGTTAATGGATTGTTGGATTTTTTAGACGTGAATAACTTTTGTGCTCCTATTTATTTGAGTTTACAGTGACTTAACCTGTGAGTTATTTATAGTGTCTTGCAGGCTTTTGCAAGCTTTTTGATGAAGACTATATAAAGATTCCAGTTTGGTTTGCTTTCAATTCCAAGGATGGGCGAATATAGTTAGTGGAGAATCTATGAACGATTGTACCTTGGTTTCTAATTCATGTGAGAAGGTAATTGTTGTTGGAATCAATTGCACCTCTCCTAGATTTATAAGTGCACTCATTCAGACATTCACGATAAATTACTTATCCTGGATGTTTTTATAAACGTTTAATTTAGTGTGAATTTTTGTAATAGTGTATTTAAGTGTGGAACATATAAATAGCTTAGAAGTGTGAATTTTTCTGTTTAAATTTGAAACGTTGGTAAAAACACAAAAAAAAACTAGATTACTAGGTTAGTAGGTTTTCTCTTTCACTGAAAAGAATCTCATAGAGGGATTTTGTAAATTATTTCAATCTCTGTTGACAGGTTGGTTAAATGCAAAAAGTACATTGAAAATCTGAAAACTTTTCCCTCTTAATTGTGTATCATTTACTTCTACTGGTTGCCTCTATTGGAGCTTGGTCATATAGACATATTGCCCTCTTTAATTACTGAATGGGTTCCGGGTGATCCGGGGTGACATAAGTACAAGAAGTGCATTTTTTTTACTCTTCTTCTATGAGATGAAAATCATACTAACGCATCTTTGCTTAGCCTATTTATTAAAGTTGCACCCTACACTGACATTTACTCAACCGTAAGTGAAAAGACTATAGAAAGAGACAGTGTCCCACCCATTCATAGTCCGAAAAATTAAGTTTGCGCATTTACAAGACAAGCTTTTGCAAGGTTACCTCGGCTTTAATTTTGCAGGGGCAAGTGATGCTTCACACTTTTTTTCTTTTTTTTTCTTTTCTTCTTTTCTGATGAAAGGGAATGTTATATTAAAAGAAAAAATATGTACAAAACAAAATCCTAGGAACAGTTAAGCCACATCAAACTGTATCCCCATGACACAGGACCTGATTAACAGAAAAGTCCTTAAAAACATGCCTTTCAAAAAACCACAAAACAATAAACTGTTTAACCAGCAAAATAACCTCATCAGCTATCATAGCTCTTCCTCCAAACACCCTGTTGTTTCTTTCCTTACACAAATGCCATTGCACTGCATAAATTACCTTCCACCAAACCTCCGTACTTCTGCCAGTTATGTTATTCATACTCCAAGCTTCAAAATTCCTCTTTACAGATTCTTCACACTATGTATTTTCACGTCCAAAATAATAAAACAAAAAACCAAATTATACATTCCTCCTTTAGTAAAAAGTTAGTTACATTTGGGACAACGGATTTGAGCAACAAATTCAATACTTTTAGTACTATTATTGTAAGCATTTTATTATTTTTATCGCATGTTCAATGTCATGCTTCAAATTTTGAATCTCAGAAAATACACTAAAAACAAAACATACTTTTCAATGCAAAATATTCAGGCCCGTGCAACGCACGGGCGCAAAAAATAGTAACCTATAGAATTGCGAATTCTGGTACCCACGCTGGCGGTCTTCGAGCTTTTGAACAGTGTGCAAGCTTTAAAATGCGGAGTGTGGAAACTCAAGAGCCAGAGGCTTTGCATTTGTAGGTCAAAGTACTAGTAAAGGGTTAAATTACAGTTTCCATAGAGGCTGTGGTTTTTTACTTTGCCTCAATACAACCACGAGATTCTAATTGGTAATTAAGAAAAACAATGGTGTTTAGCTCTCCTCTTGGTCTGGTATGTAACTTTTCCTCTTGATTTTGCTAATAATTTTGATTTTTAAATTGCATGTTACTTTGGGCAGAAATTTGATTCAATTCATTTGAAAAATTTGTGTGCTTTTGTTGCCATTAACTATTCATGAACCCTAATTTGACACACTGAAGAAAAATGTACACTGAACACTCTTTCTGTTTCAATCTTTTTTATAGAGATTCACTGAAAAAACACACACAAAAACCCTAGTTGACGAACATATTATAATGATTCCATTTCTATTATGATCGATTGATACTGTTAGGATTGGAGTAATATCATCCAGTTTTGTCCATTTATTTGATTTTGCTATTGGTATACAACTGGGCATACAGGGCCTGAGGCAACTTGCTTACAGACGTTATCGACAAAGAAGACGTCGGAACACGAGACTGCAAGCTGCTTGCAATGCTAACCCGGTTGTTTCGAACACAATTAGTGGTGTGGATGGTGACAGTGTAGATTTAGTAATGATGGAGATACTAAGCAGACTACCGGTGAAGTCACTTCTCAGGTTCAAGTGTGTATGTAAACATTGGCGGTACTTAATTGAACAAGATCCATATTTTATTGACTTACACCTTACTCGTTCAATAGCACGTCCAAATCTCTTTATGGTTGTTCCAACGGAAACCCAGAAACCACACAGGGGAGGAACTTCTTGTAAGGATGCTTTCTTAGCAGCAAACCTAATTTCTGAAGGCAGTGACAGCTCAACAGCAGCCGTTCATACCGTAATAGAAATAGACTCGCCTTGTTACTCTAAGATTTTGGGACCTGTAAATGGTTTGATTGGTTTCTTTGACTGTAAAATCGACTACGGAGTGCGTATATGTAATGTTAGTACCCTAGAAATAACACCTTGGATTAAGTCAACATTACTTAGCGATTTACAGAAAGATGGCTTCCCTGCGAACCCGATATGCAAACTGGGATTTGATCCTGCCACCAAGGAGCACAAATTCATCTGTGCATGGGATATTTGTCCTATGGGTAATCTCCCTAGTTATCAAGTTTTTGAGGTTTTGACTGTTGGAGACACTACATGGAGAAGAAACTATAAGCTTCCACCATTCAAGCTGTCTCATTTTGAAGATCCTTCATCTTATACCAATGGTTCTATATATTATAAGACCTCAGTCCTTTACAGTAAGGTGCATGATGATGAAGAGAAGCCAGAATTCATCGTGGCCTTTGATTTTGGAAATGAGATGTTTAGAGCGCTCAGAGTCCCTAAATTTATCCTTTATCGACCCTGGGATACTTCATTGAGACGTACATGTTTATCAGAAGTAGATGGGCGTTTAGCTTTATTTACAAGAGTTAGTGGTTACACTGTAAAGCTTGGGCTACTTGACGATCGCAGCAAGGAGCAAAAAGGTACAGGTGACGAAAACTGGACTGAAGTTACTATTGAATTGCCTTATTTTTGGGGCGAGGAACGACGCCTTTACTTTACTTCCGTTTTAGGAACAGACCAGATAATCCTAATATCTTATCGAGGAGCTAGGTCTGATGATAAGACATATGAGGATGAAATCTCTGTACATTCTTGCAACTGGAAAAAGACAAGCACTTTCAGGAAGATCAAAATCACAGGCATTCCCTCCTCGATTTTGTACTGTTTTCCTTTCACGATTTTCACGACTTTCTGTGAAAGCTTATTACCTGTTCAAAAACGTATCAGCAGCACTTCTCAGTCGTTTAGAATTGATTAGGATTCCTAACTATTGTATCGTTTGTTGCTGAGAAGAAACATTGTTTATGCCTTTCAGGTTTCTCTTTTATGATATATTTTGTATAGTCTCAGCGTTACGCTATGTTAGTGAACCACAATAATCTTACTTTGTTATCGAAAGGTCTGTGAATCACATTTCTGTGAATAATTCGTCATTTGTGTGAATAGGTTGGGTTAAGCACTTCCATGATGAGATATGCTCAAGTTAAGCTCATGGTGTTGAACGATGCCAAATCTTTATGTAGCTTCTTCATAAAAAATCAAGCAATCATGCATTTACCCTCAAGATACTTACATTAAAAATCTTTATTCATGCAACTAGTAAACTCAAACCTAGATTCTCTTGGAATGCTGTATCATCTTGGCAACGATGCACTGTAATTGTGTTTGTAAAATAGAATTTTTCCAAGACCAATTTTTGAGAGTTCTGTTCATCTTAGGTGCAATCAATCCATCCACTGAGCCAGAATCCGGTTACGAAATTTATCCAGACAAGTACTAACAAGCTTGATAAAAATAAAAAATTATTAAAAAAAAATCATAATTTTGTCAAGATAAATCGGCAAAATATCATAAATTACTGTCAAAGCTTTAACTAAGAGATCCAAATTTCGTCTAAAGATTATGCACACCAACTATTTTGTACAATGGTGCAATCTTCCGTTATGCATTATTGTTCCCCAAATAAAAATTCATGGCTGTGGGTCACATGATACATTCCAGTATGGGAAGAAACTTAGATTCAGACGACAAAATTTTGGATCACGTAGCAATATTTCTGCATCTCCCTCGTAGATAAAGTTTGTACACAAAAAATAAAGATTTTCCACCCATGTCGAGCCCAGTATTTATGCATCTGATCCAGCATTCCAGATATCAGTAACAAGAATAAGATGATCACCGTCTCTAATTACCCCTATGTCATCAATTTCAGCTCTATCTATAGTCAAAACTCTACCGACTGATATCCCAAATTTTGTAGTTCCAATTCCAATAAGCTCTCCCAGAGACTCCGGCAAGCGAACAAGTTTATCTACTGTCCCAACCGCCTCCGGGCAACGAATAGTCACTTGAGCATGATAGCGCTCGTGCAAATTCCGACCTGGCATCCGAAGATGTTCGGATGAATATTTTCCACTTCTGCTTCTCTCATTTGTATTGGCAGCAGCGGACATGACTCCAAATAGCGAGTTATTAAAATCGCTAGTTCCTCTCCACAAAACGTCCATTGAAAGAGTATTCCCTCCTTTGTTTGGTACTGGATATGTCATTGTAGGTTCGCTCCCATACCTTGTTATGTTGTTAACATCTGTTGCTGGACCAAGCGAATCCGCGGATTGATGTTTTAGTTCCTGCTTGGATTGAAACAACAACTTAATCTCATTATGACCTTGTTGATCAGCTAAGTTTCTAGGAGTCCATCCATGGCTATCAGGTATGTCTATATCACATCCTTGTTCCAGCAAAAACTTTACTATCTCGATGTTTCCTTCTGAAACCGCAACATGAAGTGCTGTTGTTCCGTTACTCTTTGGGAGTTTGACATCTCCCCCGTATTGTACAATTTTCTTAAGTAAATATATACTATTTTGTTCGACGGCAGTACATGCAAATTGACCTATGTCTCCAGAGAATAGGTTTCCACCATTGTCTGTCAACAATTTAACTACTGATTCATGTTTCCCGACTATCGCTTCCCAAAGAGGAACATTTCCTTCTGAATCTGAATTTCAAGAACCAAACAAGAAAGGTTACAAAGAATGTTCCAGAAAGTTGGAAACAGCAAATGTAGTAATGCAAAATCTTAGACAACCCAATGCAATTATGCAAGAGTCGCATAAAGAGAAAACCTTCACTGGGTATATAAGTTCATTTTTTGCAAGACAGTGATTTGGGTCAGTACAGATAAATTTGTTATACATCCAAGCTTGAACATACCTCTGCTATTTGGATCTGCTCCATAATTTAGTAAAAGAAAAACACATTTCTCATTTCCTTTTGCTGCCAGTATATGCTGGCGGAGATAAACAAAAACCACATAAATAAAATAACGGGTTACCATCTATCATAATGAACAAAATAAAAAGTTCCAAACGAGAGGAGATAAGCAAACCAGAGCTGTGCGTCCACTGTTGTCAGATTCATTTGGATCATCACCCTTTCTTAGTGATTGGTGCAACAGATATTCGTCTCCTCTAAGGGTTGCAAAACACAGAGATAGCGGAAGGTCCAATTTACCATGAGCTAGCCTGTTCTCTGTCTCTGCCAAAATTCCTTGCATCACCGGGTCGTTCATTTCTTTCAAGTGCTGTCAACAGTCCAAATTATCGTGTGAAGGAAAAGTGTAACAAATATTATATCCTATCAGGCTATCAATAGGCTTATTCGTGCAAGGGCTCAAAACATATTTCGGCGACCTAAAGTTACGCGGGTAGAAGACCTGTAGGAGATTGTTCATGATTATGGTCCCATCACCAACATTTGCCCGGACAATGCTCAACAGTGTAGAACTGTTTAGCCGCAGCAACTGACTCAATTTTTTAGTGCGCACTTGGAAAAGCTGTGGTTTGTAACAAAGTACCCCAATCTCACCAAAAATTTCCCCCGTCCTCAATTCTCCCATAACCTGAAGACCATATAAGGGATCATTAGTTTTCAAGTGGATGCCACCACGTTATATTTACTCTGGACAGAATAAAATCCACTTTTAAGTGTCAGTTAGATTCTTCAATTTTGAAATGCACTTGCCTGCTCTATTCCGTTCCTACGTACAATTAGTTCCTGCCAAGAAATACACTAAACATTACTTATAAGAAAAAATAAAATAACTCGCTCTAGAATGGAATCTAACTGATGTTTCTCATGCAAAACTGATCCTACATCTGAGAATAGATGCTTTCAGCGTTAGCTAGAAAAAAATAAAAAATCAAGCTAACCTAGTATACAGAAAGAAAGTTGTTACCACGGAGCCTGTAACCACTATATAGAAGTCTGTGGGCGCTTCGTTCTGCAAAATAACATCTTCTTTTGGAGGGAAATACTCTGGTTTCATCTCCGAGACCTGTGAAATGATGTGTATCATCAGATGATGAGGTAAATAGAATTACTCAAAGAGCAGAACTGGACACTGACAAAGTTGTTAGTCTTACCAGCTGGAAAAGAAGGTCATTTGATACCCCGTGGAACAAGTATACAGTATCTACAAGATTATAAAAGAGAAAGTGTGAAATGTTTGAACGAAGAGCTTTTGGGAGAGCCTCAAAAGTCTCTTGCTGTTGCAATCCTTCCAAGTCAGTTCTGAACTTCAAACATAAATGAGAAAGCATCTGATCTTGTAAACGTTCCGGGAGATGGTTCCTATTTGCAAAACTCGAGGCAGCTTGAATTACATCCCTCTACAGTTTATAACAAAATAAGAAATTACTCAGCATTCTCAGTAGCTTCCCAAATGGTCAAATGTGAGAATGGCAATTATTTCGATATATATATTGGCATTTGGATGGAATATATGAAGGGAAAAGTTTACTTACAAATTTTCTAGTGCGACTAGTCTCCCGGACAACCAAAGTGGTCATATTTCCGATCAGATATGATGTCAAGCCGAGGTTGAAGAGCATGTAAACAACATCGAATATCATTTCTGGTGTAGACACGGGATGCACATCACCATACCCAACAGTTGAAAGAGTGGTGGTGGACCAATAAACTGCTGTGACATACCGAATCCCCAGACTTACTTCATGAAAGTCACCAAAAGATACACCAAGCCATGTTTTTTCAGGGTTGCTGTTACGGGCAGCGAGATAATAAATGATACACGCCGCAAAGTGGACAGAGATTATAGTCACCTAGAAGAGTTGCCACCCTTTGTAAGTTAGCTATTTACAAAGGATTAAAAACCTCATTCACAAAAATAGTTGATATTCTTGTAAGACACTCACACAGATAAGCTTTGCACACCTGACCCAAAAGTAGTTAATGTTCCTATCTTTCTCCAATCTGTCACAACAATGAACAATATCTGCCATCTTTTAAGAAGGATCAAATTAAGTTTAACCAGAACCAATTTGTCTTTTCCAAGAAATTGTCGACATGTCTTACCTAGCAAACATAGAACTAACTCTACGTAGACGCCAGAGGCGAAGCATGGTGATAAATCCGTAATCCTGGCCTGCCACCTTCCGAGCAAGTTCTGATGGGATTGTAGCCACGACATCAAATAACAACCAAGTTCTTGTATATCTCAAAGCAATTTTCTTATGATTGTCAATGAATACATAAGATCTTCTGTCGAGGTAGGCAACAAAGAAAGTGAGGATAATGTCAATAGCAAATAAACCATTAACAATATTATCTGCAATTGCCAGTCCTGCAGTGGGTTCGATAAGAAACCCAATTTCGAACGGAGATACCCATGCAGTGTATGCAACCAGAAAAATGAGAAAATATTGCCAAATTCTGCAACAAAAATATCAGAGCATTAATTGGATGGGTCATTGCCTTTCAAAAACCAGGTATAGTAAGGTTAAAATATGTACCTATAATAAGGATCATAGGGAGATATAATGAATCTACGAAGCTTGAGTGTACGATTGGTCCTAGCACCGAGAGCTGGTAAAATTCCTGAAGAAAGACTATAATGGCTTCCATTATCCTCCATTGACATATCTTCTTCCATTTCTTTTCCAGACATTTTCCTCCGGTTTCCTTTCCCCATGTTTCTCGACTGTTTTCTTCTTCTCCTGAAATTTGTTTTTATAATTTTGGTTTTTCACTCTTTCATTTGACCCCTATCCGACCAACTTAAGGTTCTCATAATTTGTTTTTAGCTAACAGCATGTATGCCAATGGTATAGTAAAAAATCTATCATTTCATTCAACAAAGGTAAAAAATAAAAATAAATAAAAATGAATCACATTGGATTTGAGATTGGTATTCCATGTTAATGTGTAATCTATGGAAATGTGGGGGCAGCAGGCAATAGCCATATTTAGCCATTCCTCAATTTGAGAAATTGTGATTTTCCACCATTCTCACTAAATGTAGACTCTTTAATCCATAGAACAAAGAAGACACCCTCACAGGCAGATGCACGTCAAATTGAACAAGGTTGCTAATGGAGGTACCATTTTGCTTGGGGGTGTACCAATCCAAAGACAATTGCTTTTTTGTCCCATATGTAAATTGGTACACCCCCATTAGCATCTTTGAAATTGAAGGAACACAGATTAGATCAATCTGATCTGCCGATCTGGTATAAACATCGGTGTTGTGGGGCACCATAATAGACTTAAACCTCTGCTTTCAAAAATTATCTCCCATAATCAGTCTGCCTTTATTCCTGGTCGCCAAATAACTGACAATATCATTGTTGCTCATGAAATCCTTCACACCATGAAAATTTCTAAAAATAAAAATGGCAACATGGCTTTAAAAATTGATTTGTCGAAAGCTTTTGACAGAATCGAGTGGGATTTCCTTAACCAAACTCTGCTTGCTTTTGGTTTTAGTAATGACTGGTGCCACCTGATTATGAAATGCATAACTACTACTTCCTTTTCTGTTCTCTTAAATGGCGTGCCTGGTGGGGGGGGGGGGGGGGAATTGTCACTAGGGGTCTCCGTCAAGGAGACCCTCTGTCACCCTACCTCTTCATCATCTGCATGGAAGTCCTGTCTAAGATCCTCCTCAAAGCTGAAAATGAAAAGCTTATTTCCAGCATTAAAGTAGCCAAAAACGCTCCCTCCGTGTCTCATTTGTTTTTCGCTGACGATTGTTTTTTATTTGCTAAAGCTAACCTTTCTGAAGCTAAGAACATTATGAATATTCTTAATTATTTTGGTGAAATTACTGGTCAGGTCATCAACTTTCAGAAATCTGGGATTTATTTCACTCCCAAAATTCCTAATAAACACTGTAAGATTATTTCTAAAATTCTAAAAAGTTAGGAAAATTTCAAAAAACGATAAATACTTAGGGACTCCTCTTTTTTTTATAGAAATAAAGTTAATAACTTTGAACCTCTGCTTAATAAGTATTATGCTTCTCTTCAAGGTTGGATTGGCAAGATGTTCAATCATGCCGGTAGAACTGTTCTAATTAAAACTGTTCTCACTGCCTACCCTAACCACCAAATGCAATGCTTAGCTTTCCCTAAGAAAACTCTTGATAATTCAGATAAAGTTCAAAGAGACTTCTGGTGGCAAAAGAAAAATAAGAAAAAGTGTTACTACCCCTAAAGCTTGGCCTAGCATTACTAAAGACATTAGACAGGGAGGTTTAGGAATTAGAGTCCCTCATAAACACAATCTTGCCTTACTCACCAAGCTTGCCTGGAGGCTAATTCACAATCAGGATCAACTCTGGGCAAAAATTCTTAAATACAAATATTTCAGAAATCACAACCCTTTAAAAAAAAAACTAGGAAATATAGAATCTCTTGGATTTGGTCAAGTATGAGAAAAGGTTTGGAAGTCATAAAATCTAACTGTATTTGGCAAGTGAATAATGGAAATGATATTAACATTTGGACTGACTTCTGGCTCCCTAATCAGACTAGTCTTATTAAACCTATTAATAAGACAATAACATTCCTTCTAAGGTCAGTGATCTGTTTAATGCTAGTGGTGACTGGGATATGAACATTATCTATAATTATATTGATAAATCCTTTTTTAATTCTATTAACTCTATAACTATTAATCTTGACAAGCCTGATAGGATTAGATGGATTTCAACTAAGACAGGTCTGCTCACTACCAAATCTGCTTATAACTTTCTAACTAATCTTAATATCAACAAGGACGAGGCTCGCTTCTGGAAACAAATATGGTCTCTAAACAGGTTGCCTAAAGTGAATATGTTTTGTTGGAAAGTTGTCTCTGGAGCCTTAGCTTTAGGTTGCAGAATGTCTAGATATGTTAAAGAGTCTAGTCCTTTCTGTTTTCTTTGTAATTGTAACACCCTTGAGGATGAAATGCACCTTTTTGTCAATTGTGTTTTTACAAAAAAAATCTGAGAAAAGTTTGGTTTTATTAACATCTGCTATTTCAAGAGTCACGATGTTTTAAATTGGTTTAAATTCTGGATGAACATCAATACTTTTAAAGCTAGTCATGATAAAATTTCTTTCATTATTTGGTCCATCTGGAAATTCAGAAATCGTGTTAACTTTGATAAGATTGTGCCAGAGCCGCAAAAGTTGATTGATACTATTAGCATAAGCTACCAGAATTACTCTATCCCTAAGACTATACCTTTACAGAGATGTTCTCTTTCTGACAAAAATACTAATGGAGATTTAAATGAGAACATTTTCATAGATTATGATTGGTTTATCCTTTTTGATGCTTCTTTTATGGAATCTGATTTCACCATGGGATTCGCAATTTCTGTTCTGGAAAAAACAGGAAATAGAAGTGATTGTCGTGCAGGCTGCAGTTGGGCCTCTGTTAGACGCATTTATGTGTCTATTTTCATCTCTATTGTGTATATTGTTAGTACCCATTTTTGTACTTATTTTGGTTTTTATCTCTTTGTAGGTATTTTTGGAGAAATAAGCTTTTGCGGCGAAATTGGCTCGAAAAGTTGATAAATGCAACCCAAGGGACGAGTGTTATGCGGACTCCAGCAACGGATAAGGGGCGACCACTGGATAAGGGGTAACCTTTCCCATTCACGTTCAAATTCTGTTTTTTGCGGGAAACCAAAACCAAAACAGAAAACATGTTTCTGGCAGTTTTGGTGGTAGTGATTTGGAGGAGTTTGAGGTCGACTAAACCTCTGATTTTCATAGGATAGACTCCTTATGAGTCTAGGAATCTAATATGGGTGTTGAAATCAATTAAACTGGGCTCAATCGACGTATTTTTATCACAACAGCAAAATATGGAAAGTCACGTGTGTGACCTATTTTAGGAAATTTTAGAGAGATTAAAGTGCTATAAACCTTCCCAATGATTTGTATCTATCTAAGGAAGAGTTTAGAATCAAAAGGAAAGCTCAGAAACGCGTATAAATTCTAAAACAAGAAATTGCCGCAACTTTGCCGTGAAGAGAAAGGAATAGATTTTGGAGAGATTTAATCGCTCTTTTTGATATAAATAGATTGGTTGGGTCATATAGAAGGGGTGTCGAAAGTTAGGGAAAGTTTAGAACACGACAGAGCCGAGAAATCAAAGGTGCAGGAAACCGGGTTCTGCTGCTGCTGCTGAAGAACACGAAGAACATTGACCCACAAGGAACAGTCGCAGACTAGTGTCGTTCTTCAACAGCAGAACCGATTTATCGTTTATTAACAGCACTTCATTGTAATGGTGATTTCTGTAACGCCAGAAAAGCGTTGCAAATTCGCTGTATTATTATTTCTCTTCAATAAAAACACTTTTTGAGCCATGAATCAATCTTTTGAGCATGTTTTTACCATGAGGAGCTAAACCCCAACACTGGGATGACGGAGGAAGCCATGTTTCACAATTGCTGGTAATTATAATTGATTCTTATGACTTTTTGCATTGCTTTTCAAAAAAAAAAAAAAAAAAATTTGCATTGCTTTTCGATCGATTTATGATTTTCGTTGATTATTTGTGATTTTGTTTGATAGTGTATGCTTAGTCTAAGAACTTTTGATGCACTATGCTTATGATTTACATCTAATGCTTTATAAAATCTACTTTTGGCAAAGGAATAGAGTCTATAAAAAAGCTAGTATTGTTATGAATCATCGTATGAACCAATTGATTGTGAAGTTTGGTGGAATCCTAAGTCCCAGTCTCTCGTAATATTGATTTCATCTTTGTTTATTTGCTATTTTAATCGGAATATAAGTCTAGAATCGAGTCTTCACAAGTCCGAGTTGAACGAACTCTACTTATCACTTTTTATAACAACATAAAATCACATCAATTTTTGGCGCCGCTGCCGGGGACTTGTTTTTAGATTTGTTTTTAGGTTTTATTTATTTATTTGTTTTTATTATTTTTGTTCTTCTTTACGCGTTTGGTATTTTTCGATTCTTTTTCATATTTGGAGCGAAGCTAAAAGGAAAGAAAAAGTGTTATAAGAGGAAAGCATCGCCAAAGAAGGAAAGAAAAGAGGAGTCCAAAGGAGTGAAGAAGAAGATTTTTGTATATAGTTATTTTATTTTATTTTACATTTTATTTCTTTTTATTTTTAGAAACTGTAATTAGGGATTTATTGTTGTAATCTTTTATTTTTGGACTTTGAACTTTATTTTTGGGACATTATTTTGGACATTATTATTTTTAAACCCTAAGGAAGGATTAAAATTAAATATAAACTGTTTGCAGGGAAGGACGACGATTACGATATCGTCTCGGCCCCTCGGGTTCGCACATTGACACAGGAGTCAGTGGCCCGAGTCGACTACAGCGGTTCTTCGCCCGTCTGGTACGGGAGGTAAGCTTCTAAACACCCGCGAATCCCCTGTCAGCGGGTTTACTGTCTTCCTTAAGGTGCATATATGTTGAGGCTTTGAATACATATTTTAATTTCCTAGTAAAGGGCAAGGCCAGGCCATACAAGATAAGGGTTCAGATTTCATCACCGTTCTCTTCTTGCCCGTCTTAAGAAAACGATACCTAACGCGAACCTAAGCATTAAAATATTGACTAGAACGAGACCGATAGGGTAACGAGCTTAATAGGAAAGTCGTTCAAAAGGATCGTATTGGGTATCTTGTTAGCCTAACTCAAAGTTCAGGAAGATTACTGTAAGTCGATTAGAGCCGCCTGGTAACCCAGGGAAGCGTTGCCAAAGAGGTGGGGGTATCAAAGCTCCTCTGAGCTTCCCCTACTTCTCTTCGACTCACTTTATTCGGATCGATCTAGAGAGGTTTGCTAAAACGATACCTAGTTGCCTTTTGGAGGAATATAAGCTGGTCTAGAAACAATCTAAGGGAGCCATCATGCTTGTTGTTTACTAGATTTTATAGGTTTGATTTGGTCAAGTCAGCCTTGTTTGTGATTGTTTAGAATTCCCTTGCAGTTAGAATGTCGAACTGGTATTACAATAGCCAATACAATGAATATCCGACTGAGTTTCAAAATGGCCATTATTCATATTACGACCATAGTGTAAATAGTGGTTGGGAACACCAACCTTTTGAAGGTTATGCTTCATACTATGGTGAGCCCAATTACTATCCACACACACACCGGTCATACGAGCAAGAAAATAAGGATTATTATAGTGCTAGTACCTCGTCTTTGGACAATACAATCAAACTGTTGAAAACTAGTCCTTATTATGATCCTTCTGTTACTATTTATGATCCTTCCGTATCTTTAGAAGAGTCTCTTAAGCAGTTAACTGAGCAAACAAATAGGTTTATGTCGGAAATGAATAGACGAACTGCACCATTGAGAAAACTTTTTATAGAGGAATCCCTCAAGCTGATGGCTGAGACGAACGAAAAACTTGCTCGAAATAATCTTAATTTCCAATACAGTGTTTCCAATAATACCCTTGAAAATAATGATAGTTATTTGCATAATCAAGATGACGAGGTTAGAATTGGTAACACTACATGTTTAGATGAGGTTCAACCATTTCCATGCTATTATAATGACGATTATGATGAGGATAGTGTTGATAAAGAATCTGAAATATGTAGGCATAGTGATCAGGAATTTGTTACTCCAATTGAGCTTTATAATGATAATGTTATTTCTAGTTCAAATCCAAATAATTTTAATAATTATTCACCTATTCAAAAAGACGAGGATTTGTCTAGAGATATCCCCGTTTTAGACGATGTAGTATTTCCTTTTGATTACGAAGCCAATAATGGTTTAGAGGAACGAGTTTATTCTGAAAATACTGTTTTATTGTCCAGTGATTTAGAAAAAATAGTCTTAGACAAAGAAAATGAACTCGTAGAGATGAGTGAGGATGAACTTGACTTAGAAGAATCAATTGCCTATTTTCGGGAATCTGATGACCTAGAAATTAGGGAGATTGTGACTAGTCTAACTAGAGACACTGAAAACTCTAAGTTTGGGGGTGATTATCATTCTACATGTGCTTTAACTCTTAGAAAGGTCCCTCACTTGGGACTTGACATATGTGCCTCAACCGTTTTAACAGATTATCTTCATACACGTTTCCCTGAATCTAGTGATGTCCATAAGGAAGTTCAGTTGTTAGAAACCCATCCTCTGGTTGATGTGGCTTACCCAGGCTATGATACCACGGTCGACTTTGTTTTCCCACCAAATATTTTTCTTCCAAATGTGGGAACATATAGATTTCAAATGTGTCACCTATTAGGTTCTGAGACTAAGCCTAAGTACTTTAGGTTAATAAAATCGACACATTTGCTTAATAATGACCACTACTCTCACTGTGGTCAATTATGTAAGTCAAACCTGATTGACTTAGAGGATCCTCAATTATTTAGGTTATTATTATGTGCATTTAAGTTCTTATTTGAGTTTCTACAGACTCTAGGACCTAATAATTTGGATCTCACTTATGAGGAAATGCATCCAATGAAAATATTTTATTTAGACCCTTTCATAGATCCTGAACCTGAACCACAATTAGATATAGATATTCTAATCAGGAAACTAGATAAGGGAATGCTATTCTTGTTCACTTTCTTGGTTTATTGCAGTTTCCTTTGGTCAACTCAATTTAGTTTTGAAGACCCGCAGTTATTCCGACTGTTACTTTATGATTCGAGTGACTAATTCTTTCATAGTCTGGCTGAAGACTTTAAACTTAGCACTTCTTGGGAGGTAACACATGGTTCATGCAACACGGTAATATCTTTCCTTAACTCTTTTTCTTCAAATGGTAACAGTTTCTCCTTGTTCATGCTTTTAATTTTATCTTTAGAACATTGAGGACAATGTTAGGTTTAAGTTTGAGGGTATGGGAGAAACTTTTTAGTTGCATTATAAACTCCAGAGCCTAGAAATTTATGCCTATTAAGGATAGCACTAACCAATCTAAGTGGATGGGAGCATCTTGATTGTAGGAGTTTAGGAACCAATCTGAGTAGATGGAAACATCTAAAGAGTCTATTCATAAAAGCACATAGCTCAGGTGTTAGAAATAACATGATAGTTTCGCCATATCTCGTTGAGTCCTTTTCACTTCTATTTTTATTTTATTTTCTTTTTAAAATATGTTTCTCTAAGTGATTAGGTGGGGCTCACGATTCAAGTTGTTACCACTGCTAGGGTGAAATAGAGTGATTGAGATACAAAAAAAAGAAAAGAAAGAAGACCAAACCAATAGACCAATCGGAATAAATATTAACACTTGGATAGCAATATGTGTGTGTTCTCCCTGTCTCCGTCGCCTAAACAAGCGTGGAATGCAGGATCCACGGGAATTACCATGTAATCTGCTGATAAGAAGCATGCGCTTGGATCCACAAGATCTAATCATGTTGTTAGTTCTTAATAAATAAATAAATAAAAATAAAATAAATGTGTGTTCAATAAATCGACCGCTGGTTCCATTGTATATGTCAGACGAGTTGATCTAGAGTAAGGATTATCGACCACTGGTTCCCTTGTATATGCCAGTTGTGTTGATATTAGTCAGACCAGTATTTCAGTCCATTAGGATAGGTTCATTTTGGAAGTGGCCTTCAGACAGATATGAGAAACACCGTTCACCTAGTCAACATCAAAACCAGCTATGTTTTTCTATATCCATCTCTTAATCTATCCATGTGATTTGTTGACTCCGTATATTGATGTCCATAGTGCGACTATTTGAGTAGAGTTCTGTCACTTATATATGAATTTAGTATGCTTGAGTGCAAACTCGTGTACAGCAATTGGAATTTCGCATCAGGGTACTTCCTCCCGTAATCAATAAGTATGCCAACCAAGGAGATTTTTTAGTGCCTTCCAAGGTCTGCGTAGATAGCTAGGGTCTGGAGTAAAGGTTTTGTGGGTATATCTCTAGTAAACCCTCCCGAGACTATAACTCGACCACTAGGGCCACCTAGGGGTTTAAAGGCTTGTTGCACATGCTAAGTGCAATCGACGATGCCTGCGACAGTGAGTTAGGATTTTATTTTCTGTTTTTGATTTGCTCGGGACTAGCAAATAATAAGTTTGGGGGTATTTGATAGACGCATTTATGTGTCTATTTTCATCTCTATTGTGTATATTGTTAGTACCCATTTTTGTACTTATTTTGGTTTTTTATCTCTTTGTAGGTGTTTTTGGAGAAATAAGCTTTTACGGCGAAATTGGCTCGAAAAGTTGATAAATGCAACCCAAGGGACGAGTGTTATGCGGACTCCAGCAACGGATAAGGGGCGACCAATGGATAAGGGGTAACCTTTCTCATTCACGTTCAAATTCTGTTTTTGGCGGGAAACCAAAACCAAAACAGAAAACATGTTTCTGGCAGTTTTTGTGGTAGTAATTTGGAGGAGTTTGAGGTCGACTAAACCTCTGATTTTCATAGGATAGACTCCTTATGGGTCTAGGAATCTAATGTGGGTGTTGAAATCAATTAAACTGGGCTCAATCGACGGATTTTTATCACAACAAAGAAATATGGAAAGTCACGTGTGTGACCTATTTTAGGAAATTTTAGAGAGATTAAAGTGGTATAAACCTTCCCAAAGATTTGTATCTATCTAAGGAAGAGTTTAGAATCAAAATGAAAGCTCAGAAACGCTTATAAATTCTAAAACAAGAAATTGCCGCAACTTTGCCGTGAAGAGAAAGGAAGAGATTTTGGAGAGATTTAATCGCTCTTTTTGATATAAATAGATTGGTTGGGTCATATAGAAGGGGTGTCGAAAGTTAGGGAAAGTTTAGAACACGACAGAGCTGAGAAATCAAAGGTGCAGGAAACCGGGTTCTGCTGCTGCTGCTGAAGAACACGAAGAACATTGACCCACAAGGAACAGTCGCAGACGAGTGTCGTTCTTCAACAACAGAACTGATTTATCGTTTATTAACAGCACTTCATTGTAACGGTGATTTCTGTAACGCCAGAAAAGCGTTGCAAATTCGCTGTATTATTATTTCTCTTCAATAAAAACACTTTTTGAGCCATGAATCAATCTTTTGAGCATGTTTTTACCATGAGGAGCTAAACCCCAACACTAGGATGACGGAGGAAGCCATGTTTCACAATTGATGGTAATTATAATTGATTCTTATGACTTTTTGCATTGCTTTTCAGCCTCCTGCCCTTTAGAAGCTGAAGCTAAAGCAGGAATCGAAGCTCTTAGGTGGATGAAGGAGTTGGGTCTCAACAACTGCTGCTTAATCAATGACTGCCAGACATTGGTGAAGACTATCAATGGAGAAATCAACCCTGAAGACCTACCTCGGAGAGCTCAAAATAACATCAGCAGATGCAAATTTTCTTTTAATTACTGTAATTCGGCGTCCTTTCTGTTTAAAACTAGGAAATATGTAGATGTTGAAGATAGACTTGCAAAGGAAGTTAGAACTAAGAAAGTGAAATACTTCTCCACAGAGAATATGTCTAGTCATGTAAAATCTACTTTCTTAGAAAGGATCAAGCTCATTTTTGATCCATCATATGTAATATAAACTTCCACTATAAATAAATAAAAGTCTTCTTATAATAATAATTTAAAAAAAAAAAAAAAAAAAAAAAGGGTATTTAAGTCAATGCTCCCTTAGGGGGCTTTGGGTAACAAAATACACAAACCCTATCAAAACCCCTTTATCCGGGAGGTCATGGTAAATATATGCACTACCTCCTCCCTCTTCTACTGTCCTGTTCGTATTCAAGCTAGGGTTTTATAGAGGCAGGTTAGATCTACATGTAATTTGGATTTCAAGGCATCAAGATTTGCTGTTTTACTTTCGAATATACTGTAGTTCGTTATATTGTTTGTTGATTTGTATTTCAATGTTGTATCAAACAGCAATTAGGGGGTATGCTTGATCTCATCATCTTAGATGCTAATCAGTTGATTTACCTTCATGGGTCTCATTATTTTCTCTGTATTATAAAGATTGAATTTGCAGTCATGAATGGCAATGATGAAAAAAAGGCCGGTCTTACAGCTGCCTTGGGTTTAATCCCAATTTGGTAGTAGAATGATACAAAACTTTCAGAAGGTGTTTTCTGAGCCATATATTATATGCGACTGTCTTTATCGTGTTCTTGTTTATCACTACTTTCCACGCTGTTTTGCACTTTCAATTTACATCTCAACTTAGTCATTTGCAAGATTGAACCATCTGTGAGTAGTTACACACTTTTGTCACTGATAGCGCTGAGAAAAGGAGGTCTGCAGGTTCTGAGCAAGTGCCATGATTTTCACATTTGAAGGATATGGATGCAGAGTTCCATTATCTTGTTTTACATAGGCTACTTACAGGCCTTAACCTGAGTAATTTTTGTGTAGTATACTAGAGCGTTTGTTGTACTACACATAAGCATTAATACTACTGCATTAATTGACAGTACAAAAAGTTAGTGATATTGTGAGTAAGCAACTGGTATTGTTTGTTGATTTCTTTGATTTGTATTCATTTCTCTCAATGTTGCATCAAGCAACAATTAGGTAAGCTTGTTCTCATCATCCTTAGATGGTAATCAGTTGATTTATCTTCTTCTGTTTTATTGTTTTCTCTCTGTATAATATAGATTGAATTTGCAGTCGTGAATGGCAGTGATGAAAAAAAGGCCGGTTTAATCCCAATTTGGTAGTAGAATGATACAAAACTTTCATAAGGTGTTTTCTGAGCCATATATCTATGTCAGTCGTTATCATATATGCCTAGTATCTTACTGTTTATCGCCATGCTGTTTTGCACTTTGTGTTTGCATCTCAACTTTGTAATTCTCAAAATTGAACCATCTGTGAGTACACAACTAAATGATTTTCTCACTGATAGCGCCGAGAAAAGAACTGCAGGTTCTAAGTAATTGCCATGATTTTCACATTTGAAGGGTATGCATGTAGGTCAGTTATCATGTTTTACATTGTTGTCAAAAGATTGCTTTATTCTTCAGGGGCTACTGACAGGCCTTCAAAACCGATGTGGTTGAGTAACTTTTATGCACTAGAGAGTCAATTGACAGTACAAAAAGTTTGTGAGTTAGCGATTAAGCAACTGGTGTTGTCTCCTGAGACTGACCTCACCCTGACTCCCAAGGTTTTTACCCTTGTAGCCAATTCTCTTGGCACAGTATGCTACAATTTATAGGTGGTTTAGTTGTTTTGAAATCAATATATGAGAATGAGATTCGACAATACAAATCACTTCACTGTGTTGTAGTTTGACGTGGAATCAAGTATGATTTTGACAATGTGGATTGTGATTATTTTTAAGGTAGAGATTAAAGTCGGGTTAGAGGTGGGGTTCTGTATCAGCGTAGAAGGAGATAACCACCACATCTTGCAGTTGTATGCAATTTTTTACCATATAAAAATGATCTAATATTTAATTACCTTGATGGATTATTTTCAATTAGACAGTTGTAGACCCTAAATTGCTAGCATATGGTTTAGATATATTGATCATGTATCTGTGCAGCTGCAGGTTAACCTCACAGAATAAAAGCGCAATGTCTGCATCGATGGTAAAAGGTTCTTCATCCAGACCTGGATAAGAAACCATGGGCCGTAGAGGTTTGACACCAAGTCCCTTCTTTGGTTCTAACTATTCTTACAGAGTTTCCAATTGAAACTTACACTTTCTCATGTTTCTTTTCAGGAAGATGGTAAAATCATGGAGCTGGTCTCGAAGTAAGGACCCACAGAATGGTCTGTCATAGCGAAAGGCTTGCCAGTCACATAAGGAAGCAATGCCAAGAAAGGTAACCATGATGAGCTGTAAATGTGTTGGCACTCGGTTGTATTGGTCATTCATTGCCTACTGCCAGATGCTTGGACTGTGGAGGAAGAAGATCTTACACTCATGAATGCTCCTCATGTATATGGGAATATATGGGCAGAAGTAGTATACCTGGCAGATGCTACTTCAGAACTGTCTGAATAACATCATGGCATTCAACTATCTCTCTCCTTCCCTCCCTCCCTCTAGAATGAACTGCAATCATCAACAAGTTGGCCTGTTGAGAGTTATTAATAATATGATTTCAGGTGAATTTCCTCTGTTGTGGTTAAAAGCTGAATCAAGCTCTATTCCTAGAGCTTCTGGCCCCACCGGAGAGTATTTCGACCAATAAGAAATCGCAGGACACGATATAGAATAATATGAAAAAAATATACCGATCAATAAGAAATCACTATTGCGAATTTAGGCCAATAGGAAACAACTGAGGTATAAAAACTTTCGGTGCGACGGAGGTATAAAAACTTATATTCAAACCCTAATTCCTAGAATAAACTTTTTTCCCTTTTACAGCCTCCTCTTCTCTCCCTATTTTGATTCTTTGCTCGCCGTTTGTTTTCCATTGTTTATGTATGTTCTGATTGCAACAGAGGTCTTTCTCTGTTTGCGTTGCAGATGAGAATTGAATCTTGCTGTTGTCTCCGGTAGAGAAGCATCCAGGTAAATATACTTTATTGATATTTCTGTTTTATTTGATTCACAGAAACTGAAATTAGGGTTCGCTACTTTTCCCTTTTGTGTTTTGATTTTCGAATTTTTCCGGTTGTATTTGGATTTTGCAGATAAGGGTTTATCAGTTCAAAACAGGTATGAAGTAACGAGAGTTTCATACTAATAACAATAATATCTTTTGATAGATTATTTTCTCTGCTGCGATTAAGAGTTTATCGGTTCAAAACAGGTATGAACGAACAAGAGTTTCATGCTAATTCTTTTCTTTCGATTATGTAATAACACAATCAATCAAGAGAATTTTAACATTTGCTTTTTGTGGGAATCTATATTTGATAGTGGTATAGTCTGGGGAATGGGCTGCATTAGTTGAATGAGTTTCATGCTAATTCTTTTCTTTCGTTTATGTAATAATAGTGGGAATCTATATTTAATAGTGGTATTGTCTGGGGAATGGGATGCATTAGTTGTACCCAGGCAATACCAGAAACTTGAATGGTTTGTAAGGTGTTGTAGTAGATCAACCGAATTCTGGGTGTGAAACAATGAATATGATGAGCAGATGAGGAACATTACATCTTTTGGAAGACAAAAATACTGTATGAAGTTTTTTTTCTTTTTCTTTTTATTATGGCTATAAAGAAAATTCAGGCAGCGATGAAAATTCAACCAAGATTGAGTTCTACATAGGAATTATTAGCAGGCAACCAAGATTGAGTTAATTTTTTTTACTTGACTTATTTCTTGCTCTATTTGATGATATAAATTCAAGTCTGTTATTGCTGTTTCATAATGTTTCTTGCAGCATAACAATAATTCTCAGGCTAATTACCAGATGACACTGGCATTCTCTCTAATTTAATGTGGCTCCAATTAGACGAGAATGAATTATTAGGACTGGTGGTTAATTAAAATGTCATTGCTTCGTATTTTAAACTCGGGGGATGTTCCTTCAAGGCTCCTGGAAAAACAGGTTAGATGTACAGCCTTTCGAAACACCAGATTTATAATGTATGAAAGTACTATATGGCTTATTGTATACTATGGCATGACTTAATGCTGGCTCATTGTGTGTTATGCTCCTGAAATGATACTCATCTCACACTGATTACTCAACACAATTGTTTATTTCTTTTTGGTGCATTTTCTAACAGTGGAGGTAATTATGTCTAATCAACATGGTAAGGGTACATTAGCATATGCTACATGTAACAGTTGTTGTTAACAATTAGTTTAAACAGGGCACTAATGCTTTTGTCTTATGTGTAGGACAAGACATTCACTTGCAAAGGAAAGGAACCATTGTTAATTTAATTAAAGGCAAGAGATGGTGTGTACCGTTTATATTAGTTTCATCTTATGTTCTATCTCACATGTTTTATCTCATTTCCAACTCCATGACCAGTCTTAGATTCTTGACGACCTCCTGATTTATACGACGAGATTCTTCTTCACCATATATGTTTACTGATTTATTTTGAAATAATCATTGACTATTTTGTTTTTGAGATATACCCTGTTACCCAGGTGAAAAATATTGGCATAATAAAGGTTTTCGCTTTTCAGTTATATCGAAGCTAGACCTTTTAGGATGCTTCCTGAAGCTTTTCTAGAAGAAACAGGGGTTGCGTATGTGGGCCATCTCCTTGCACCGGTATTTCATTGAGAGAGATATATATACTATTTTGAATTTGTTGGGAATTGTGGGTTGACAGGTTCCTATATAGTATCTCTAATGGTGTTTTAAAAAGAGGTAATCTGCGTAACTTTGAATACCTTATTAGTATACTTGAATCAATTATTTTGTCGAAATTTTGATACAAAAACTACAGGAACTTTGAATTCTGATTACTAGGATTTATTATTGTTCATCTTTGGCTTTTGTCGTATGTCAATGACAAGTCGAAGTTCTCAGTGGCTCTATCCCTTTATCCTTATGGAGCAGGGATCAAGTACTCTTTCTATCTCTTTATGCTTATCAATCACTTGCGCTTGGAGTGTCATTATATTAAATCCCACTTGCATTAGAAAGTAGTACTTGCTGTCGTAGCTCAAATGGAAGAGCATATGGTTTTCAACCATGTTGATGTTTCGACTCCCACAGATGGCATTGCTATTTGAGTAGGATAAAGCCTTACATGCTTCCGATTAGAATACTCGCTTTTAATTATACACTATATAGTGCAACAAAGGCGTAGAATTAAAAGGGTAGGGTGGGTGGGTGGAGTGTCATATATCATCTTGATCATGAATCATGGCTCTAATTAGAGTTGCACCTATAGCTAAGAACACTAACAATGTTCCTGCCAATAACAAAGATAGAATTGTTGCTTTTCCTTTTTAATAATTAAAATGTGGGTTTCTTGGTTTGATGAGTTTTATGTTGGTTCGCATTTATTTGTTGCTTTTCCTTTTTGATAATTAAAATGTGAGTTTCTTGGTTTGCTGAGTTTTCTGTTGGTTCGCATTTATTTGACAACAGATTGCTTAGGCTAATGGGGTATAATTAATGAAGTGGTGCATCTTGAATGTACATCAAGGATAGCTCGACATATTATTTTAGTCATTTATAAGTGACTTGATGCTCAGTTTTGGTTTAGCAGGTTAGTCTCTTCATAGGCTAGCAATGAAAGGTAAACACCTGAGCTATGCTATAGCCCCAATTTTATTCCCCCCTTGGCGTTTAGTTGTCAATTTTTATACTCTCAATAGTTATTTGTTTGATTATTTTTTTGTAGTTCAGAGTTCATATTTTCAGAGAGGTAGTTCTCCTTATTTACTATAATTGAAAAACTATAATTGAAAACATAGTTAACCTACTATATTATATGATCTAAAATTTACTTAAATTCCGAGAGAACCTTTGCACGGGCGCACCACCTAGTTGACATTAAAACATGAATGTTTTGATCTTCTTGCATTTATGTTTCGTTAAACATTGTTTCGACGCAACAAAGAAATTCTGGAATATTTCTTTGAAGAGAAAGTTAGGTTTTCATTGCTCAAGTAACCAACTCGATAAGAATCTCAGGTCTCTTGCCATGTTGTAAGAATCTCAGGTCTCTTGCCATGAGGAAAAAATTAGATTTTTATTGCCATGTTGTATGTTCTTGAATCAAATTGTATCCAATCAAACTGCCTCCTTAACCTCATAATACTTCTCCAGATATATCTCGCATTCCATGGAGGAGAAGGGTCACTGCTGTTTAAAAGCACCACAATTGTCATGGAATCCATACCAAAATGAACTCTTCTGCTTGTTGTTTAAAAGCACCACAATTGTCATGGAATCCATAAATAGCTTCCTTCATACTTCAACACCTTACAGCTCATGACCCAGAACAAAAATGACATGACCAGACCCTGCAACAGCAAATAGACAAGCACCAGGGTTATCTCTATAGCTCCAACACCGCCCAAGACATCACCCAAAGAATCCAAACCAGGTCTTAACCAAGTACATCTCAATTCCACTCTTAGCTGGAACTGACAAGGCACATTCCAATTGCAGAAAAAAGATCTTGTCTGAGGGTTATCATCAACTAGGGCTGTCAATGGATAACCGAATATTCGATATCCGTCCGAGTCCGTTCGAATCGTTAGGATATTATCCGAAATTTCGGATAACGGATACGGATATTCTTATTTTAACGAAACGGATACGGAAAAGGTACTATCCTATAGGATAATATCCGTTATCCGTTAAAGAATGCATATGCAATTTTTTTTATAATTTTTTTAAGTAATATATTTAGTTGTTAACTTGGAAGTATATGAAGACTTAGAAATAAAAATATTATGGAAGAAAAAAAAAACACAACTAGTTTTGTTCGTTGTGAGAAAAGCGGAGGATTTTTCAATTCTGATAGAGAATATTAAAGATTTGAGTTTTGTTTAAATATAATTTAATATAACATTTTTAAAGTCAATTTTTTTGCATTTGATCAAGGTATTTGGTTTTATTTAGTTGAATTTCCTTAGAGTTTCTTTGATTTATTTACAATTTATCAAATGTACAGAAAGACTAGAAAAGAATTTAAATTATTTTTATTATAATGAATTACTATCGGATATTACCGGATATTATCGGATATCCGGCATTGTTATCGGAACGGATACGAAAAATCTTTTTGAATATCCGTCGGATATTATCGGATATCGGATATCCGGTAATCTTATTGGTAACGGATATGGTAGAGGCCATATCCGTTTCGATAGGTACCGTTGACAGCCCTATCATCAACCTTGATATCTTGAGCAGCTAATTTCAGTTTCACATCTTGAATGATCATCCAACTCACCTGGTCAGTAGAGTCGTTCTGCTGCCTAAACACTCGGGCATTTCCCCCCCTCCAAATATGATAAACATAACTATTACAGGTGAGCTTTCTAACAGAAGTAATAACAGATTTACCCACAAAAGCACCAATACACCAATTAATCTCCTCCTTCCAGTTAGTTCTTATCCCAGTGACATAACCTAGATTGATAATAAGACCCTGCCAAATCTGAGAAGAAAAGGGACATTGCGAAAAAAGATGGTCCTCATTGTCAATACTCTGGTCACAAAGGACACAAGTAGGAGATACCTCCAACCCCCAGTGAATAAGTTTAGCTTTGATCTGAAGTCTATGATGAAGAGTTACCCAAGTGATGAAGGAATGTTTAGGAATGTGTAACTTGAACCACACAAGACCCTTCCACTCAGGACGGTCCAGAGAACCACGAAAAACTCTATAAGTATCTATCACAGTAAACTTACCAAATGAGCTAGGAGTCCAAATAACCTGATCCTCCTCCCCAGAATTAACACACACAATTCTAATCTGATCAACCATTTCAGCTGTGAACAAGTAATTAGTATGAGGAAATTTCTACACATCATTCTCATTTGTCAGTGAGAAAACAAGTAGCAGCTCCATTACCAATATTCATTTTTAATAATTTAGCAACCTCCTCCCTCTGACCAAGAATATTTCTCCAACTCCAAGAAGCATATTGAGGACACTTCATAGCCCAAAAACATTTATCGTTTATCAAGTTGGCTTCAACCCAGTCAGTCCACAGGGATTTCTTATCAGAGACTAATACCCAAACATGTCTCATGCTAGCAGCAATATTAGTAGTCTGCAAGTCTCTAACAACTAGACCTCCCTCTTTAGAAGAGAAAATTTGGTTCCAGCTGATAGGGAAACTAGTCTTCTTTTCAAGATCAGCACCACCCCACAAAAACCTTTTAAATATAGAGCTCAAGCATTTGATAACTTTCTTATGAAGAATAAAGAAGGATAGCCAATAAATACCTTAATAAGAAGTAACCTACCACTATAAGTGAGGGATTTAGACTTCCAAGATATAACCCTGTTAGTAACCTTATCAATAAGAGGTATATAATCCTGAAAAGAAAGTCTAGAAGATAATAAAGGAAGACCAAGATAACGCACAGGGAGATCACCAACTACACAACCAAGGCAAGAAACAATATTCTTCAAATTAACCTCATTCACTGAAGAATTTAAAAGAGCCGTTTTTTCTTGACTCACCTAAAGTCCAGTACAAGCACTGAATTTCATAAGAGCAGCATGAAGAGCAGAAGCAGGCTTCAGATCACCTTTGAAAAAGACTAAAATGTCATCAGCAAAACAAAGATAAGTAATAGAGAGAGAATGACATTTAGGATGAAGAAAAAATTCTCCATTATTCACTTGTTGTTGAAGGCAGACACTTAATATCTCAATCACCATAACAAATAAGTAAGGGGATAAAGGACACCCTTGTCTAAGATCACACTTATCCCAAAAAAAAACCATAAGGGGATCCATTAATCATAATTGAGAATCTAGAAGTTGAAATACAACAATTTATCCATTCAATGAACAAAGGAAGGAAAACCAAATTTTTCTAGAGAAATAATAATGGCCCTCCAACTCACAGTATCATAAGCCTTCTTTAAATATATTTTCAAAGCTCACCTAGGTGCTCCTTTAGGTTTATGATAATTCCTCAAAATCTTATGAGCCAGCAAAACATTATCTTGAATGGTCTCCAAGAAATAAAAGCTGACTGATTAGCATTAATTAAATTGCCTAGTACATGCTTCATTCTTAAAGAAATGATATTAGTCAAGCATTCATACAAAACATTACAACAAGCTATAGGCATAAAATCCAAAACAGAATTTGGGTTATCCTTCTTAGCAACAAGGGTCAAGAAAGTATTATTTACCTCCTTAAGCAGTTTAGCACTCTTGAAACAATTCTGAACAACTAAAGTGAAGTCATCTCCCACAATACTCCAGCAAAATTTGGAAAACCAACTAGAGAAACCATCATGGCCTGGACTCTTGCTAGAATCAATGGAAGATAGAGCCACAACAATTTCATCTCTAGTGGCAGGCCTAACAAGATTATTTCTATCTTCATCCTTAAGAATATTATCAAATTGAATAGTTTGAAAAGTTTCAGTATCTTCAATAAAAGTACTATAAGTATCATCAAATAAGGAAGAATAAAAATCAATGCATTCTAAAGCAATTTCATCATCTTCTTGCAATAATACATTATCTCTAGACATTAAAGTAATAATGTTGTTTCTAGAGTACCTTTCTCTCAACGAATTGTTGAATAAATGAGTATTGGAATCCCCAAGACTCATCCATTTCACTCTGGATTTTTGCTTAGCAACGGATTCTTCATATCTAGTGGCCTTAGCAAACTGTTGAATAACAGATTTATCCTTGATGGAAGATTCAACACAGAGAGGATGAGAATGAATATGCTTCTGAAGATCCCTCAACTCCACTATAGCACTTTCCACTTGAGTAGATACATTTCTAAATATCTCCTTCTTCCACTAAATTATAACAGCTTTAACTCTCTTGACTTTAGTAAAAATAAAATAAACATTGGGTTACCTCTAACTGGAGCAGACCAAGCATTCCTAACCAGCTCCAAAAAGTCAGCTTTCTCAGTCATAAAATTAAAGAACTTAAAGGGAGGAAGACCATGATGTCTATCTTCATAAATAGAAACCATAACAGGAGAATGATCGGAGATGCTAGCTTCAAGAAAATCATCCTTGGAATCAGGAAAATTACTAACCCATTCCATGTTAACAAGATCTCTATCTAACTTAGATAGGATTCTACTATCATTAGTATGCCCATTAGTCCAAGTATATAAACTACGAGAAAAAGCTAGATCAAATATATGACTATCTTGGGTACAATTCCAAAACTCAAGATAATTCCGGGGAGTCATTGTAAAGACCCTCAAGCTCGTCAACGCTATTAGACCAGTCAAGAGACGATTTAGCCGCTAACGACTCGATTAATTAGAGATGAACCTTAATTAATAGTAATTAATCTAACAACGATCTAGATTCGAAACTAGTACCGTTGAATAGATTTCGAAAAGTTATGTGAGATGGGCTACTCGAACGTGTCATTCTGATCCCGGACGAAGAAGATATCATAGGATGAGTATGAAGGGCATGATAGTCTTTTTGTTTTAGACCGACCTGGCTGCCCTTATCGAAGCTAGTGGGTGTCCTAGTAATGTTTCCTTGGTATTATCTAAATCCAGATCGAAGATAAGACCATTCTCTTCTTCTGTTTCTGTTTCTCTTTCTTTTTCTTTTTCTTTTTCTTCTCTGCTCCCTGTTCTTCCTGCGAGAGATTTCTTCGTTGAGAGTGAGAGCCGATCGAATGAACTCTATGGTGAAGTTGTATAAATGATGGATAGTCAAGGTTGTTGTTGGTTTATCTCAAGAGGAAGAAGAAACGATGATTGAAAAGAATTTAGAAGTTAGGGTTTCTGTGAGATGAAGTTATGGAGGAATTGATTAATTAAAAAAAGGATTTGAGTAGTTGGTGATGAAGAACAAAGGGGGTTGGTGTTTAACTGAAGTCTGAAGTTGACTCAGTGATGAATTAAAGAGTTAGGGTTTCAGGAAGAATTCAAAGATGCATTAGAAGATGAAATTGATGTTTTAAGAAGGGAAATTGAGATGGGTATTGATCGATTGGATGAATTAGGGTTAGAGATGAAGAGTAATTCTACTTTGATGAAGTTAGGGTTTTGAAGTTGTTTGTGAAGCTAGGATTTAATTCTGTTATAAGGAAATGATGGAGTTATCTCTGGTGATGAACTGGTTGATGTTTGAGCAAATCTGATTTGAGGTAATTGACTTCTTAGTAACTTACTAAAGCCATTGATTTCAGTTAATGAGTTTATGGTTGATGATATAAATATATAACGAAACTGAAGTTTATAGTTTAGAGTTTGTGAATTTGCAAGTAAGTTAGTAGAACTGGTGATTTGTGGATATTAAGATTTGAAATGGGTTATTGAGAATTGATGGATTTTACTGGAGTTGTAGTTGTTGAAGATGGTATTAGTACTGACTGTTGAATGGGTTGGTGGTTTAGAATGATGAATGTTAGTGCAGTTGGTGACCATACTGCCATGGTGACATCGGTGGTGGTTGTTGTAAGATATGTTTATTGGTAATGTTTGTGTTGAGTTGCAGCTGCAGTTGCAAGTTATGGAGATATGGCTGAGGTTTATTTGAAATGGAATGAGAATTGTGGTGATTACAGGCGCAAGTGGAATTATTGATTTATGGTGGTGCAGGCAGACAAGGAAGAATCTAATATGAGAATGAAGCCGAACTGATGATAGATGGTTGAAGTGTTGTACATTTGGTTGTGTTGAAGATAAATGATGTACAATGGATGCAATTTTGTTGTAAAGCTGAGTTGTAGTATATATGAATGACCAAGGTGGGTGTGGGATTGATTTGGAGTTTGATGAGGTTGCAATGTAGTTATGGAGGCTGTGTTATGTTGAGCTGAATTGTTTGATGTTAGTAGTAGTGATGTTGTGTTAGAATGAATAATTTGTGTATTGATCAATTGAATAGAATCAGGTGGTTGTGTTCTTGTAGCTGCAATAGTCTCGACTTAGTAGTCATCCCAGTCAGTCTAGCTGACTCAATCTTTTTAACTGACTTAGTGTGTCTGACTCAGTGACTAGACCTGACCAGGCTTGACTCAGTGGACTTTGACCGATGTGACTCAGCTGACCATTTGATCAGGACCTTTACTTGACTATGGACCTTGATTGTTAGTTGACCTTGTTAGACCAAACGTTGACCAGTTAGACCAGGCCTTATGTAATGGGCTTGTTTAGTGGACTTGGGCTTAGGTTTAGTTTTCCTATTTTGTTGAACGATATTTTGGGCACTACTCAAAAATGGAGGGGGACTACTCTTCATTTTTTGTTGGATATTTGGAGTAACTTTTGGTCACCCCTTATCTAAGTATTTATGTTAATACCAAACTTACCTTTCTTAGTTAAATTAGTTAGGGTAATGATTAGTTAGTGTAAGGATTAGTTAAATAATTAAGTTAAATTAATTAGTGATTAGTGAGGTTAGATTAATTAGTCGGGT
>JAJJMB010002379.1:2636369-2684873 GCA_023531105.1 Papaver atlanticum | reverse complement strand
AGGTTTTTTTTTTTTTTTTTTTTTTTTTTTTATGATGGTTGATTTCGAAATGAGGGTTTCGGGTACTTTGGTATACTTCAAATTTAGTTAATGTTCCTTGAATTGGCCAAAACTTTCGAAAAAATGAAAAATTTATAAACTGATTTCGACCATGGAAATAAAGGTTTGGTTACGACATCTGAAGAACAGGTAGCCGAACTCATCTGCAAGTGTAGTTCGGCTAATGTTTCTGAAAACACAGGTAGCCGAACTCATCTTTAATGGAGTTTTTTCTTTCAGAGAAAAGTTCGGTTAGGAGAAAAAAATTTGCGACGTAACCGAACTAAAATTTCGGCTGGGGAAAAAAAAGAAAAAAAGTTGCGACGTAACCAAACTAAAAAGTTCGGTTAGGAAAAAAAAAATTCGACGTAACCGAACTCAATATGTATGTTTTCAGAGAAAAGTTCGGTTAGGAGAAAAAAATTGCGACGTAACCGAACTAAAAGTTCGGCTGGGAAAAAAAATAAAAAAAGTTGCAACGTAACCGAACTAAAAGTTCGGCTGGGAATTTTTTTTTACGAGGTAACCGAACTTTTTTCTGAAAGAAAAAACTCCATTAAAGATGAGTTCGGCTAGTTCGACAAACTGTTTCACATAATTCCTAGCCGAACTTCTCACTGCAATTTCAATTTTCAACTCATTTTGATGATTACTACTCATTTTTTCAACCAAAAACGAATCACAAGTAATGGGTTTGTGGAAATTTCTTTGACTCGAGACGATGAAGCGGAAAGAAGAGAAGAAAATGAACCCTCTAATAGTAACGGATTTGTGAAAAATTAAAAGTAATGGATTTGTTATAATTTTGATCTTGATTTTGATTTTGATTTTGATTTTGTTTTGTTAATGATTTAGATTAGGTATATGTATATTTATTAAATTAGTTTTAATTTTAATTAGGTTAAGGGTAGGTTAGTCATTTCCACACTTTAGGACACCCCTTATAAGTATAGGGTAGACATTCTTATCACTTAGTAGCCCCCCTCCATTTTTGAGTAGTGCCCAAAAAATCGTTGATGTATTGGACCCTTATGGTCTGAGTTAGCCTTTGGTTCCTTCTATAAAGTTGTACATAGTCTGAGTTAGCCTTTGGTTCCTTCTACAAAGTTGTATATATTCATGAGACTTATTTAATGAACGATTTTTTGGGGACCATGCATTTTTTTGGGGGACCATGGTTTGATTAGGCTAACCTCCCTATACTTATAAGGGGTGTCCTAAAGTTAGGAAAATACTAATTTACCCTTTAGCCTAATTTAAATGAAAACTAACCTAATAGCCACCTAAACCTAGCCATTTATATCTAATCTAAATAAATCATTAACCATATTAAAAACAAAAACGTGAAAGAGATGAGAGGAAACGAAAAATTTTATTTTTGAAAAAAAAATTATTCTCTTTTTCTTCCCTTTTTCCGTGACGTTACTCGTTCAATTGAAAAACCCATCACTTTTAATTCGTTTTGATCGAAAAATTTGAGTAGAAATCATCAAAATATGGTTTAAATGGAAGTTACAGTAGGTTGTTCGGTTAACAGTAGTTTAAAAATACCTAGTTTGCTAACCGAACATTCTGAAACCAAGAACACTTCGGTTATTACGATTTTTTTTTCTCGTAACCGAACTCCTGTATAGAACCATAAATGCTAAGTTCGGTTGGTTCGCAAGAAAAAAAAACCTAACCGAACTCCTCTAGAGAACCATAAATGCTAACTTCGGTTGGTTCGCAAAAAAAAAAAAACTAACCGAACTCCTCTCTGAAAACCAACATATTGTGTTCGGTTGGTTAGGTTAGTTGGAAAATTTTGTCCCCTAACCGAACTCTTGTATAGAACAACAAATCCTGAGTTCGGTTGGTTCGCAATTTTTTTTTTTTGATAACCGAACTCTACTCAGTAAAAGCATATGTTGAGTTTGGTTGGGAACTTTGTTTGATGGAATTTTGCGAACCAACCGAACTTTAACACTTTATTAAACTATTTTTGTACAGAAGGTTCGGTTGGGAACTTTGTTTGATGGAATTCTGCGAACCAACCGAACATTACTCTGTATATCCTATAAAAAAATATTCGGCTACATGTTGAATTTTGTTAACCGAACTATGCAAAACCTCCATTAAAAATGGGTTCGGTTACCCGCGACTTTCAAAATTGTAATCGAAACTACACTTCCACATATGTTCGGCTACCTGTTCTTCACATCAGGTAACTATAGAACCAACCCAATTCAATTAGTAAACCTTAGCGATGCTAATGATAGATAATAAAAGGTATAAAGTCATAAATGGGCTTAGAATCATTAGATAGACTTGTATGATTCTTGTGTGAGCCATTTTGGCTAGATTCTTAGAGTTCTTGTGTGATTAACAGTTAGTCTTTATTAACAACGATAGATTCAAAGGATGAACCAGTGGATAGTGGATCTGGAGGTAGGCGTGGCTTGTCATCAAAAGAGGTGGGAATTTACATTTAACTCTTTTGTGATTATTGTTGTTTTCTTTTACAAAAGTTTATGTTTAATAAATTCATGCATTGTCTGATTGTGTATTACATGCATTGTTTTATTTTAAATTCCGAAATTACTGTTGATTCTTTTAATCTTTCCATTGCTTGGAAAGGAATTGTAATGCTTTGTTTGTCTTCATGAATTGTTTGGAAATAAGAATTTCCATCTGAATGTTTGGAAAATGAGAATTTCCATCTGTGGTATATAGGATACGCTCCTTCATTTATATTTACTTACTTTCGAGATTTTATGCATAATAGGTGTGTAAGGAATTAGTCGACACTAATATAAACTAATAGGGTGTGTAAGGAATTGGTCGACACTCAATATATACATTGTTTGAAGGAGTTAGTTCCATATACATGATTGTTTACCTCTGTGAAATTGGTTGTGTAACTTGTGTTTTAGTGTTTTGGGAAATCATGAATTGTTTTCAAAATCATTCCAATGATTACTTGAAAGTTAAATGTTATTTCTTCTGCGCACCCCTTTTAGAGATGATGTGCATACCCATTCCCACTTTCAGTTTCAGAGACAGATCAGAGTTGCGCAGCGGAAGCTTCGAGGAGTTGAGTCAGTTAGTTGATTAACTTCTGCTATGTTTATTATGTTGTATATTCTATTTGTAAATTAAATGGCTATTGTATATGTATCATTTGAGAGGAATTCTTGTTTATATATATTTCAGAGCGAGGCTAGTTTTTGGGTTAAGTTTTGTAGAAAATTTCTTAATTGAATACTTGAGTAAATGAATTAGTTTCTTAGTGCCTCTTTATTTAGTTAATCTCTTGGATTAGTCAGCTGCTAGCTTTGGGGGCGCTACAGCTCTCACTTTCTCATGAGGAAATAAGATAAAATTAAAGTCACCAACCACTAACATAGGAAGGGAACTAGAAGAAGTATAACCTTTAATATCAGCCCACAGATGTTGTCTCACCACTACAACATTACTTCCATAAACAAAGCAAAAAGATCAAGATCCTACGAGTAGTTACTTCAACCAGCACCAACTATTCTGAAGTATGAACAATATAAATCTGCACCTCCAAGGGGTCCCAGCCAATCCATATCCTACCAAAATCATTATTCAAGTAATTATCCTTAAAATGCCCATCATGCCTAATATCTCTTTTTATTCTATCTTTATTATGACTCTGAACATGAGTCTCAATGATACCTACAAAAGATAAATTATTAGTCATAATATAAAATATCTAACCTCTACTTGCTTAAGAGGATCATTCAATCCCTTTATGTTCCAACAACCAATTTTAAACTTCATTACTGACTTGATTTTTTTTGTTTTTTGAAGGCCCTCTAGTGGATTTCTGTAAATCTGATCCCCTTTGATGGATACTTTTAACTCCCTTAGAAGCTTGACCCTTCTTTTGAAAATGAGTCATAGCAGTGCTCCATCCAATAACAGAAAAAACATATTTATCTTTACTTTCCAAATTGGGATCAATGTTTTCATTCCCTTTATGTTCCAACAACCAATTTTAAACTTCATTACTGACTTGAGTTTTTTTTTTTTTTTTTTGGAAGGCCCTCTAGTGGATTTGTTTAAATCTGACCCTCTTTGATGATACTTTTAACTCCCTTAGAAGCTTGACCCTTCTTTTGAAAATGAGTCATAGCAGTGCTCCCTCCAATAACAGAAAAAACAGATTATCCTTACTTTCCAAATTGGGATCAATGTTTTCAGCTGACTTAGATTTAGTGTCAGACTGTCACATATTCTTCTATACTTCCTCAATAGCATTAGTGGCCTCTAGTAAGACATCAAAAGAATTTTTTGTATGTATAACTGATTGAATTTTTGGAGGTTTCTCAAGAGTCTTAGACCCCTTAGAAATAGGAACAAAATCTGCTACTTGGTCATTATATACTCTTTTCCTGGATTCTAGAACCATGTCTTCCTCATTTGATGGAATTACATTCACCATATTAACACCATCCTCTACCTCAGAATTATGATCTAAAACCTCCTTAACTAACCCTTCCACTGGATATAACTTATCCTCTATATTGGAAGCCTTTTAAGAAGTTTTGACAACCCGTTCACTTATTTGAGGCTTCATTCCTCCTTGAATTTTCTTACCCACAACCTCAATGTGCTGAACTTTAGGACATATAGCTTCAGTATGTCCAATTTTTTTGCATTCACAACATTTTGGATGTTTCCAAGGACATTCCACCTAGACTCTGAATGCTTCCTTCCCATTAATGACCACTGGTATCTCATTAGGAAAGTCACATGAAGTATCAACTTCTACACAAACTCTAGCAAAATTCATTCTAGATCTATGAAGTATCAACTTCTACACAAACTCTAGCAAAATTCATTCTAGATCTGTCATAAGTGTTCTTATCTATCATCAAAGACTTACCTAGAAAACGAGCAATAATACCAATTTCTTTTTTTTTTCCACATAAACATAGAATCTTCCTCAATGTGAACCACACAGGGACAGTTTTCAAATCCTCCACCATTTGCTCAACCATAGGAGACCATGGTATAATAAAAAACAATCTATTATCAATATAAACATGACCTCTTTCAAGAACAGCTTGTCTATCTTCATCATTATTAAACTAAAAAACAAAAGTAGCATCACTATGCAAAGTCATATGAACCTCTCCCTTTAATCCCCAAATCCGCAATATAGAATTATTTACAAAACAGTAAGGCAAACGACGTCCAACAAAAGCACCTACGACCAGATTCTCAAATTTCTTTATATTATCTTCAAAATCAGAATAAATAAACAATCGTAGCCATCTTACCATTTATCAATGAGGAGCTCGTAACCCAATTCCTCCTGTCTCATATGTTGTTCACTGGTAGTAGCTTTAGAAGCCATCTCAGCCCAAGAGCCTTTCCCTCCCTCAGATCCACCTCTTTTCTTTTCAGAAAAAAGTGTTACCTTCACCAGAAGAAAGAGGAAGAAACATCTCCATATTGTCCTCCTTAGTAAAATTAGTAGGACCATCTCCCTGAATAAGACCCTCCGTCACCTTGTGAGCAGATGAAGGAGGCGGTAAATAAACCGTGGAAGAAGAAGAAGCCACTAGACGGTGGTTCCATGAAATCCGACGAAATTATGAAAGAAGAAGAGTCAAACCCTAATCGCCGTGGTCAAAACGCAGCGACCAGGGTCAAAGGAAAGAAGTACGCGTCTCTATAATAACATAATTAGTAATGTTTACTCCGCTATTAATTTGCTAAGGAAAGTAGAAATTATAATTTGAAAAATTAAGGAAATACTAAATTTCGAATTAAAACAAAAAAATTAGACAAATTCCAGGGGGAATTATTACTCCTTGGAAACAAATACCGTGTACGTTTGGATCTGACTCGTGTCTTGGCATCTAACTCGGACCAAATCAAATGTTGGATTTTTTGCTTTTCCGATATTCGGCTAGCTCAAATATCCGACTTACAATTATTTGATTCATGTATTACTTTTTACCTAACTCGTTAGGCACATGTTTAATTGGAATATTTTTTTTTTTTTACATAACCATACTATTCTATTGTTTTTAAGTTAGATGTGATGAGTCAAATTCATATGTGAGTTAAATTCAGATGAGTTGGATGCCGATGGGTCGGCTGAGTCAGAAAACAAACAAACAAACAATTTGGAATAGTTTCGTTAATTTAGGAGACGAAAAATTCAAGTTATGGTTCCTAAGATGAAGAATGAATATATTCCGAGGTTCCAACGGCTATCGGGTGATCGTTGTCAACATGTTAACATTTCCAGTCTTTATAAGCTTTTAAAAAAACAATAAATAAATATATTATAAGTTTTTGTGATGACCTTGTCTTGAGTTAAAGAGTTACATACATTTGTTGCTGATTTTTATAGTATGGACTATGAATTATGTTGGATATTTTCAAACCCTTAATTTGTAGGCGCTATACAGAGTTTCGGTGATCGACCAGAAACATCGTTTTCCCAACAGACACCATTGTTGGAAGAGATGTCTATTCGCACTGAAAAGATGCCTGTTGGAGATGAAGAGTCATCTTCAACAGATGTTAAAACTCTCTATAAATTGCGCCGTTGTTTTACATTCAAAAACATCATCAAAAACTCCCTCTGTTTTCTCTCTAACAAGCATCATCAGAATCAAAACCTGTGTGTTCTTGGTTGGGTCAAGGTTGTACAAGCTTTGAATCCAACATTGTTGTAGGGCTTCAAGTATCCTGACGGCAATATTCATTGACCCATTTGTACTCGCCAATTCAATTGGGAAGGGTCGAATAATTGTCGAAAATAATCTATTATTAGAGTGTTGAACCCAAAGACAACATTCTTTTCTTCACCCTGTTTTAGTGTCAATTTTCCAACAAATTAAACATGGCTTGGTAACTATCAACAACCGTTATAGGACTTGGTTATGGTTGGCCGGAACAAAGGTTGAAAAAAGTTATTTAGTCGGACACTTAATTTCTTCTCGCTAAGACTTTGTTACGAATGCTACACATATGTAGCACTTTCTAGCCAAACCTTGGCTATCTACCACATTGAAGGAGATTTGAGCACCATAGTTATTGCTCTGCTTTAGAGATTCCTGCCCAATATAATAAACCAGAATTGATAAGATTCAGATGGATTTATGTCATCTAATCATGAACCAAAATTGATGATTTTCTCTCTTTTCTCCGGGAGCGTAGGCGGATCTTTTTTCTTTTTTTGTATTACTGTTAAAAGTGTTTTCCAAGGTTGATGTATTTTTGTTCGTAAATTCTTTTTACAGTGCGGTGACTCTCAATATCTATTTCTTATTGACAACTTTAGTGTGTGAATACGTTCTATCTAGTTATGTAACATATTTAAAATAAAATAAAAAATAATAATTTTTTAATAATATATGAGTAAATGATGGAAAAGCGATTCACCACATGGCAAAAAAAAAACTATTAACGATAAGTGCAACATAAGCATTAGTAGTAATGTCACTATTAACGATTTAACTAATACCGGTATATAAAGGAACCAGTGTGTGGAAGGACAATAGTCCCACATTGCTTGTTTCCGCATAATTAACTTAAATATAATATGAAAGGGCCTCTCCACTCATTGCCAATTGGTTTTGAGTTGGATTCCCGCAAAATTTAACATGGTATCAGAGCCAAGCCCCAGACCCAGACCTGTTGTACGCCGGGTGTAGGCCTAGTTACTGGCCGAAGTGTTTAACCGATTTTGTCACTTGTACATCCGGGGTGTAGGCCGATACTGGCCGAGGTTATAATATGGAAGGGACGCTCCACTCATTGCCAATTAGTTTTGAGTTGGATCCCCGCAGACTTTAACATGGTATAAGAGCTATGCCCGTACGCGGGGTGTAAGCCCGATTTTGGCCATTATTTATTCTGTGACCGAATTTGTCACTTGTGCACCCATAACCCGACTTTTGTCATTACGTACGTGGTCCACGTGTTAAGGCCGAGTTACTGGCCTTACACGTGAAGGGGCGCGTGGAAGGACAATAGTCCCACGTTGTTTGTTTCCGCATAATTAACTTAAATATAATATGGAAGGACCTCTCCACTCATTGCCAATTGGTTTTGAGTTGGATGCCCGCAAACTTTAACACAACGATATTGCTATGCAATCTAATTAAATTATGAAACCGACATATAAAGACCGTTAGCTAGATTAAGGGAATCATCAAAACCGTTATGAAGTCAATATTCTAATCTCGTTATTCACTATGGGACTTCCGTACAAAAGTAGTTGATGGATGCTGAGTATCGGTAAAAACATAATAATTCAGATAAACCATAGGAGATAATATAAGGATAAAAAGTGGGGCCAAAAAGTTATTTGGTCGGATATACTTAGTTTCTGCATGTCAAGATTGTGTTATTGAATGATATACATGTGTAGCATTTTATAAACAAGCCTCGGGTGTCTACTACATTGTAAAAAAATTGAGCACCATAGTCGTTCTTCTTCTTTATATTGTAGCAACCACATGGTTGCTCTTATAGAAAACAAGAATAAAGTTGATTCATACCATTCTGTTTATGAACTACGATGGATATTTTTCTGAGCATATGCGTATTTTCGTTCAAGGCTGATATCTTTGCCGCTAAATTTTACTTTTTACAGCACAATGAATTTTGGTATTGATTTCTTAAGGATAATTTTTATTTGCAAAATACTTTCAATACCATTTCGCAACCTAATTATATTTTTTATTACCTGACAAAATATTTTTATTTATTAAATATTTTAGAAAAAAATTAATAAACATTTTAAAGTAAAGAGTAAAAGGCGATTTAGCACGTGAAAAAAATAATAACTTATGGTAAATTCTAATCATGCAAAAATATTTTTTTAAAAAAAGGGTATTTAATAGATTTGATAGGTACAACATAAATACTAATGGTAATATCATTGTAAACGGATTAACTAATACGTTATACCGAGGAATCAACAAATATCGGCGTAAAATCTTAATCCATTACGCAACCGACATAAAAATACAGTTAGAAAAAGGGAACCATCAAAACAGTTACGAAGTCAATGTTCTTTACCGTTATGCAACATCAGTAAACTGACCCGTTATACATATCAAGGCATCAAAAAAACTATTGCGCGACTCGTAATTTATGTTTGATTTTTTTACGAGTAATGGTTACACAAGGAGGAAAACTGATATCTTGGAGTAAAGAAATCAACGATAGCATTATACATAAAAAAAAATACAATATAAACGATTTTTTTAGGAATATCATAACTTGTTAGTTATTTTTTTTCTATTTATCACTTTAGAAATAATATATCACTCCCTTCGTTTCATATTTTCCGTTTTATGTACAATTTTCGTCTGTATCAAAATAGTATCCTACTTCTGTTTATAATCGTACTTTCTCTATAAAATATTAAACATACCCTTAATATACTTTACTTATGAACTTATTTTCAATGTGACCCATTTAAAATCATATAGAGTATCTGCTTAAATAGGAAACATATATGATTGATATGTTTTTTTTTAATCTTCATTCCTTTTAAAATTTCATTTAGTTTTGACTGCAAGTAATAAATTTCATAATTATAAAGTTTCTCCATGAATATAATTATTTCATATGGTATGAAAATCTTAAGTTTCCAAATTTTAAAGTATCTTTTATTTTTTCATTTTCATTTCCTATTTAAAACGGAGTATAGGAAATTTTAGGTAATTGTTAGCAATAACTTATTTACAAAAACAAAATTGGTAACTAATTAAGGGTAGTTTGGAAAACCTCATAGTATCCTTAAGATCTTGACTTTGTCAAAGTGGACTAAAATTATGAAACAGAGGGAGTGAGTTCTTTTTTCTTAGGCTGTGTTGATAAGAGTTAATTCTAGGGAATTAGTCATTTTTTCATGGAAATAGCGTTTTTTTCGTCGGTTGATTACAAATTTATTTTCACGAGATTGTGGGCCCATTTATCAGAAAGCATTGTCTAAAGTATATTTTAACTTAAATCCATGGAATTCCATGGAAAATCTTTGCTTGTCGCCTTCACGATAATGATTTCATGGAACACACTTTCCATGTAATTGTTTCCTCTTCCCGGTATCAAACACAACCTTAATTATTTCGAAAATAGTTGAACACACAAATGATTTTATGCTAGGTCATACAATTGAACCTGAAATATGCTTGCTTCTCGGCGACATCAAACTGTAAGATACTTTTGTTTAAAAGTGACTTTTATTAGGTACACCGCATTTTAGTTACTACGGTACAGTGAACTTACTATCTTGATGCTTTGTGAGCATCGACTAATGTGCTCATTTCCATTTAAGGTGTATAGATTCTCTAGTTTAACAAGGGTGTCACTCCTTTAACCAATAACCACTTGTAACTAGTTTACCTCATATATATATAGCGTACGCTTCTATATTATAAATCATTTAACTATAAATGAAAAGTCTTCCATAAAAATAAACTCCGTGAGTGACTCAAAAATGTTATTTAATTGAATACCAAATGAAATAACCAAAACAATAAGTTATTTGATGATATTTTCCACTCATAACGTGGCTCTAAGGAAGAAACTAGTATCCAACATAATTTTCTTACCCTACTGGGTAAATATGTGAAGGTAGCCTTGGTTTGGCATGAGCAAATAATGGCTTAGCCAAATATAGATCATTACAGGATTCAGAGAGATCTATCATCGATTCGCCTAGTGGCGCACTCCAGTCGAAACCTTGAATAAGTCTAGCTAATAACATGATAGTAATTGCGGTCCCAAGTTGAGCTCCAACACATCCTCGTCGTCCAGTAGTAAATGATATGAATCGTAGTTCCTGCTCAGTGAGATCCACATGATTTGTTCCGCCATCCTTTGACATTAAATGACGCTCTGGGTAAAACTTCATTGGTTCATTCCAAATTCTATGGTTCCGGCCTAATCCTATTCGACTTAATAATACATGACTTCCTTTCGGAATAAAATAGCCTGATACTACGGTATCTGATTTTGATACATGCGGAACGTTAAAGGGAGCTATTGGATGGAGTCTAAGTGCTTCCCTAGCACAAGCTTTTACATAATTGAGTTTCGGAATATCATATTCTTGTACCCAACGGTTTTTACCGACTACTATATCGATTTCATGTGCAGCTTTTCTGAGGATATCCTGTTGATTTATCATCTCCGCCATGGCCCACTCTACTGCATTGGCTGGATTATCCACCGTAGCAAGTACTACTTCCTGTCATGTCATAGTCATGCATGGGGGTAGAGCCACATATATAACATATCACAGAAGAAAAATAGTTAAGTATGTGCACACTTGTATCATTATTACGAGAAATGAAATGAACTTATGCATAGATAACTTACCGCTATTTGAGCTTTGATCTCTTCTGTTGATAACCATCGATTCCCATGTCCGTCCTTAAGCGATATAAGCACATCTAGCAAATCCTCAGGCAGTTTATTCTTCATCGCTCCATTGCTCCATTGTCGAATCCGTTCTTCAATAATTGGATCATGATACTTATTCACAAGCCCCATTGCTCTCTTGACAATCTTTTCATGACCATCTAAATCAAACCATCTCAAGTAAGGCAAATAATCTTGTATACCAAATGAATAAATATAATATAGGACTATAAAAGCTGAATTAACATGTTCAATCTCTTCAATACAGGGTCCTCCGTCTTTTCTACCTTTTCCGAAATACCTTTTGTTGAAAATCATTTTTCTTATTACATTCCCACTGAATTGCCTTGTTAGTAATCTTAAATTAAACACTTGACCTCCATTCAATGAGTTTTTGTTGCACTTATTGTGTAAATAGAACACAAGGTTGTCAGCTTCCTCATTTCTCTTTTGGAGAAGCCATTTCAATCTCACATGACTGACCATTTCAGAAGTTACAACTCTTCTCATTTTCTTCCATTGCTCTCCCCATGGTGTAACAACAGCAGTTAAGAACCCACGACTAGAATACTCAGTAGCCATTGTTATAGGCCTTGATGCAAAAACCGCATCTTGTTTTTTCAAGAATTCTCGAGCAATTTCTGGAGAAGTCACTGGAATTATATGAACATGACCAAGACGAATACATGCAATTTCAGTATTCATTTCATTCATTAAACCTAATATCCATTTAAACCTTGGTTTATTTCTAAGTAAATCTGGTATGCTACCCAATATTGGCCATGATGATGGCCCTGGAGGTAATGGAAATAATGATGATAAAGATTGTTGTTTCCTAAGAGAATTTACCCAAAACTTAACGAGAAGAGGTAAAACTATTGATGCAAGAATACATAGCAAATATGAGGTTTTTAAATCAACTATTGTGAGGTTGGTTGCAGAATGCATCCAAAGAGTAGTATTAGATAAGTTTAGGGAAGAGGTGTTATTGGCCATGGTTGGTTAAGTTTTTTTTTGGGGAAATGGGAGTTTTAGTGAAAAAGAGTAGTAGCATAACTAGAAACATTGTATATGTACATATACTTGTTACTAGTAACGTTTAAAGATATATATGTATAAGATTTGATTTTAAATGTATGCGATTCTCTTAGTTTTCATTCCTAGTATATCTATAGTACCTACTTAATTTTCAAATCAGTGATGAGATGACAACTAATAAAATTTAATAGTTGTGTTATCGGTTTAATCTTAATTTGTATCGATCATATGTTATCGTTAATTACTAAGTGCATTCATAATCCAATTAATACATGCAATTTATGGATTTGACCAGTAGATAAGATTCCTAAATTTGAACTTTGCAATATTCATCGAACCAAAGTTAATTACTTTGGTTATTAGATTCCGTTAATTAAGAACCTCAGGATACACTCATTAATTATTATTTTTTGATTTGCTTCGTATAATCTCAATAAAAATGAACTTTTCAAGATTAGATGGATTTTACGAGGATTTCTTGAATTGAACTTTCTTTCAAGCATCCATGACAATGTTCTTGAATTTGAGTTTAATACTTAAAATTCACGATGACTTCCCATTGACTTGGTGAGACCCGCTCGACTATGGTTTCGTTTTTTTTTTACGAATTTCGTTATGTAATACTTCCCCTTTAACTCTCACGAAATCACCAACTACACTGACCCGATTGGTTAAATATTAATCTTTCCATCATTTCGTTTTTCTATTTCTTCCGGTGGTGGTTGTTGACGATGATAAGGAGCTTTTAGGTTCAAATATAACTCGACTCAGACTCAGTATCAACAAGATTAAGAAATTTATATTGTGCGATAGCCTTGATAATACTAATTTTATGAACAATGCTCTTCTTATTAAGTGGCTACGGAGATTTTCCAAAGATCCTAATCTGCGGAGGTCTAATGTGGCATTGATGCAAAGAATTATTTCTACAAGTCTCCTAAGGGGTCTTATGGTACATCAATACGGATATGAGTTATGAACAAAAAGCAAAAAGATGTCTTCAAACATAGGCTTTAAAGTGAATAATGAGGTACTTCATCAAAGTTTTTGAAGATCCTTTGGCTTTTCAATGAGCCTCTGTCCTTGAAATTCATGCAAATCGAGAGCCAAAACAAAACATACTATGAGGTTAGCTGACTGGATTGACATCGCTATAACAGGAAAAATTATAGTGAATATGCATATATCAAAATAAAAAATGATAATAGTGTCAACATAAGATAATACGTGGGTCTCTTATTATATAAAAAGATTACTATATAACCTTTTAAATGTTATGTTGGTATGTAAGTAAGGCTCTTACTAAAGCCAAGATAACCAAGGCCTCAAAAAAAAGAAGGAATCAATCTTATGAGCGAATAAAAAATCTCTATACAATAGAAAACTGAATGAAATAACCACAAGAATACATTATTTGAAGAAGAAAAAAATTCCACTCACAAAACCATTTTTTTTTATTGATCGCCAATTATGACGTAACTCTATGGTACACATCAGTACCTGGAAAATTTGATTACTCTACCGGATAAATATGTAATGGCAGTTTTGGTTTGGCATGGGCAAACAACGGCTTATCCAAGTATAGATCATTAGCCGATTCAGAGAGATCTATCATCGATTCTCCTGGTGGAGCACTCCAGTCGAATCCTTGAATAAGTCTAGCTAATAACATGACTGTAATCGTCGTCTCAAGTGGACCACCAATACATCCTCGTCGTCCAGTAGTAAATGATATGAATCGTAATTCTTACTCAGTGAGATCCACATTAGCTGTTCCACCATCCTTTGACATTAGATGACGTTATGGGTTGAACTTCAGTGGTTCCTGCCAAATTCTATGGTTCCGTCCTAATTCTATTCGACTTAATAATACATGACTTCCTTTGGGGATAAAATAGCCGGATACAACTGTATCTGATTTTGATACATGCGGAAGGTTAAAGGGAGCTATTGGATGGAGTCTAAGTGCTTCCCTAGCACAAGCTTTTACATAATTGAGTTTTGGAAAGTCAGATTCTTGTACCCAGCGATTCTTACCAACTACCTTATCGATTTCTTCTACATCTTTTCTGAGAATATCCGGTTGATTTATCATCTCCGCCATGGCCCATTCAACAACATTGGCTGGATTATCCACCGTCGCAAGTATTATATCCTGTCATGGCATATCGGGACATGGAGGAAGAGCCAAGATAACATCAAGCAAGTGAAAAATAATTTGAATATAGGCACACTGATATAATTATTAGGAGATACAAAATGAACTTATGCATATAAATAAATAATCTTATTGTTGGTTGAGCTCTGATCTCTTCAGTTGATAACAATGGCTTCCCGTGTTCGTCCTTAAGAGATATAAGAACATCTAGCAAATCTTCAGGCAGTTTATTATCCATCGCTCCATTGTCGAATCCGCTCTTCAATAATTGGATCGTGATACTTATTCACAACCTTCATTGCTCTCTTGACAATCTTTTCATGACCATCTAAATCTAGCCACCTCAAATAAGGCAAATAATCTTGTACACCTAAGGAATAAATATAAGAAACGACTGTAAAAACTGAATCAACATGTTCAATCTCTTCGCTACATGGTCCTCCATTTTTTCTTCCTTTTCCAAAATACCTTTTGTTTAAAACCATTTTTATAATTACATTCCCACTAAATTGCCTCGTTAGTAATCTTAAGTTAAACACTTGACCTCCACGTAATGAGTTTTTATTGCATTGATTGTGTAAATAGAACACAAGGTTGTCAGCTTCCTCATTTCTTTTTTGGAGAAGCCACTTCAATCTCGCATGACTGACAATTTCAGAAGTCACAACTCTTATCATTTTCTTCCATTGTTCCCCCCATGGTGTAACCGCAACAGATAAGAACCCACGACTCGAATACTAAGTAGCCATTGTTATAGGCCTTGACGAAAAAATCGCATCTTGTTTTTAAAAAAATGATCGAGCAATTTCTGGAGAAGTCACTGGAATTACATGAACATTTCCAAGACGAATACAAGCAATTTCAGTATGCATTTCCTTCATTAAACCTAATATCCATTTAAACCTCGGTTTATTTTGACGTAAATCTGGTATACTACCCAAAATCGGCCAGGGTGATGGTCCTGGAAGTAATAGAAATGATGATGCTAAAGTTGTTTATTTCCTAAGAGAATTTACCCCAAACTTGATGAGAAGAAGTAAGATTATTGATGCAAGAACAGGTAGTAAACAACATGTACTTACATCAACTATTGTGAGGTTGGTTGTAGAATGCATCCAATGGGTAATATTAGAAAAGGTTGAGAAAGAGGTGTGGTTGGCCATGCCTTCCTAATTTTTTTAGGATATTGATGATATTATTGAAGAAGAGTAGTAGAATAACTAAGAACATTGTATATATACACATACTCGTTGCTAGTAATGTTTAGTGACATGTAGATCTAAGATTTTATTTTAAATGTATCTGATTCTATTAATTTTCATTCCTAGTAAATCTACACTAACTACTTAATTTCCAAATTAGTGATAAGATAACAGTGGTAAAATTTAATAGTCGTGTCATCTTTTTAATTTTAATTTTAATTTGAGTCAATGCAATTACTAAACGTCATCATTAATTATATTAATAGGTGGATTTAGAATCTACCTAATACATATAACGTACGATATGATTTTTAAATATGAATTTTATATCATTTAAGATTAAGTCTTGGGCTATAATCATTGATTTAACATTAATTTATTTTCTTAAATACAACAGAAACTAAGTAAGGTAATGTAAGAGTAAATTTTGGGTCATATTCGTTGAATTTTTGTTAACTATTTTTTTTTTTTTTTTTTTTTTGCTAGGAAATAAAATTCTATTGAAAATTAAACAGAGTTACAAGATTGATCCTTCTGGATACTGTTTTGGAGGAAAACTAGTGGGACAGAGTTCCACACCGAGTCACCATTCACTCTGGCATTTTTTGTCATTACATCAGCCACTCCATTGGCATCCTTTTAACATGGGAACAAGTCCAAAAATTAAACTGACTTAATAAATGTCTACATTCTTGAATTAAACTATTAGTTGTCCACTGGATACTGCCTACAAATCCGTTTATTGCTGCTACTACATTTTTATTGCCACCTTCTAGTTGGAGATTTATAATTCCTTTGTCCTTCGCCCATTTTATCACTTCCAGCGCTGCTACTGCTTCGCCTTGTTCTTCATTTATTGCTGTTGAGGTTTCCCATTTTTCTCCCATGAATTTCCCTGCAGAATTATAAAGTATTAGTTTTATACCAATCGGTGAATTTACATCTATAAATGACACATCAAAATTCACTTTTAGAACATTCTCATTAGGAGGTGTCCATCTGTTTTCCTGCATAACTGAGCTAGGGTTCCGTGTATTATTCATTTAATTTTCCCATTATGATATAAACATTTTGATATAATGTATATATTCAGTAGGCCTGGGTTGATAGTTATCAAACACCACTGAGCATCGTGGCTTCCAAATATGCCATAGAGTACAACTAATAAGTCTTACCTTCTTCTGCACATCTGCCACAAAAAATTGATTAGATTTTAAAAATATTTTGAATCCACTCAATACAATTATTATTTCTGCAAGTAACATCAATACTAGCATCTATAGCATTCCAAATACCAAGAGAAATAGGACAACTTGGGAACAAGTGGTGCATAGTTTCCACATGATTTTCACACAAAGGACAGTTGCTAGGAATATTGTTCAAAAATCTAGATAACTTATCTCTAGTGGGAACACAATTATGCATGCAGTTCCATAGCAGATGATGTATTTTAGGAGGTAAATTAACCTTCCATAGTCTCTTCCAAGGGAATTGACTATTATTAGATGAATTACTGGGTTGAGAATCCTCCAGTAGGATATTGTAAGCATACTTGACAGTGAAGATACCATTTTTGGTGCCAGTCCATATTATCTGGTCCTTCCCAATCATAGGAAGCCTAATCATACAGATCATATCAACTATATGCTTAGGGAAAAGGGTATTAAAAATATTCAGATTCCAACTCTTAGTGTCAACATCTACTAACTGACTGAAAAACTCCATATTAGAGGACTTAAAAGTAGTAGGCAGAGTTGTTCCCATATCTGGTACCCAAATGTCAGTCCAAATGTGAACATTGTTACCATTAGCTAGTTCCCAACAATGGTTTCTTTTCACTATTTCCAAACCCTCCGAAAGACCTTTCCAAATCCAAGATCCAGTGGAACTTACATTACCTGATAAAGGCTCACATAGAGGGAAATATGTAACTTTTAAAGCATGCACCCAAAGAGCATTAGGTTCTTGCAACAATCTCCAGGATAACTTAGTAAGTAAAGCTAAGTTAAATATATCAGATTTTCTAATATTTAGTCCTCCATTATGTTTAGGATCAGCAACAGTATCCCAATTTATTAGGAACAAACCTCTTCTATGATCTATTTTATTCCACCAAAACCTTCTTTGAATAGAATCCATTCTATTAGTGAGTTTTTTAGGCATCTTAAACACAGACATTTGATGATTTCCTAAAGTCCCCAGTACAGTTTGAGTTAAGACTGTTCTACCTGGTTGGTTAAAAAAATTGGATTTCCATCTAGATAACCTATTACCATAACTATCTATCATGCAAGAAAAAGATTCAGTTTTTTTCTTTTGAAGTAACAGGGGAACACCTAAGTATTTATCTTGTAAACCCATTCTCTGAATGCCTAGAATATTAATTACAGTAGTTTTAACATGCTCATCAGTTTTGGGACTAAATGCAAGACCTGACTTACCAAAGTTAATAACTTGACCAGATGCTTTAGTGAACTTATCAATTATATCATAGAGAAATTTAACCTGAGTTGGGTTGGCCCTAGTGAAAATCAGCATATCATCTGCAAAAAATAGGTGAGATATAGCAGGACCTTTCATATAGACTTTAATACCATTAATTTTTTTTATTCTTTTCAGCCTGGCTTAGAGATTTAGAAAAAACATCCAAGCAAAGGATAAATAAATAGGGAGACAGGGGATCTCCCTGTCTCAGGCCTCTAGTCGGGACAAATTGCTTACCAGGAGCTCCATTCAAAAGCACAGAAGTAAAGGTTGTAGTAACACACTGGCTAATCAGTTGGCACCAATCATTGCTAAAACCAAGAATCTTAAGGCAGTCAAGGAGGAAAGGCCATTCAATTCTATCAAAAGCCTTACTCATATCAAGTTTTATAGTTATCAAACCTTTTTTTGTTTTACTTTTTTTCATAGTATATATAATCTCATGGGCAATCACTATATTATCAGTCATTTGCCTACCTTGCACAAAAGCATCTTGGCAAGGAAAATTAATTTTACTAAGCAAAGGTTTTAATCTGTTAGCTATTAACTTAGATATGATTTTGTAAGAAGTATTACAAAGGCTAATGGGCCTAAAATCAGCAGCAGTTTTTAAGGCAATTGGTCTTAGGAATTAGAGAGAGAAAATTGTGATTGTTTTCTCTCAACATATGCTTACTGTGAAAAAAAGATTGAACCATTTTCACAGTGTCATTTCCTACAATATCCCACATTTTTTTATAAAACCCAGGTGGGAAACCATCTGGACCTGGAGAGGTCCATGGTTTCATTTTTAAAACAATACTTTTAATCTCATCATGACTAGGCATTCTGATTAAAGCATCATTATCACTATCAGTAATACATGGAGACAAACATTTAAGAAAGAATTATCATAGCATGGATTACTAGTACTACTCATATTGGCAAAATGATGAAAGAGATTATCAGCAATATCATCTCTAGAGGACAACCGGTTACCATTACTATCCTGTATAGCCTCAATACTTGTTTCTTTCTTCCTGAAATTAGCTCTAGTATGGAAATAACCTGTATTTCTATCCTCAAACTTAACACAGTCATATTTAGCTATTTGCTTATGGAAGTCTTCCTGAATGTTTTTATTAAGCCTAGTCAGATTAGTTTGAATGTGACAAAAATTATGAATATTTCATTGGCCTAAAGCATTCCTAACCTGCCTAAGGGAACATTTGTGTTTAAATGCTAAAGATCCTTGGTCATTTGTTTTCCAGTTATCTTGGATAATAGTTCTACAACTATCATCTCTTAACCAGCATTTATTAAATTCATAGGCCTTTTCACATTGTTTTCTTTGGAACTAGTAAAAAGAATGAGACTATGATCACTGGCTATAGGAGCCAGATGATAAATATGAGAATTAGGATACAATTGAGTCCATTGGGCATTTCCTAGAACCCTATCCAATCTTTCTTGAATAAGTTCACTATTGTATCTTTTATTTGACTAAGTAAAGGGGTTACCCGAGAACACAATGTCATGTAATCTTAGGTTGTTTATGAAATCAACAATAGTATCAAGAGTAGATTGAGCATGAGGAATACCACCATATTTTTCAGAATTACACAGAATTATATTCAGATCACCCATTAACACCCAAGGAGTACCTATTGTATGACTAATTAAACTACTGAACATAATTCCATTGAGCACTTCTATTCCCATTAGGAAGAGCTCCATACATGCAAGTAAGACAAATCGTAGTTCTATCATCAATATTCAACTCACAATTAATCACATTCCATTGACAGTCCAAAATTATAAAACTTAGACCATCTTTCCAAAGCAAACAAAGGCCCCCAAATAGACAACATGATCTATCATAATTTTATTAGGGTAATTTAGAGTTGAATGAAAGATTCAATTTTGTTAGTCTTTGTCTTAGTCTCACTAAGAAAAATGACATCAGGATCATTTATTCTAACTAGAGTTTTTAGATGAGACCAAGTGTCTTTATTGCCATACCTCTGAACATTCCAAGATAAAACCTCATTCTAAACTCTAATTTTTTAAGATTGGTTGACCCACTAATATTTTTCCCCAAACCACTACAGTAATTGAAACAGCAAACAATTTTGCTATCACAATAACAAATGTAAACTGTAAAAAATCGGAATTGCAAATTGTGGGAAAACAGTCGACCAAAATTTAACCTAAAATTGGTTGAAAAATAAAATTTAGGGTTTAGGATAAAAACCTGATGATAAATAGCAGGATTTCCATAGTGATTCCGTGTAGTTTGCCCAGTAGAAACAGATTATGCGTTAACAAATGCTTTGGTAGTGTTTTCCTCAACATAATTGTGTTGGTACTCCATCTTATGTTCTACAATTAAATCACAATCTTCAATCGTTTCCTCAGGCCCATTAATTGCATCTTGGTAGATAGGATTGATATGATTATTGATTGAGTTAGGATTAGAAGTTTCTGCGATGGTCACCTCTTCATCTTCTATGGTTCTCTTGTTTTTCCTCATGTTGCTTCATCCATTATCTCTATTGGAGATTCTTGAGTATTAGATGAAATAGTATTCTGGATAGAATTACCAATCGCCCCTTGCTGTGTTTCAGCACAACTATCTATCATATCGACACCCGAGTTTATGATATAGGCATCCAAGAATTTTTTACCCTCTTCAGTTGACTCCAAACTGCATACTCCTGATCAGTCAGTGCCTCTATTTTCTGTTCTTGTGGTAACCTTTTACAAGCCGCATACACATGGTCAACCACCAACCAATCCTTACAAATCTTGTATGGCTGCATTTCAAAATGGTATATAACCCAATGTCTTCCTTTATTGGGTGTACCAATCCACCCTCCTCTTCTCAAAGGATCTTTAATATTAACCTTAATATAGACAGTATTAGTCACACTGCCTCTAGGTAATCTTTTCCTCCCCTCAGGCAGAACCTTAGTGCCAATATCCTTACATATGTCATCAACTAATCTCTCATTCAGAATAATATTTGTAATATTTCATAGCTTTACACTCCAGATGTGATGAAGAAAAACATGATCTTTGATAGGAATGTTAGAGTCATATTTCTGTAGAGCTAACAGATGCCCTAGGATTTCCCAAGTTTTTGTTTGCACACCATCATAGTTGTCTTTCTCTTGGAAACGGAAAACAAAGAGATTTGTACCTTTAGCTATAATCTCATATTTCCTGTAACTTCTCCAACGACTTTTAATATCTTTTTTCACATCTTCATGGTCAAGAGGCTTCTTTGACATGATTTTACCTATCAAACTATAGGTGTATTCCTTAGCAGCATCAGACACTAGTTGAGCAGTTGCAATTGTTCTTCTTATTTGTCTAGTTGGGTTAGCACCAATACACGCTGATTGTTTTCTTGAATTGAGACTCTCCACTTGATTGTTACTTTGTGATGAAATTTTCCACTTAAGGTTTGTGAGATGATTAGGGTTTATGTTGACTGGTATGATGCCTTTAGGATTATTGTTGTTTGCAGGATATCTAATTGGGTTATTAAAGTTTTTTAGGTTATGGAAATATTTTATTTTCCATAGATATTTGGTATTTTACTGATATTCCTGCATGACAGTTTTGACACTTTTTTTTTGAATTATGTTGGTGGAAAAATTTCCAGTTGTGCAGGCTATAATCACGGTAAGTTGAAACTACCGATTTTAGGAAAGTAAGAGTTGACTGTGTAGATCTAAGAGATGACATACTAGAATGATGGAGTTTCAATGGAATAATCAAACTAAGATACAGATCTGCAAGATAAATTACTAGTGTTTCAGACGACCTTTGTAACCACAATTATGATTGAAGAAAACATGCAAAACACCATTTCTTTTTTTGAAGCGTGCAATACTGTGACAACTGCAGAAGAAATTCTAATAATGATTTAATCACGACTTGATTACCACCACTGGAGACTACACAATGAATCAACTACGAAAACCTGCAAAAACAGATTTAGCTCAATATTAGTTAAAAGAAACTAAACAGTTTTTATATTGATAAAAATGATACCGGTATTTAAAATATTCTACAAGTATTTTAAATTTTCCAGCTGTTTTGGGGTAAAAACTGATTCTGCTGGAAATGGTAAATTTGGGTGTGCCACCGAGAAACGAATCTAAACCCTAAACAAATGCACTGCATAGGAGTACTTTAGATTCGAGAGATCAATCTATACAATTCTGGCCTAAACCAAGAAATGGCCGTTCCAGTCTTGCTTCGGTCACAAAATAAAGGAGAAGGGTTGATCTTAGGGAGGGAGGCGAAGAAGGTGTTGAGATTAGAATGGTTAACTCTGAATGTGTGGCTGTTTATGACTTGTATCAGAATGTGGAACTTGCTTGCGGAATGTAAGCTATAAGTTCTTGGTGTTTTCTGGATACTTGCGTTGGTTGAAATAGGTCGAAAACCTATTTATATAAGTCATAGTTGATCGCACCCTGATCTCATCGGAAGTGGAAGTAGTTGAGCGATGGAGAAGTGGGATCGTGTAAAAATGTTGAAAACCACGTCTTACTATAAGGGAAGACGGGTCGGTCACACCCACTACTTCTCTGCTGCCACTAACTGTCCGCCTTTCCTGACACTTTCTCATAATGGGCATGTTGCACGCCGTACGCTGTAAACCGCCAGACCAATACCCTGATGAACATCCCCTAATTTGTGACATGTTTGATGTCTCGAGTATTTTCGTGGAAAGATATGCAGCAGGCTGCTGAGTGGGTCTTGCTTGCAAGACCTAATTATTTTTGACTAATCACACGCAAGGCAGCGGGCGGTCATATGGTACAGGTCAAGCCATGAGACTTTCCACAAGAAATAATATGTAATGCTTCTTAGGTCAAATAATTACATTATTTATGAAATCGATATTTATTGAATATCGCTTGTAATCGATGCATATAAAACATCGCTTTTAAGCAAGCATCTCAAAATAATAGATGCTCATGAAGCATCGTTGTATAGAGCTTGTTTAAATTAGTCGCGGAATTTAATGTCTTAAAAGGAGCATGACCGGACGCCAAATGTGAGCTGGTCGGTTCTCATAGGAGAGTGATGGCTGGTAGCCATTTTGACATCCTATTGGTCGGGCCAAGTTAGATCTAGACCGTTTAAATTGGCTAGCCAAATTGAGTTGCTGAGATGATTTGAGGCAGTTGATGGCCGTCAAAGAATTCATTTAAGACCCTTGTAGGCCGCTCGGCCAACCATCTTTGGGAAGCCATTCAGGAGCCGTACGGGTAGGCCGTGGCTTGGCCGATCGGTCCTCATGGAAGAGGGACGACTGGTGATCACGACGATATCTTATTTGTCGCCTAAGATTAGATCTAGAACGGTCAATTCGAATAGCGAAATCGGACGACCGAGATCGTTTTGCGACAATAATGTGCTGCCGTTGGCCGTAATAAGGCTGTTATGGCCGTGTGGCCAACCTGTTTTGAGCCAACGATTTTAAGTGTTAGCTGCGGGCTGAGATCAGGTCGATCGGCCAGGGCTATAGCCGGGCCGCTGGTGAGCACATCCGTACCTTGCACGTTGATTAGAATTGAATCTAGGCTGGTCAATGCTGCCGGCGAAGTTTGATGGCCACGATTGATTAAGACCGCCATATGCGGTCTTAATTCCTTTGAATCCTTTTTTAATCTGCGCCGCCAGCTTACTTTTGGCTTGCGGTTAGGGTTGTTGTCGGCGTGCTATAAGGATTCTGATTGGTTGGAATAATAGTGGACCCACCAGTGAGTATCATGGAGCTTGTCTGGCCGCGTTGGGAGGAGGCCAGGCTCGTCGAATTGGCTGGCCAAAACGTATGGTCGTGATCATTTTGAGACTGACATGGGCAGCATATGTTCAATTCCTTAAGGAATTAAGCGCGTCGACCAACCAACTTCCACTTTTAATCAAAAGTGTGTGCTGCACATTTAAAGCGATCTGATTGGTTGGTGGGAAAGAGGGGCCAGCAGCCAACAAAATAGAAGAAGGAGCGCCGGCCAAAAGGAGTTTGAGTTAGGGCGAATTGGATGGCCAAATGGCGCAGCCAAGCCTCTTCTACCACGGCTCCTTATGGTCGCGGTTTCCTCTTTTCTTCCTATTTCCCGTTTTTGGTAGGGTTTGCTCCTACTAGCGCAATGGTGGATCAATTTTCTAGCTTGCCTAGGTTTAGTTTCGACCAATGGGGTTCGAGATATTGCGCAGGCCGCAAAAGACCTAATTTTTTGTAAATTAATAAAATTAGGTTAGAAAGATTGAATTTTGTGGGATGAATTTTTGGTGAATTTTGTGCGTTCATACAAAATCACTAATTATGTTTCAGAGAGCAGCATAACTTTGTGTGCTTCTGATTGAGCACTTCTGCGCACATCTTAATCCTGACACTTCGGGAAATTCATGCTACTCAGCTGCGAGCGAACATTAATTGTAATGTCATGTCAACATTAAGAGTTCGGTTGGGGAACTGGGGTAGAATAAGTACTCGACAGGCCATGCATTAGTAAGTAATGCAGGCGGGAGATAAAATTTATAGAATATTTGGGATTGTTGCTGCATGCACCATTCTGGATAAATTGTATACATAAATATACTAAATTGTTCAATACATATGTGAGTAAAGAGGCCTAGGCACTCATTACTTTTTTTAAATGGCTCTGTTTCTTTGCAGAATGACGGCACATTAAATACTCATTAGGCTCTATACTAGTGAACAATTCATCTAGGAGCTTGAGTTTTAATACAATATGAAGAGAGGCATAGGTACTCATCATATTTTGATATATTCTTCAAATCCCTTGCGTAATACAGACATATCAAGGTCTACTACTTTTGATGCCGGATCAAGTAGACAGACTTTTACAGTTTTCGCCCTAAACTAAAAACCACCATCAACACCAGCATAAGAAAAACAGTTTAAACATAAGTTGGAATCGATTAAAATTAAAAGAGAAGAAAAGGATTTAGATTAGAACAAGAATGAGAAGAAGAATCAGAATCATTAGAACTCCTTAGACAAACTATCTAACAGGGTTCACTCCAATGTTCCGAATTTTCGTTAATTAATTTGATTAATTAACTTAAACACGATAGAAACTAAATAAGGAATATGAAACCCATTTTTTCTTTTTCTATGATGATTAAAAAGGATGGTTCCGGTAGCCTTGTTTTCCTTTCAAATATTTTTTTGTTGTTGCAAGCTTATGTTTATTTCATGGATTTTTTTTAATGAAAGGCCTAGTTCTATTGAAAAGAAAACTGAACAAATTATGTACAATTTTTTGGGAAATGATAAGAAAAATGCTAGAAGGTTGCATTGGTAAAATGGTCGAAAGTATGCAACAACAAAAAGCTAATACTGGTCTCTGCCAACTGATCCAAGCCAAGCTCAACAATTTAATATCTTCAGGCATATTGGAACCAAAGTACCCTCCAAAGTTTGTTATTTTTTAATGCGAACTACCGTTTTGACAAAGCTAAAAGCGATAGATTGACTTAATATGAAAGGGATGATGAATTAATTCAGAATCGTTGCCACTTTTTGAAGTAGTAGAAGCATAAATACTTATCATCCACTCATTCATTGTAGATGTATCCAACAAATCTAGAACTGTTAAAGTTTGTTGTATGGAGAGACAAAATATTAAAGCATCAAAGAGACAAAAGAAAGGGAGGAGAATCAGATGTATTTTCTCATTAGCTTTTACTCTTTAAATACATGTGGGATAAAGAGAAGGTAGAAGTACATGTGTTGATTGAGTTAGAGGAAATGCTACATGTGTCTAGAATGGAGAGAAGTTTCCAATGCATAGTGACACATGGGGGTGGTCAACCACACCACCAATAATATTCCTACAAACACTCCCCCTTGGATGACCACCATTGTAGACTCATTGCTTTTGTCAAAACCTTGCCAGAAAATTTCGTCGAGGTAAAAACTGGTCGAATGAGAAAATACAATATTTGATATTTTGAAATGGCGTCGCTTGTCAGGACTCTTCTTCCTTGTAGAACTGTGTCAGGAAAAATATTTCGCACAAAAACCTGAACACTTGTAAGGAGAAGAATAACCTCAAACGAAGTTGTATCTCGAGTGTTTTGTTGTCTCATTAAAAACCTTGCCGAGTAACAAAACCCTATGGGAAAAAGTACCTCTATGAAGGAAAAGAGTACAACACACTTTGATGTCATCAGTGCATCTCTAGATGCCCCCCCTGATGTCGACAACTCCCCATGATTTGCATTTATGGTATTATTGTTGTCTCATTAAAAACCTTGTCGAGTAACAAACCCTCTGGGAAAAAATAACCTCGATAAAGGGAAAAAGAGTTCAACGTACCATTAGAAGCTTCCCCTGATGTAGGACAATTTCTTTAGTCCATAACGGTCATGGGAGTTTTAGACAATTCCTTTAGTCTTACACATGTAATCACGGGTTTCAGACAATTCCTTTAGTCATGTACTTTTCATATGTAGTCATGGAATTTCGGACAGTTTCTTTAGCCCTATACTTCTCACATGTTTTTCAAATGTGGACTTAGGTAATGACTTAGTAAATAAGTCTGCCACATTTTTGTCATACTTTACTTTACTGACTTGAATGTATAGAAGACATTGTTGTTGCTGATTGTAAAAGAACTTCGGTGATATATGTTTCGTATCATCACCCTTCATGTACCCTTGCTTCATCTGTTTGATGCAAGCTGCATTATCTTCATAAATGCAAGTTGGCTCTTCGGTGGTAGAACTCAAACCACATGTCCCTCGAATATGTGTAATGATAGACCTTAACCATATACACTCATGAACCGCCTCATGTAGGGCAATGATATCAGAGTGGTTCGTGGAGGTAGCCACAAGGGTTTGCTTGGTCGGTCTCCGGGATATCGCTTTATTACCGATAGTGAACACATATTCAATTTGTGATCGACCTTTGTGTGAGTATGAGAGATACCCAGCATCAGCAAAACCCACCAAAACATTATTTGGGGTTCCGGTATAAGGAGTCACAATTACATTACCAATTTTATTTTCGTTTTCGTAGGGATAAAACAAACCCAAGTCAATGGTTCCCTTTAGGTATCTAAAGATATTTTTTATACCATTCCAATGACGCTGTGTTGGCGCTGAGCTATATCTAGCTAACAAATTCACCGAGAATGAGATATATGGTCGAGTACATTGTGCTAAGTACAATAATGCGCCTATTGCACTTAGATAGGGATATTCAGCTCGCAATACATTTTCGCCATCTTCCTTTGGACGAAATGGATCTTTATGTACATCTAAAGTTCGACCAACCATGGGAGTGCTAGCAGGGTGCATTTTGTCCATATTAAATTGCCTGAGTATCTTTTGGACATATGCAGACTGGTGGATTAATATTCTACAAGCTCGATGTTCTAGTTCAAGTCCTAGACACATCCGAGCTTTCCCAAGATCTTTCATCTCGAATTCGGATTTCAAATAGCTTGCGGTTTCTCTTATTTCATCAAGAGTACCTACTATGTTCATGTCGTCGACATAGACAGCTATAATACCAAATCCGGAACTTGTTTTATTTATAAACACGCAGGGGAACAATTCATTATTTGTATATCCATTCCCAATTAAATAAAAACTTAGACGGGTATACCACATCCGCCCGGATTGCTTTAATCCGTAAAGTGAGCGTTTCAACTGAATTGCAAACGCACTCTGTGGTTTAGAGTTACTTAATTTGGGCAGTGGAAGTCCATCTAGAACTTTCATGAATATCTCTGTATCAAGATCCCCATAGAGATATGCGGTAACCACATCCATAAGTTGCATTTCAAGTCCTTCTGAAACTACTAAGCTGACTAAGTAATGGAATGTTACGACGTCTATTACAGGAGAGTAAGTTTCTTCGTAATCAATCCCAGAGAGTTGTGAGAAACCTTGCGCCACAAGGCGAGCCTTATATCTCAAGACTTTGTTCTTCTCATTACGCTTTCTGAAAAATACCCATTTACGTCCTACAGGCTTTACACCTGGTGGGGTTAGCACTACCACACCAAATACCTATATTTTTGCCAGTGAATCTAGTTCAGCCTAGATTGCATCTCTCCATTGAGGCCAATCTTCTCTCTTTTGGCATTCTGCAATAGAGTGTGGTTCGATATCACCATGCTCTATAATCTCTCGAGCAACAGTATATGCGAATATATCATCAATATGCGTGGAGGATCTTTCCATCAACACGTATGCACTTTCAAAATCCATAGAGATTTCTTTGTTCTCTGGAATCAATTCAAACTTCGGGGCGTCCCCCAGTAATGATTCATGGACATAACTGTAATCAGAGACAATCTCATGAGATGGATTATCTGTATTGATGATATACGGATCGGTTTGTGCCTTACTCGCCCTTTTCTTCCTTGGCTGAGTATCGATCGAACCAAGTGGTCTCCCCCTCTTCCTTTTGGAGGCCACTGCCTCAGCTACACTTACACCAAGTGCAGCCTTGGTACCTATATTTATGGTACCTTTTCCCTTGTCAGGAATTTCCAAACTTGCAGGCACATTTGCAGCTGGTATATGTGATCTCGTCACTTTAGCGATATCAGTAAATGCATCGGGCATTGAATCTTCCACATTCTGAAGATCGATAATTCTTTTCACTTCACTTTCACATTGTGGATTGCGGGGATCAAGATGAGATAACGTGGGAACACACCACGACAATTCCTTTCGTTCCCTTTGGAAGTCCTTTTCCATACCTCCCCCTAACGACGGGAATGTTGTCTCATCAAAGTGACAATCCGCAAATCTAGCGGTAAAGATCTCGCCTGTCAAAGGTTCTAAGTAGCGGATAATTGTTGGGGATTCATATCCAATGTAAATACCTACTCGTCTTTGTGGACCCATCTAAGTACGTTGTGGGGTGTAATAGGCACGTATACGGCACAACCAAATATGCATAAATGTGAAATATCAGGATCATATCCAGTTACCAACTGGTACGCAGAAAATGGTTGGCTAGCAGTGGGTCTAAAGCGAATAAGTAATGTTGCATGCAATATGGCGTACCCCCAAGCAGTAATAGGAAGGTTAGAACGCATAACCAATCCCCTAGCTATCATCTGTAACTTTTTTATGGTAGCTTCTACGTGACCATTTTGAGTGTGTACATGGGGTACGGGAAGCTCTACGTCAATTCCATTAGACATACAGAAATCATCAAATCCTTTAGATGTAAATTTTCCAGCATTATCAAGTCTGATAGACATGATTGGATGATCAGGGTGGTGATCCCTTAGTCGTATAATTTGTGCTAGGAGCTTTGCAAATGCAGCATTTCTTGCGGACAACAATGCAACGTGTGACCAACGGGTCGAAGCATCAACCAGAACCATAAAATACTTGAATGGTCCGCATTCTGGATGTATAGGTCCACAAATATCACCTTGTATTCTTTATAAAAATGGAATATTTTGTTTGGTATCTTTAACATAGGATGGTCTCGATCCTGTCTTTGCTAAAGAACAAGCTTTGCAGAATGAGCGATGTGCCTTCGATAAGGACAACAAAGAAGAATGGGACAGGGGGTGCGCTTCAATTACTTTGGAAGACGAAGGTTGCGCTTCTCTTACTTTAGAAGGCATAAAATTTGCATCATTTACATTAGAATGCACATTGTTACTCTGCATTGTAACAATCTTTCGTCCCATTTTATTTTTCATTCGAAAGAAAGGATGTTCGTGTGAGTTTTTCAAAACACGGATCATTATATCACGACCTGGGTTCCCTAATCGATCGTGCCAAATCTTATACAAGTCACTAGCCAACAGTTCATCATTGGTAACCACATGGGATTCGATAATCCTAATAATGGTGATATACAATCGACTAGAATGACTCATTAGTTTCTCTAAGATGCGCTTCCTTCCGCATTCACTAGAGGTCACATATATGTACTCAATTCCATTTTCACAGTGAGTTTCCAAGTGATAACCATTTGCACGGATATCCTTGAAACTTAACAAAGTGCGGTGAGCTCTTGGTGCATATAGAGCTTCTGTGACTTTAATCATTGTGCCGTTTTGCAACAAGAATTGAGAAGTACCTCGCCCAATTATTACTTGCGATCATCCAATCATCGTAGTCACAGATGTATTATAAGGAGTAAAATCGACAAATAATTGTCTATTTCTTAGGATAGTGTGGGTGGTTGCACCATCAACTAGACATTCAATTTCTCCTGGAGACATTCCTACAATTACATTAGGCAGGAATGTTACAAACAAATAAAAACGAACAATTTATCTCACTTCCTTTAGAGAATTTTTTTCTACTAGAATGACGTCCTTTCAATTCTAATTTACATGCTAAACAACAGATTATCATAAACAAAGTAAAATTCTATAGAACATAATAGAAAATAAGTACTTTTAGATAATCCTTACACATAACATAAAGATGGTAAGAACATGTTCAGCAACAGTAACACCTACTCAAACTATTAAACAAACGATAGTCTAAGATAACATAAAAACTTCAAAGCATCTAAAAACAGACAGAGTCTAGTAAACCAGAAACTAAATTCTTAGGCCCAAGCAAAATCAGGCATATCCATAGTTGGGGAAAAGTCCTCATTTCCCAGGAAGTCTGAAATTGTGAGGTTGATGTCAGGGGTTACATCATTTTCTTCCATATAGTTAGCCTCTTGTTCAAGAGTTTCCCGGTACTTTTTGTAGCTCGCAGCTACATTGGCACTAGCTTTGCAATGCTTGTACCAATGTCCGGTAAATCCACACCTAAAATAAGGCGCAATTTCGTCTGCAGCCTTTTTTTAGTGGGATTTTTAGGTGTTTTCTCGAACTTAGGATCACCACCACTATGGCCAGAAGTTCCTTCTCTATGCCAAACATTAGAGTGACCTTTACGTCCTCGACCTCGACCTCGATTATGTCCCTTACGTCCTCTTCCACGAGAGGTGTTATCTCCACGTGGGTATGGATCATGGGGATGTGAATCAGAATGTCGAGCCCTCTTTCCTTTGGGCTTCTTTCCTTTATTGACCTTGCCATGGTTAGCTTCAGGAACTTTCTTTTTCCCAACAGCTCTGGCATTATTATTGACAAGAATCTCATTATGCCTTTCGGCCACTTGCAGTAAGTTTATCAACCTACTGAATGTGGTGATTCTTTTGTTGTCAACTTCTAAACGATACTGGTTCGCTAGTATCATGGAAGAGGTGGGGAAGGTCGATAGGGTTTTCTGAATCATTTCCTCATAAGTTAGTTTCTTTCCACAAAAGTCCATAGTGCCTGAATATGCAGCATGTCTTTCTGGAAATCATTAACTTTTACATAATCAAGGAAGCGGATTTCGTTCCACAGGACGTTCAATTGTGGTATTAAGGAATCATGAATGTTCCCAAAACGGCTATATAGAGCATCCCATAGCTCTTTTAGTGTTTTCAAGTGATGATAACCCCAACGCAGGTTAGGATCGATATGCCTCTTAAGGAACATAAGAGCATGAGCTTTGTCTTTCTAAGTTGCTGGAGCAGCGTCGGCAGATGGATTGATAGTGGAGGTGTAGTCCTTTGCCACGAAGGTGGTTTCTATATCAGATACCCAACGATGGTACTCAAGTCCTGCTGAGTCCAAAAGTTCGAATTATGGTCGAATTGGGTCCATCTATATAGACAAAATAAAGGACATTAATATGGTGCTCAAGTCCTTCTGAGTCCACGACAAATCCCGATATCATTTTCCCATGACCAAATTTCTTTATGGCCAAGATGGATACCAAAACCAAATTTATTTATGGTTTTGTGGGTAATACGGATATATCATATAGTCCAATCTCTAATCATAACCCATTCCACAAAATTTATTAACCAAGCTTCTTTATGGTTTTTAACAAGGGAACTCTGTTTGCAAACCAAATTTCTTTATGGTTTAAAAATTGCAAAAAATTTGGTAACAAGGTTGACAAAATAATCAACTGAAAATAGGTCTATTAGAAAAAAATAAACTACAGGCCCATTTATCGTATATAAAATTATTGGAATTTAAGTCGCAATTCGTTTGCATATTTAGTAGCAAACCGTTTGCGGGATAAAAATAAGTTTTGGTTAATATTTGTGACATGCACGAGTAATATCAAACTAAAATATAATACTAAGCATAACGTACATATCAAAAATTTACAATTTTGAGGAAGGTCTAAAAATAATAATAATAATATAACATACTAAAAAAATATGTATGGTAAATTATAACATTTGGTGGGGATAACATCATGGATGTATACCTATATGATGAGTATTTAATAAAAATAAAATACTAGAATATTCATGGCTTAAAAGGAAAATAATTAACATACATACATATGCATCATGGGTATAATACAGTTGCTAACAAGTAGAATGATATGATATCCTTTAAAGGTAATATCCATACATGTATTTATTTTCAAAAAAAAAAATGAAAGAGAAAGTACAACATCACATGGGGAGTTTGAAACAAAATGTGATGGGTTTTCTTCTTTTTTTTGTATAAGTAAAACAAACCATATTTTTATGTATCACATGATTTAATCTAGAGATAAAAATGTCACTTTTATGTTAGAAGACAAGCATGTGATCATAAAGAAACAAATAAACTATCACTATCAAGTTGAAAACCAACTAGTAAAAATCAAATGGATTATTTTCTTTTAACTTTTGGTGTAACTAAAATAAATAGTAGAAGCTAATATTATCATGTCATGTGATAGATGAGACAAACATATCACTTTCAATAAGAGTAAATAGGTACATGATAATGGAAAGAGTGGTTGAGTTATACCTTCTTTTGGAAAAATTCTACTTGATTTGAGAATGAAGCCAAAAACTTTCTTTTGTTTTGTGTTTGAAGGATTGAAACTCAAATGGTTAGGCAAAGTGCTGATAACGTGTTAAAGTTTGTTGTATGGAGAGACAAAATATTAAAGCATAAAAGAGACAAAAGAAAGGGAGGAGAATCATATGTATTTTATCATTAGCTTTTACTCTTTAAATACATGTGGGATAAAGAGAAGGTAGAAGTACATGTGTTGATTGAGTTAGAGGAAATGCTACATGTGTCTAGCATGGAGAGAAGTTGCCCATGCATAGTGACACATGGGGTGGTCAACCACACCACCAATAATATTCCTACAACAAGAACCAATTTTTAAAGGAATTATTGAATTAGTTTTTTTCTATGTCAAAGATAGTCCTTCAGCTTATGCAAGCATGGCAACGACTAGGGTTTGATAATGATATGCAATGCCTTTGGAAAATCATTCCTGCCATGATATTGCAGAGTATATAGATTGAAAGATATACATGAGATTTCAAAGATAAGATTATACAGCCTGTTATTTAAATAAGTTTCATTTCTACATTTGGGATTTAGTTTTTAAGCATTATAATATCCTTTGTTATTGTCATCAATGGGTGGGTTCATATTTTAAACCACCACAATTCTCCTCCCATGGCTGCTGATGGGGGAAACTTTCTTATTAGCAGTGTTGTTCCTCTTCTTTCTCTTGTATAAGTCTCGTATACCTTTTTGGATCAATTTAATTTATTTTACCGTAATGATCAACATATTCTATTTCTGATTAACATTCTTGGTTTTATGTACATATTACTAAGGCAACCTATTTTTGGCTCTATTACAGTTTTCTTGACCCGATAACCTTGTATAGTGGCATAAACAATATTTCATAACTTTATTTATTTATTTTTAAAGTAAAAAATATGAAATGTGTTTATTTAGTTTCATGTGTAATGTTGGTTAATCTCTTTGATCAGATTTTGTTTTGTACTAGCCTTTACTTTGTAAAAGAAAAATAAGAAATTTTTGGATTTGACAAGCCAACAAAGTGTGCTCTTTCTTTTGTCAATTTTTTTTATCGATATAGAGTTTGGTTCTAACGATTTTTGAAATCAAATTATTGATATTATTATCTACTAATTTCACCATTGTATTAGAGTAACATCGGCTTGGTCTATTAATATTCGACTTTTTAATGAAGTAAAAATGTACATTGATATTGATAATTAAGGTTAAGAGATTTTGGTTTTACATATGAAAAATTATCTCAGTTTATACGTTGTAATCCTTGTTGGTTCGCCAGCTTATAGTTTCACCTTAATTTACAACTTTATTTTTGACCGTGCTAAAGATTTGTTACGCAAATAGTTATTTAAGAGAATGATCCGTTAACATGGTTATTCTCACATTATCTCACAATTCCGATGCTAAAGTTTGAAGCTAATTTTTTGATGATCCATTGATCCTCGTACAAAGATATACTTTCATACAAAAAAATAATGCATTATGAGATACCAAACTATAAGATGTATTTGTATTTTAATGGTCATAAAAATACCAACATTGTGTTGTCTATAATCTCATGAGACACCTTCATATATCTTTGGACGCATATGAAGATCAAGATTTAGCCTTTTTTATTCTCTTTAGTGATCGCAATGTGTATGAGTTTCTCGTAATTATTTACATATTACTAAATAAACACTTTATACATATATGTTTTATTTGGTTTTCGACATCTACTATATTTTTCACCAATAGGTTTGACGATATGACTCTTATTTAAAATAAATATCTGGGAATTTGTCATGTACCTGTAAGTTTACCTTTAACCTTATACTGTAATTTGAATTTCCTTTACTTTGAGGGTAACCAGGGGGCAGTCATGGGTGGAATTAGCATTAGGTTATTTCCTCGAGTTTAGTATTTATGCTGAGATGTAATCATAGCTGTTGGATGCAGTTATTAGGGATTGGCCCTTTAAAGACCAATGATTGTACTTAGGAGAAAATCAATCAATGAAAAACTATTTTGCTTTAAATTGAAAGTTAGGCTCTGAATTCTCAGAGAGAAAGCAGCTTGTTGCTATTATCATCTTCTTCATCTTGTAGTTGTACCTTGGTACTCTACAATTAGTATCAGACTCCATCCTGGAACCTGTAACCATGGACACCAAAGAAAAGCTTCAGGAGATTTCACCAACTATTGCTCAACACACAGATTCAATCTCTGAGACCAAATCCGAGCTTGGCTCCTTGAGTTCAAAGATGGATCTCATTATCAGTTTACTTGAAACAACACAACCAACAGTTTCACAACCTCAATCTGAACCTCATAACTCAGGTGAAACTCAACCTAATCCGGAGAATTATTTCTCTGGAATTCATAAACTCATCAAGGATTTCTCTCACCATGACCATCGTAAGTTCAATCGTACTCCAAAGGTAGATTTCCCACGATTCAATGGTACTAATCCGCGAGGTTGGGCTCTTAAATGTGAAAGATATTTCCACCTTCACAAATTTTCGGATGATGAACGTGTTGATATGGATACAATCCATTTTGATTCTCAGGTAGATCCGTGGTATTTGAACTATCAACAAGGTAAAGAATTCATTCCTTGGGATACCTTTATTCATGATTTATGTGCTAGATTTGAAGATGTTGCACAGGATAACTATGTGGGTAGTTTCAATAAACTCTCTCAGACAACCACTGTTGAGGATCATTATGATACATGGGAACACTATAAAAGTTATATGGTTGCTAATAATCCTTATCTCCCTGAAAGTTTCTATACATTGGGTTTTATAAGTGGGCTCAAAGAAGAGATCCGTACTGTTGTGCAAATATTTAAACCAGAGAGCACATCCACAGCATTTTATCTGGCTAGAATGCAACAAGCTTCTATGCATCATCATCCTAGACTGGTATAATCATTCTCTAAACCATTTTCACCTACACCTTTATCTGTCTCACACCCACCCTCTACAATCAAACCTTTTTTTCTCTCATTCACCTACCTACTCAAAAAACAATGTTTCTTCACCACCACCAATTGTAACTCACCAACTTACACCAACTAAACATTCTCCTGATAATTCTCTACCTCCAGTTAAAAGACTGACTTATGCACAAATGCAAGTTAGTACGGACAAAGGGTTTTGTTATAGTTGTGATGAATTCTATAGACAGGGTCACAGGTGTAAAACCCAACAGTTATTCATGTTGATTGCTGATGATGACACAGAAGAACAAGGAGCATTTTCTACTGAGGAAGTTAGTGATGCATATCACTCTGGTGGTGACTCCCTTATTGAAATATCTTTACATTCCTTGACAGGGAATGTTGCTCATGACACTATAAGGATTTCTGGTCATCTTAACAAGCATCATGTGATTGTCCTTATTGATACAGGACGTACACATAGTTTTATTGATGCTGCTTTAACCTCCAAATTGGGTCTTCGTGTGTCCCCTACTGGAAAAATGCTTGTTACAGCTGCTAATGGAGATAGCACAGTCAGTCAGGGTATCTGCCAAAACCTCAATTGGGAAATGTAAGGATATCAATTCTCTGTAAATTTACGGACCTTGCCTCTGGATGGATGTGACATTGTCTTGGGAGATGATTGGATGCGCCAACTTGGTGATGTTCTTTTTAACTTCACTCAATTGCGCATTTCTTTTCTTCATCAAGCCAGTCAAATTACACTACAGGGTAACCATTCTAAACCTTCTATGAGTTTAATTAGTGGTTCTTCCCTCAAGAAATTCATTAAAAGTAATACACCAACCATCAATTGCCAATTTTTCTCTATATCAACTACACCTATGACTCCACCACCCCCAGCAGTTTCTACACTTTTAGATACTTTTGCAGATGTTTTCGCTGAACCAACTGGCCTTCCACCATCCAGATCACTTGACCATAAAATTCCACTCAAAACTGGGTCTAAACCTACTTACCAACGACCTTATAAATGCCCTTATATACATAAGTCTGTAGTGGATTCCTTGGTATCTGAGATCCTATCCACTGGTGTGATCCAAAACAACCATAGCCCATTTGCTACTCCTATTCTCTTAGTCAAGAAAAAGGATGGTACTTGGCGTTTTTGTGTTGATTATCTCAAGCTCAATGACATTACAGTCAAAGATAAATTTCACATACCTCTTATTGAAGAGTTGTTAGATGAGTTGAATGGTTTTGTGGTATTTTCCAAGATAGATCTCCGTTCAGGCTATTACCAAATCAGAGTTTATGTACCTGACATTCACAAGACTGCTTTTCGCACTCATCATGGCCACTACGAGTTCAGGGTCATGCCATTTGGGATTACTAATGCCCATGCAACCTTTCAAGCCCTCATGAATGAGGTGTTTCAACCATATCTTCGTAAATTTTTCCTTGTGTTTTTCGATGATATCTTAGTTTACAGTCCATCTATTGAAGCCCATGTAGAGCATTTGCAGCTTACACTGTCCTTATTAAGGAATCATTCTTTATTTGAAAAGATGTATAAATGTTTTTTTGCTTAGCCATAACTTGAATACCTTGGTCACATTATTACTGCCAGTGGTGTTGCTGTTGATCCTGACAAAGTTGCTGCAATGGTCAATTGGCCAAAACCTCAAACAATAAAGCAGCTCAGAGGATTCTTGGGACTTACAGGTTACTACAAAAAATTAATTAAAGATTATGGTACCATTTGTAAGCCACTTACTGATATGCTCAAGAAGGACTCTTTTTCTTGGACTGATGCCACCTCTCATACCTTCTCATCCATCAAATATGCTATGACTTCTGCACCAGTTTTAGCACTGCCATATATTTCTCAACCATTTACTCTTAAAACTGATGCATGCTCAAGAGGGGTTGGAGCTGTACTTATGTAGAATAGTAAACCATTTGCCTTTCATAGCAAGCCATTGGGTCCTAAAGCATTAGCTTTGTCTACATATGAGAAAGAATTTTTGGCCATTGTTATGGTTGTTCAAAAGTGGAAGCATTACTTAAGCAGTCAACAATTTGTTATTCATACAGACCACCAAAGTTTAAAGTACTTGATGGACCAGAAGCTATCTACTGCATTACATCAAAAATGGCTTGTCAAGATAATGGGTTTTGACTATGTCATTAAATACAAGAAAGGGATGGAAAAAAAAAGTTGTTGATGCCCTGTCCAGACTCCCTACTGCTACTTGTTCCACCTTATCTTTATCTCAACCTCAGTGGATGCAAGACATTCATTCTAGCTATGAGTCAGACACAGCAGCCCAACAGTTTATTACTCAATTAACTGTGACTCCAACTCAGGTCCACTATTCTTATTCACAGGGCATCTTGAAATTCAAAGGAAGACTTTATATTGGCTCACGTAATGCACTCAGATCTTCTATCCTACACTCATTGCATGCTTCTTTTGTAGGAGGCCATTCTGGCATTAATGGAACTTATCACAGAGCTAAAGCTTCATTCTTTTGGCCTAACATGAACAATGACATCATTCAATTTGTCACCACTTGTGATGTCTGCCAATGTCACAAGGGAGAGAACTCACTTCCAGGGGGTCTATTGCAACCTCTTCCTATACCTGACACTGCATGGCAACACATCTCTCTTGATTTTATTGAAGGACTGCCATTGTCCTAGAAAAAGAATGTCATTCTAGTGGTTGTAGACAGTTTGACTAAGTATAGTCACTTTATCCCTCTTGGACACCCATTCACTGCCGTTACAGTTGCAAAGAAATTTCTCTCTCAGGTGTTCAAGATTTATGGTCTTCCTAGCTCCATTGTAAGTGATAGGGATAAAATTTTCATTAGCTAATTCTGGTAGGCTCTATTCAAATCTCTAGGCACCACATTGAAGCTCAGTACTGCTTACCATCCTCAAACTGATGGTCAGACTAAAAGAACCAATGCTTGTGTTGAGAAGTATTTGAGGTGTATGACAAGTTCTCATCCTAAGAAATGGGTCCAGTGGTTAGCCCTAGTTGAATGGTGGTTCAACACTAACTACCACACCAGCTTGAAGATGTCACCCTTCCAAGCATTATATGGTTATGCTCCACCTCATTTGGTTTTTCCTATCCCTGCATCCACTTCAGTTGCAACTATGGAAAACTACTTACAGGAGAGGGACATCATGCTCCAACTGTTAAAGGATGAACTCTTTAAAGCTCAGCACATAATGAAGTTTTTTGCAGATCAAAAAAGATATGATAGAGAATTTGCAGTGGGTGATCTGGTCTTCTTAAAGCTCCAACCTTACAGGAAAACTTCAGTTGTTGTGAGAAAGAACTTAAAGCTGTCTGCAAAGTATTTTGGACCTTTTGAAGTCATACAGAGAGTTGGAGTTGTTGCTTACCAACTAAAACTTCTTGTGGGGTCTAGGATACATCTAGTCTTTCCTGTATCTCAATTAAAGAATAAACTTGGATTACAGGCAGCTTTATCACCTCAGTTACCATTGGTAGACCATGCAGGGCAGTTTGTGATTGAACCTGTTGTTGTCCTAGATACTAAAACTACTCTCGGGGGTACTTCCAAAGTTAAACAACTCTTAGTGCAATGGTGTAATTAAGCTAAAGAGGATGCCACATGGGAAGATGCTGCTCACATACAAGCTCAGTTTACAGATTTTATCATTGAGGACAAGGATCTCTAAATGGGAGGGGCAATGTCATGTACCTGCAAGTTTACTTTTAACCTTACATTGTAATTTGAATTTCTTTTACTTTGGGGGTAACTTAGGGGCAGTCAGGGGTGGAATTAGCATTAGGTTATTTCCTCGAGTTTAATATTTGTGCTGAGATGTAATCATAGATGTTGGATGCAGTTATTAGGGATTGGCCCTTTAAAGACCAATGATTGTACTCAGGAAAAAATCAATCAGTGAAAAACTATTTTGCTTTCAATTGAAAGTTAGGCTCTGAATTCTCAGAAAGAAAACAGCTTGCTGCTACTAGCATCTTCTTCATCTTGTAGTTGTACCTTGGTACTCTACAGAATTTTTGCAGACAACCCATAATTATTATTTATAAAAAAATTATTATGTAAATTATAGGATCACGCATTTTTAAAAACTAAGCTTGTCGTTATTTAAGGATAAAAGAAATATGTTATAATAATATTTTGACGAGAATGATCCATCCTTTTACATGAAAAATAGGACAAACTTTAGGATAGGCCATATCCGTCCTATAACCCCGTTTTCGACGCATGCGGTCTGTTCTAAATTCCGCGTTTTGGACTACTGAAGGAAAGACGTTAAGTTCAATAAGAAATATGAAATCTAGTGGTCCCGTCAAGGTGCATAAGATAATTAAAATATTTAATAATTAGTCAAATGCAAAAAATATTATCATTTTAGTTAATTTTAATCTATAGGAGCCATTTAAATTATTAACAAAATATAATTTAATCTTGAAATCAGGTACTAAATAAGACAAATATACAGTTGTTGAATTGTCCGACCTTAATGACATCCTTAAAGGTGGATACCTGCGGGAGGCTATTCGGAGAATGGTGGTTGGTACGTGAAATAACTCTGACAATAGATATAGTTGTAAACTACAAAAGTTAACGTTTAGCTTTGAAGTCCAAGTTTAGCAATAAAGCGGAAAAAAAAAAAAAAGTTTGATTTTGAGAAATGTCTAAAATGATTATAAGTAACCAATTACTTAAGCTGATATCCGATGAACACGGGTTCTAACTTAGTTATTTGTAAGTCATCTAGAAAATCCATATCAATTAAAATGGAAATTTGAATGACGTTAAGGGATCAAAGCTGGAAGAAAAAGAAAAGTAAATATAGTACAATAATACGTATTAATTTTCTGGTCTTTTGGTACGTTGATTTGATTTTGTCCCGAATGATTTCTGTTGTACTTAACATTTTTGGAAATTTCTTACTGAGCACATTGGGGCTCATCCATTTCCCTCTTGTTTCTAAAGAGTGTACTGAAATACTATCTTTGATAAGGAATATTTATTATGAAGGGATTATTGGTTATTGTATTTAAAACTCATGGAAGTATTGTTTTAATTTGTTGTTAAATATAATTAGTTCAATTACATCAAAAGTAGTATATTATGCATTTACTTAATTATATTTATTTGAATTGAGTTTAGAATTTTCTCATTAAGATCTTTCTAATGGAAAATCCCGACTTGTATGGGTACCGGTTTGGGAATCCACATTTTTTCGGATTTTTAACAGGATTGGATCTGACCCTTAATCCTAGTCTATATTAGAAGTCTGGACTTCCTGGTTTTTACATATACCATCAGTTTCAGTATATAAACAAGTACCATGGATAACAAAAAATTGTGACAAAACTTCGATGAACAAATAAGGGATATAATCTTGTAGGGACGTAATCTTGTATAACATGGGAGAATGAATTTACTAAAAACTGAGAGTATTGTATTTATTTAGTAATAAAAAATCCGTGGTAATTGTAAATCGTACAATATTTGTACATAACTAGACATAACGAGTGCCATAATGACAAGTCTTTCATATAATTTTCTTTTAATGTAAGTAGTCTGGTCGGAATTGCATGGTCACTACATCGACAGAGTTTGGTCAATATAATAAATATAAAAGTTTTCATCGAGTGGATTAAATATGGAAATAGATAAGCATGCATGATACGGTAATATGTTGTAGTTTCATACCGTTATAAATTATTTGGAATAAAAAGGAAAACTAAATAGAAAGCAATATTCAACTCTTATAGGTGATTATCAGTGATTAAAATGATAAAGTTACCAATATTGGTATTTAATTTTCAGTTAACTAACTTTGCAGTTGTTAATTTCCTTGATTTCCTTGATTTTTATTTATTTTTACAGAGTGAGTACCCTTGAAAATGTGAAAATGGTCGAAGACCATATAATTTGTTAAAGATATACAAATTATACATTCTCATACACCTATTATATGATTTACTAAAATTATACTTCCCCCTTATTTCCTCGTAACATACACAACACTCATATATATATATATATGTTTTAACCGATATGTCTTAGCCCTTCCGAATTCCTCACTTAGCTCTCTTCTCTCACAATTTTGGTTAGAATTCACGTGCGTACGTACCTAACATTATCCCTAAAGTATTTGTCCTATTTATATCCTCATATCACCTGAAAAACGTGTATAATGTAATGATTTTAATTAGCATGAGAGTGTAATATTTTTCTTTTAAATTCATATTGAAGCTGCAAGTCATGTTATCAATGTCTTCATCATTTTCTTCATATAAGTATCACCACCCTCAATTTTTGTGTTATTAACTTAATTTTGGTAGACTTTGAACTTAAAATATTAGGATCCTTTTGAGATTTTCATTACGAGGGATTAAGTATTTCTTTATTTTATTAATCAGACTTATTCCCTATTGTGATTTTCTTAATTTTTTTGATGTATTTGTCATTGTATGATGCAACTAATTAGTAAAGGCATCTTGGTAATCTAAAATAACACTATTATTTGATTGTATAACCTAGCTGCTAGCAAGAAGATGAGATAACTTTCTGCAATAAACAAAAGAATACCCAACCAAAACATTCATGGGGTGGATCGATGAATACAAGATTTTCGTTATGCACACACATATATACATATCTCTAATATAAAAAGAAATTATGCATGTCCATGGGACACATCCGATCCTTAAAAATATGTTGTGGACGGCGGGGATCGACCGATCCGTCGGTTTGTCTTTGGGATAGATCTGGTCATCCATTACTCTAGCTAGAAAATTTCTTTCATGTAAATTTCAATGGAATTTTAGAAACACTAATTCACATTTCCTAATCAAATTTGATTTCCTTAATCGTTTCAATTTCCTAATCAAAGTGGTGTTTGTCTGTCTTCATAAGAAAAACTGTCGAGATCGTCCAAATTGCCTAGGGAATAACAAGGACGGCGATGATAACAAATTAACTAGATTTCCTAATTTGATACAAATTCCATATGTAACTAACTAAATGTCCTTTTTTTAGGAGTTGTATTGGAACGACCGGTTGTTTGTATAAACAAAATCAACAATAGCACCAGAGGCATATGTGAAGAAACTATTAAAACTGCATTTGGATTGAAAGTGAAAAATGATTTCCCCAACCAATGGCATAAATATTGTTCATGATATAATTATGTAGGATTGTTATAATGATCTTTCTTCTAAATCAAATTCCTATACTATCTTATGTGGATCATAGACAACATGGAGAATTTCGGACCATTAGAATGCGCTTGGATCATGATGGACTTTTATGATTCAATTTCCAGTGGTAACAATAGAAAACAGTTCCACTTCATCGATTATATGGAGGTTACTGAATCGGAGAACTTAAAACCAATACATAATTTTAATTTAACTGCTTTCAAAGATATTGTTATGGAGGGGGGACATCTCATAAATTTATAATTCTTAGTAATGGTTGATGATATATCTTTTCAGGGCGCATCAGTATAAAAATCATTAGTGGCTATTCGGTTTACTTACAGTTATATATTACAGTGATTTGTATAAGATGTTATATATTAGGATATTTTTTTAGTACAAACTCTTTCGAACGAGTGATTTGCATATTTTCTTATTGTTTGCAATTTATTTTTGGTTGTGTGAGTTGGATGATTCCTCAGCGACTTTCCAATCTTCTTATATTTTGAACAATTTTTCTGTTGTGTGTTGACCATACACTGTGAGCATATAGAAAGCACCAAACAATCTCTCTGTTTTATAATTTATTTTAAAAAAGGTCTAACCATACAGACAATAAAAAACGATGAAGACGGTTAAAAGTAATATTTTAATGTATTGTTATTCAGCGGACCCTTTCATTACATCGTCAATACTGTTTGGAAGCCCCTTTTAAATGTAAATTTTTACTTCGCAATGGGAGTTAATTTGGTAAAACTTAGGTTCACTTTTGGAACTTCCAATCGAACTATTTGTTCGATAATAATTGTTTTTGCATCTGCCCAGACTAACCCCTTCCTGACAGACCAAATTTAATTAATTGTATTGTATGAATTTTCTTAGACATATAGATCTCGCCAGTGATATTATGTGCGTCATTACTGTGCATGAAAATTTTGCTCCATTTATCTGATGTTATACTAAAAATAAAAACCATGCCATAATTAACCAATGTAAAAGGCACTAGAGAGATAACTTAAGAAATCATTACATTCACTCTCCAATGGAGGATATTCATTTCTGTTAAATCTAATGAATACAGACTATGAATATTCAAATAAATGTGTAGGGATGCTACCAAGAGTTTTACTTCGTCCTCTGAGTGTAACAACAAACCATACAACACGAATCAATCGAATAGCTTGAGCCCCAGTCGTAGGACGGGGTGATACCTAGTATATATATATTAAGGAAGTAGTAAATTAAGATTGATGCAATTCATTAATTTTTGGTTGTTTTTATTATAATTATATAATGTATACCGAATAAAGGGAAGAACAAAGTGTAGAACTATAAAAATTTCGTTATTACAAAGTATACAAAAGTGAGTAATGGCTACATATTGAATGAAAACTTTATTTTTAGTGTAAATACTTACTGGAAAATAGTTAGGCTTTTAGGTGGAATGTTATTACATAATAATAGATTTACAGAATTACGTTTTATGTTCAACGTAAAACATGTATTTCATAAGATGGTTGTTTGTGTATTCACGATTCGTAACCTAGATGAAACTTGAAGGGTGAAGATCTACCATGTTATCCGGTAGTCTAACTTCTAAAACCTCGTCATAATTTGTATGTTTTGTTGTTATCAAAGTTAAGGTTATGTTTGTAATTATATCAATTTGTAAATAAATATTTAGAGGTAATTGGATCAACCAAGTCAATGTAAATTCTAGGTACTAAAATCAAAGATGGGCAATATAATGTTATACTAAAGATAGTTTCTGAATAAAACTTGAGTACCAAATACAACAAATATCCCCAATTAATTATAAAATAGTATAATATCTATTAGTTGAAATTTTACAGTGGGATCGTAATCAACCACAATATCTTTAAATGGATATGGTCAACTATTGAAGTGGGTACCCACTGAAAGACAAATGCAAGTTATATTTACTTATACTCTAAACCAAGCATGTAAAAAATAAAAATAAATTATGGTAGCGCTAGTGAGAAGTTAGAATTTTTTCTAGGGAATTTTATCAAGGTAATATTTGATTGTGATATTTTTAATTTGTGACCAGTGTTGTATTTGGGTCATAAAAAGTTTTGTATTAAGGTTTGGACCCAGGACCATGATTGACCATCTTGACAGTTAGGAATATTGTTTTCATTAATTTTTGTTACTTAACGATGTCAGGTAGGTATAGTTAGCATGTGAGTGCACGAGTCACACGTGTTCCTTTATTAATCTCACGAGCCACCTTCTCCATTCTCTGTAAATTTCTCATTTAAAATTTGCCCATGATTTCGTGGAGTTGGTCATGCTATATGATTAGGATTTTTGCCGTATGGAGGTTTCATTTATATAGAAGACTTAAAAAAAAAAATAGAAAAATTAGAAAACCCAAATTGAAAACAAAACTAGAGCACAAGTAGAAGAAACAACAATATTTTTATATATCAACATTATAATAAGAAGGATAAGAAGAAGAATAACAAAATAAAAAAGAAGAAGAAGAAAACCAAGAAGAATGCATATGTAACTGTCGGTTTGTATTATCATTGCAAATCAACATGATAAATTCTAATTTTAATTGTTTGATGATTAATGGATTAAATTCGTAACTGCTTTGAAATTCTGTGAATTTGAGATATTGGGTTTGTGTTAATTCATTCGACGCATGTTTGTTTGATCTTAAACTGTTCAATTAGGAATTTTGAATTTTAATTTTGGGATTTCCTTTTTAGTACTTGACAATTTTTGGGTTTTATCATATTTAATTAAATTATTGAAGTTTGCTTGAACTCTCAAATCGATCATTCTTCATTTTTCAATAGATTTAGTTAAGAACTAGGGTTCCTAATTTCAATTGGGGTTTTTCATGAGGTTATAGGGTTTTGATTTGGCCATGGAAATCAAGAGCATCCACCATGTGATCTTCACTAAAACTGATGACGCTGAAGGTACAAGGGTTCTCACACGTGAGAATTCTCAGCCCTTGAACAATGGGTGATCCTAAGGCACACGCATCTAACAGAAAGTACAATGGCTAGGTTAGTAAATTAATTGAAAGTTGATATTATGTTGGTCATTTCGATTGCTAACTAGATTCTGTAATTGTCAACATTGTCGACTACGTACCTGGAACACGAACTCTAATATTCAACTTTCTAGGACCCAAATGCAACATCGGTCATGAAGTTGGGACCCAAAATCAAAATATCCCTTTTTGATATTTTTTTCAAATAAATAAGGAATTTCTGATATATGAAAGAAGTTTCTCGAAAGAAATGTTAACTCGTTGATATTTTATTTGGTAAAAATTTATTATTAACGGAGATGACAGATGGTATACCAAGCACTCAGTAACTTATGAACCACTTTAAATCTTCGTTTTCGAGAGGGATGATCAACTCCGCAAGTATCATCGAAATTCGAATCCTTGTATAGGTTTGAAATTTGAGAAAGCACGACAATGGAAATGGGCAGTCGATGTACCATTTTTTGGGTAAAGTCTCACTACTGTATTGGAAAATGGAATGATTATCCAAAGAAAAAAACAAAGTATAATATATGTAAACTAGGATTTAGCAAGATCATTTATTGGGTCACGTGTCATCAGTTGTAAATATTTGGAGAGAATTGACTGACCCATCCATAATGGGGAGTTATATTGAATTAATTTATATATATGATATTTGTATTTCAGGCTTTTGATAGGGTTAATGAAAATGACCCAAATAAAATGAACTGCTAAGGTTAAGTAAGATATTTGAATGGTTCAACAAAAAAAAAATTGAGTTTGGCATTGTCAATGTCGGTTAACATAAATTTTAGCATTTTAACTCGTCACCGGATACCCTTAAAGCATCTCCAACAAGATCTTTTTTTTTTACTGACAAAGAAAGAATCTATATATGATCAAAAAGAGAGGTATAACAAGACTATACCATCCCAATCGAGCACAAAAAGAAGGAATTTTTTTTCTGGTGAATAGCTTCCAATCCTCAAAAAAGATCAAACATTAATGTTCCACCACTTCAAAAAGAACCAGCATAATCAAAAATTTTGATGACTAGAGCCAAGAGAACAACAAGATTTTGGAAGATTTTTGTATTTTAGGTTTTAGCAAATATTTTTATCTAACGAAAATTCAAAGGTGAATGTGAGGATGACGTGAATGGTATTTCTTCATACATCATCTAACCCATCCTCAGATTTTGGAAGTTCCTTTAAAGGATGTAACATCCTGGTCATCGATATCTAGGATTATTAATAAAGAGATTAAATCTTTGATTTTAAATTTATTAGTTGAACATGTTTTCCTAATCAATAGATTTGGACAATTAAACAATAAAAATTGTTTATTGTTTGGGATGCTCTCTCTTTTTCACTCCTTCAATTAGCATGGCTGCTTATAGGCTCACCAATTTGTTCGAGGCGCACCATTTCAAATTCAACGGATGTTCTATCTTTTATAGAATTCGGTACACTCCCAAGAAATTGATACCCCTATTAGCAATATTGTAAATTAATATATCTTTTTATAGAAAAACAGGATAGAATACACACCTATTGAAGATGCTCATAGTCCAAACTCCAAATATTGTTTTAGACAAAACACAATAAATAATTAACCTCCCATGGTCTCGTACTACACTAACGACTAAGCGGAAATAGATTTGAGAATTGGGAGAAGGACAATTCCTTTGGTAAGACAGGGTGGTAATGCTTTAAAATTGTCGTTTCCGGTTCGGTTGTGAAAAGAAAATGCATATCGATGCATCAATTGCAACCTTCTATATAAATAATTTTGGTTACATAAATAGAGTTTGAATGTGTGTGTTTATCCCATTTAGCTTGCTAATGGGGTTGATTGTTCATCCATTGTTCTGGGTTATTGATGAAAGAGTAAGTGGTGAACTTTGGGATATCTGTATCGGCAAGGGTCTTTTCCATTCCTTTACCCGTCTTGTTTAACCCCGCATTACAATCTATTTCCGCGTATGTAAAATTTGCTCTGCATAAAACATAATTAAATATTAATGCCACAATTTTATTTTTATTTTTTTTAAACATAAAAAAAACGAAGATATGATAACATTAATTATCAAAAAAAAAAAAAAAAAAAAAAAAAAAAAAAAAAAAAAAAA